>OY282450.1:55423033-55849722 GCA_958295655.1 Palloptera scutellata
CTACTTTACTTTACTTTAACTTACTTAACTTAACTTAACTTTACTTAACTTAACTTAACTTAACTTAACTTAACTTTACTTACTTAACATTACTTTACTTACTTAATTACTTACTTAACTTAACTTAACTTAACTTACTTACTTAATTACTTAACTTAACTTAACTTTAACTTTACTTTACTTAACTTTACTTTACTTAACTTAACTTACTTACTTAACTTTACTTACTTAACTAATTACTTTACTTAACTTTACTTTACTTACTTTACTTACTTAACTTAACTTAACTTTACTTAACTTAACTTAACTTAACTTACTTACTTACTTAACTTAACTTAACTTAACTTACATTACTTAACTTTACTTTACTTTACTTTACTTAACTTTACTTACTTTACTTTACTTACTTACTTACTTACTTAACTTTACTTAACTTAACTTAACTTAACTTAACTTACTTTACTTTACTTAACTTTACTTAACTTTACTTAACTTTACTTAACTTACTTACTTTACTTTACTTAACTTAACTTACTTAACTTAACTTAACTTAACTTACTAACTTAACTTACTTAACTTAACTTAACTTACTTACTTACTTACTTAACTTAACTTAACTTTACTTAACTTACTTACTTAACTTTACTTTACTTACTTACTTACTTACTACTTAACTTTACTTAACTTAACTTACTTAACTTTACTTAACTTAACTTTACTTTACTTAACTTTACTTTACTTAACTTTACTTAACTTTACTTAACTTAACTTTACTTTACTTAACTTACTTACTTAACTTAACTTACTTACTTACTTTAACTTACTTAACTTACTTAACTTTACTTTACTTTACTTAACTTACTTACTTACTTTACTTACTTTACTTAATACTTTACTTACTTTACTTTACTTTACTTTACTTTACTTTACTTACTTACTTACTTTACTTTACTTACTTTACTTTACTTTACTTTACTTACTTTACTTTACTTTACTTTACTTTACTTACTTACTTTACTTACTTACTTAACTTACTTACTTTACTTACTTACTTTACTTTACTTTACTTTACTTACTTACTACTTTAACTTACTTACTTAACTTTACTTACTTAACTTAACTTAACTTACTTACTTAACTTAACTTTAACTTACTTACTTTACTTTACTTAACTTAACTTTACTTACTTACTTTACTTACTTTACTTTACTTTACTTAACTTTACTTTACTTAACTTACTACTTACTTACTTACTTACTTACTTTACTTACTTACTTACTTACTTACTTTACTTACTTTACTTTACTTTACTTACTTAACTTTACTTTACTTTACTTACTTTACTTTACTTTACTTTACTTACTTACTTTACTTTACTTACTTACTTTACTTACTTTACTTTACTTTACTTTACTTTACTTTACTTTACTTACTTTACTTTACTTTACTTTACTTTACTTTACTTTACTTTACTTACTTTACTTTACTTTACTTTACTTTACTTTACTTACTTTACTTTACTTTACTTTACTTTACTTTACTTTACTTTACTTTACTTTACTTTACTTTACTTTACTTTACTTTACTTTACTTTACTTTACTTTACTTTACTTTACTTTACTTTACTTTACTTTACTTTACTTTACTTTACTTTACTTTACTTACTTTACTTTACTTTACTTTACTTTACTTTACTTTACTTTACTTTACTTTACTTTACTTACTTTACTTTACTTTACTTTACTTTACTTTACTTACTTACTTTACTTTACTTACTTTACTTTACTTTACTTTACTTTACTTTACTTTACTTTACTTTACTTTACTTTACTTACTTTACTTTACTTTACTTTACTTTACTTTACTTACTTTACTTTACTTTACTTTACTTTACTTTACTTTACTTTACTTTACTTTACTTTACTTTACTTACTTTACTTTACTTTACTTTACTTTACTTTACTTTACTTTACTTTACTTTACTTTACTTACTTACTTTACTTTACTTTACTTTACTTTACTTTACTTACTTACTTTACTTTACTTTACTTTACTTTACTTTACTTTACTTTACTTTACTTTACTTTACTTTACTTTACTTTACTTTACTTTACTTTACTTTACTTTACTTTACTTTACTTTACTTACTTACTTATTTACTTTACTTTACTTTACTTTACTTTACTTACTTTACTTTACTTTACTTACTTTACTTTACTTTACTTACTTTACTTTACTTTACTTACTTTACTTTACTTTACTTTACTTTACTTTACTTTACTTTACTTACTTTACTTTACTTTACTTACTTTACTTTACTTTACTTTACTTTACTTTACTTTACTTTACTTTACTTTACTTACTTTACTTAACTTACTTTACTTTACTTTACTTTACTTTACTTTACTTTACTTTACTTACTATTACTTTACTTTACTTTACTTTACTTACTTTACTTTACTTTACTTTACTTTACTTACTTTACTTTACTTTACTTACTTTACTTTACTTTACTTTACTTTACTTACTTTACTTTACTTTACTTACTTAACTTTACTTTACTTTACTTTACTTACTTTACTTTACTTTACTTTACTTTACTTTACTTTACTTTACTTTACTTACTTTACTTATTACTTTACTTTACTTTACTTTACTTTACTTAACTTTACTTTACTTTACTTTACTTTACTTACTTACTTTACTTTACTTTACTTTACTTACTTTACTTTACTTTACTTACTTTACTTTACTTTACTTTACTTTACTTTACTTTACTTTACTTTACTTTACTTTACTTTACTTTACTTACTTTACTTTACTTTACTTTACTTTACTTTACTTACTTTACTTTACTTACTTTACTTTACTTTACTTTACTTTACTTTACTTACTTTACTTTACTTACTTTACTTACTTACTTTACTTACTTTACTTTACTTTACTTTACTTTACTTACTTTACTTTACTTTACTTTACTTTACTTACTTTACTTTACTTTACTTTACTTTACTTTACTTACTTTACTTTACTTTACTTTACTTACTTACTTTACTTTACTTACTTACTTTACTTACTTTACTTTACTTTACTTTACTTTACTTACTTACTTTACTTTACTTACTTTACTTACTTTACTTTACTTTACTTTACTTTACTTTACTTTACTTTACTTTACTTTACTTTACTTTACTTTACTTTACTTTACTTTACTTTACTTTACTTTACTTTACTTTACTTTACTTTACTTTACTTTACTTTACTTTACTTTACTTTACTTTACTTTACTTTACTTTACTTTACTTTACTTTACTTTACTTTACTTTACTTTACTTTACTTTACTTTACTTACTTTACTTTACTTTACTTACTTTACTTTACTTTACTTTACTTTACTTTACTTTACTTTACTTTACTTTACTTTACTTTACTTTACTTTACTTTACTTACTTTACTTTACTTTACTTTACTTTACTTTACTTTACTTTACTTTACTTTACTTTACTTTACTTTACTTTACTTTACTTTACTTTACTTTACTTTACTTTACTTTACTTTACTTTACTTTACTTTACTTACTTTACTTACTTACTTTACTTTACTTTACTTTACTTACTTTACTTTACTTTACTTTACTTTACTTTACTTTACTTTACTTTACTTTACTTTACTTACTTACTTTACTTTACTTTACTTTACTTTACTTTACTTACTTTACTTTACTTACTTTACTTTACTTTACTTTACTTTACTTACTTTACTTTACTTTACTTTACTTTACTTACTTTACTTTACTTTACTTTACTTTACTTTACTTTACTTTACTTACTTTACTTTACTTTACTTTACTTACTTTACTTACTTTACTTTACTTTACTTTACTTTACTTTACTTTACTTTACTTTACTTACTTTACTTTACTTTACTTACTACTTTACTTTACTTTACTTTACTTTACTTTACTTTACTTTACTTTACTTTACTTTACTTTACTTACTTACTTTACTTTACTTTACTTTACTTTACTTTACTTTACTTTACTTTACTTTACTTTACTTTACTTTACTTTACTTTACTACTTTACTTTACTTTACTTTACTTTACTTTACTTTACTTACTTTACTTTACTTTACTTTACTTTACTTTACTTTACTTTACTTTACTTTACTTTACTTTACTTTACTTTACTTACTTTACTTTACTTACTTTACTTTACTTTACTTTACTTACTTTACTTTACTTTACTTTACTTTACTTTACTTTACTTTACTTTACTTTACTTTACTTTACTTTACTTTACTTTACTTTACTTTACTTTACTTTACTTACTTACTTTACTTTACTTTACTTTACTTTACTTACTTTACTTACTTTACTTTACTTTACTTTACTTTACTTTACTTTACTTTACTTACTTTACTTACTAACTTTACTTTACTTTACTTTACTTTACTTTACTTTACTTTACTTTACTTTACTTTACTTTACTTTACTTTACTTACTTTACTTACTTTACTTTACTTTACTTTACTTACTTTACTTTACTTTACTTTACTTTACTTTACTTTACTTTACTTTACTTTACTTACTTTACTTTACTTTACTTACTTTACTTTACTTTACTTTACTACTTACTTTACTTACTTTACTTTACTTTACTTTACTTTACTTTACTTTACTTTACTTTACTTTACTTTACTTTACTTTACTTTACTTTACTTTACTTTACTTTACTTTACTTTACTTTACTTTACTTTACTTTACTTTACTTTACTTTACTTTACTTTACTTTACTATACTTTACTTTACTTACTTACTTTACTTTACTTTACTTTACTTTACTTTACTTTACTTTACTTTACTTTACTTTACTTACTTTACTTTACTTTACTTACTTTACTTTACTTTACTTACTTTACTTTACTTTACTTTACTTTACTTTACTTACTTTACTTTACTTACTTTACTTTACTTTACTTTACTTTACTTTACTTTACTTTACTTTACTTTACTTTACTTTACTTTACTTTACTTTACTTTACTTTACTTTACTTTACTTTACTTTACTTTACTTTACTTTACTTTACTTACTTTACTTTACTTTACTTTACTTACTTTACTTTACTTTACTTTACTTTACTTTACTTTACTTTACTTTACTTTACTTTACTTACTTTACTTTACTTTACTTACTTTACTTTACTTTACTTTACTTTACTTTACTTTACTTTACTTTACTTTACTTTACTTACTTTACTTTACTTTACTTACTTTACTTTACAACTTTACTTTACTTAATAACTTTACTTACTTAACTTACTTACTTACTTTACTTTACTTACTTTACTTAACTTTACTTTACTTACTTTACTTACTTACTTACTTACTTAACTTTACTTTACTTTACTTTACTTTACTTTACTTTACTTACTAACTTACTTACTTACTTAACTTTACTTTACTTTACTTTACTTACTTTACTTACTTACTTTACTTACTACTTTACTTACTTACTTACTTACTTACTTTACTTACAACTTACTAACTTAACAATTACTTTAACTTACTTACTACTTACTTTACTTTACTTTACTTTACTTTACTTTACTTACTTTACTTACTTTACTTTACTTTACTTACTTTACTTACTTACTTTACTTACTTTACTTTACTTTACTTTACTTTACTTTACTTTACTTTACTTACTTACTTTACTTTACTTACTTTACTTACTTACTTTACTTACTTTACTTTACTTACTTTACTTACTTTACTAACTAACTTAACTTACAAAACTTACTTTACTTACTTTACTTTACTTTACTTTACTTTACTTACTTTACTTTACTTTACTTTACTTTACTTTACTTTACTTTACTTTACTTTACATTAACTTTACTTACTTACTAAACTTTACTTACTTTACTTTACTTTACTTTACTTAACTTACTTACTTACTTAACTTTACTTACAAAACTTAACTTACTTACTAAACTTACTTTACTTTACTTTACTTTACTTTACTTTACTTACTTAACTTACTTACTTTAACTTACTTACTTACTTACAATACTTACAATAACTTACTTACTTTACTTACTAACTTACTTACTTTACATTACTTTACATTACTTACTTTACTTAACTTTACTTAACATTACTTACTTACTAACTTTACTTACTTACTAACTTTACTAACTTACTAACTTACTACTTAACTATACTTTACATTTACTTACTATACTTAACAATACTTTACTTTACTTTACTTTACTTTACTTACTTAACTTACTTTACTATACTTTACTTTACTTTACTTACTTACTATACTTTACTTACTTTACTTACTTTACTTACTTAAACTTTACTTTACTTTACTATACTTTACTTTACTTTACTTTACTTTACTTTACTTTACTTACTTACTTACTTACTTACTTACTTACTTACTAACTTTACTTTAACCTTTACTTACTTTACTTAACTTTACTTACTTTACTTTACTTTACTTACTAACTTTACTTACTAACTAATACTTACAAACTTACTAACTTTACAAACTTACTTTACTTACTTTACTATACTTACTTTACTTTACTTACTTTACTTTACTTACTAACTTTACTTACAAACTTACTAACTTACTTACAAACAAACAAAACAAACAAACTTCAAACAATACTTTACTTACTTAATACTTTACTTTACATTACTTACTTACTTTACTTTACTTTACTTACTTACTTTACTTACTTACTTTACTTTACTTACTTTACTTACTTTACTTTACTTTACTTTACTTTACTTACTACTTACTTTACTTTACTTTACTTAACTTACTTTACTTACTTTACTTTACTTACATACTTACTTAACTACTTACTTACTTTACTTTACTTTACTTTACTTTACTTTACTTTACTTTACTTTACTTACTTACTTACTTTACTTACTTTAACTTACTACTTTACTTACTTTACTTTACTTTACTTTACTTACTTACTTTACTTAACTTTACTTTACTTACTTACTTACTTAAACTTAACTTTACTTTACTTACTTACTTAACTTTACTTTACTTTACTTTACTTTACTTTACTTTACTTTACTTTACTTTACTTAACTTTACTTAAACTTTACTTTACTTTACTTACTTACTTTACTTTACTTAACTTTACTTTACTTTACTTTACTTTACTTTACTTTACTTTACTTTACTTTAACTTTACTTTACTTTACTTTACTTTACTTTTACTTTACTTTACTTTACTTTACTTACTTTACTTTACTTTACTTTACTTTACTTTACTTTACTTTACTTTACTTTACTTTACTTTACTTTACTTTACTTTACTTTACTTTACTTTACTTTACTTTACTTTACTTTACTTTACTTTACTTTACTTTACTTTACTTTACTTTACTTTACTTTACTTACTTTACTTTACTTTACTTTACTTTACTTTACTTTACTTACTTTACTTTACTTTACTTTACTTTACTTTACTTTACTTTACTTTACTTTACTTTACTTAACTTTACTTTACTTTACTTTACTTTAACTTTACTTTACTTTACTTTACTTTACTTTACTTTACTTTACTTTACTTTACTTTACTTTACTTTACTTTACTTAACTTTACTTCTTTACTTTACTTTACTTTACTTTACTTTACTTTACTTTACTTTACTTAACTTTACTTTACTTTACTTTACTTACTTTACTTTACTTTACTTTACTTTACTTTACTTTACTTTACTTTACTTTACTTACTTTACTTTACTTTACTTTACTTTACTTTACTTTACTTGTACTTTACTTACTTTACTTTATACTTTACTTTACTTTACTTTACTTTACTTTACTTTACTTTACTTTACTTTTACTTTAACTTTATACTTTACTTTACTTTACTTTACTTTACTTTACTTTTACTTTACTTTACTTTACTTTACTTTACTTACTTTACTTTACTTTACTTTACTTTACTTTACTTTACTTTACTTTACTTTACTTTACTTACTTACTTTACTTTACTTTACTTTACTTTACTTTACTTTACTTACTTACTTTACTTTACTTTACTTTACTTTACTTTTACTTTACTTTACTTTACTTTACTTTACTTTACTTTACTTTACTTTACTTACTTTACTTTACTTTACTTTACTTTACTTTACTTTACTTTACTTTACTTTACTTTACTTTACTTTACTTTACTTTACTTTACTTTACTTTACTTTACTATTACTTTACTTTACTTTACTTTACTTTACTTTACTTTACTTTACTTTACTTACTTTACTTTACTTTACTTTACTTTACTTTACTTTACTTTACTTTACTTTACTTTACTTTACTTTACTTTACTTTACTTTACTTTACTTTACTTTACTTTACTTTACTTTACTTTACTTTACTTTACTTTACTTACTTTACTTTACTTTACTTTACTTTACTTTACTTTACTTTACTTTACTTTACTTTACTTACTTTACTTTACTTTACTTTACTTTACTTTACTTTACTTTACTTTACTTTACTTTACTTTACTTTACTTACTTTACTTTACTTTACTTTACTTTACTTTTACTTACTTACTTACTTTACTTTACTTTACTTTACTTTACTTTACTTTACTTACTTTACTTTACTTACTTTACTTACTTTACTTTACTTTACTTTACTTTACTTTACTTTACTTTACTTTACTTTACTTTACTTTACTTTACTTTACTTTACTTTACTTTACTTTACTTACTTTACTCTTTACTTTACTTTACTTTACTTTACTTTACTTTACTTTACTTTACTTTACTTTACTTTACTTTACTTTACTTTACTTTACTTTACTTTACTTTACTTTACTTTACTTTACTTTACTTTACTTTACTTTACTTTACTTTACTTTACTTTACTTTACTTTACTTTACTTTACTTTACTTTACTTTACTTTACTTTACTTTACTTTACTTTACTTTACTTTACTTTACTTTACTTTACTTTACTTTACTTTACTTTACTTACTTTACTTTACTTTACTTTACTTTACTTTACTTTACTTTACTTTACTTTACTTTACTTTACTTTACTTACTTTACTTTACTTTACTTACTTTACTTTACTTTACTTTACTTTACTTTACTTTACTTTACTTTACTTTTACTTTACTTTACTTTACTTTACTTTACTTTACTTTACTTTACTTTACTTTACTTTACTTTACTTTACTTTACTTACTTTACTTTACTTTACTTTACTTTACTTTACTTTACTTTACTTTACTTTACTTTACTTTACTTTACTTTACTTTACTTTACTTACTTTACTTTACTTTACTTTACTTTACTTTACTTTACTTTACTTTACTTTACTTCTTACTTTACTTTACTTTACTTTACTTTACTTTACTTTACTTTACTTTACTTTACTTTACTTACTTTACTTTACTTTACTTTACTTTACTTACTTTACTTTACTTTACTTTACTTTACTTTACTTTACTTACTTTACTTTACTTTACTTTACTTTACTTACTTTACTTTACTTTACTTTACTTACTTTACTTTACTTTACTTTACTTTACTTTACTTTACTTTACTTTACTTTACTTTACTTTACTTTACTTTACTTTACTTTACTTTACTTTACTTTACTTTACTTTACTTTACTTTACTTTACTTTACTTTACTTTACTTTACTTTACTTTACTTTACTTTACTTTACTTTACTTTACTTTACTTTACTTTACTTTACTTTACTTTACTTTACTTTACTTTACTTTACTTTACTTTACTTTACTTTACTTTACTTTACTTTACTTTACTTTACTTTACTTTACTTTACTTTACTTTACTTTACTTTACTTTACTTTACTTTACTTTACTTTACTTTACTTTACTTTACTTTACTTTACTTTACTTTACTTTACTTTACTTTACTTTACTTTACTTTACTTTACTTTACTTTACTTTACTTTACTTTACTTTACTTTACTTTACTTTACTTTACTTTACTTTACTTTACTTTACTTTACTTTACTTTACTTTACTTTACTTTACTTTACTTTACTTTACTTTACTTTACTTTACTTTACTTTACTTTACTTTACTTTACTTTACTTTACTTTACTTTACTTTACTTTACTTTACTTTACTTTACTTTACTTTACTTTACTTTACTTTACTTTACTTTACTTTACTTTACTTTACTTTACTTTACTTTACTTTACTTTACTTTACTTTACTTTACTTTACTTTACTTTACTTTACTTTACTTTACTTTACTTTACTTTACTTTACTTTACTTTACTTTACTTTACTTTACTTTACTTTACTTTACTTTACTTTACTTTACTTTACTTTACTTTACTTTACTTTACTTTACTTTACTTTACTTTACTTTACTTTACTTTACTTTACTTTACTTTACTTTACTTTACTTTACTTTACTTTACTTTACTTTACTTTACTTTACTTTACTTTACTTTACTTTACTTTACTTTACTTTACTTTACTTTACTTTACTTTACTTTACTTTACTTTACTTTACTTTACTTTACTTTACTTTACTTTACTTTACTTTACTTTACTTTACTTTACTTTACTTTACTTTACTTTACTTTACTTTACTTTACTTTACTTTACTTTACTTTACTTTACTTTACTTTACTTTACTTTACTTTACTTTACTTTACTTTACTTTACTTTACTTTACTTTACTTTACTTTACTTTACTTTACTTTACTTTACTTTACTTTACTTTACTTTACTTTACTTTACTTTACTTTACTTTACTTTACTTTACTTTACTTTACTTTACTTTACTTTACTTTACTTTACTTTACTTTACTTTACTTTACTTTACTTTACTTTACTTTACTTTACTTTACTTTACTTTACTTTACTTTACTTTACTTTACTTTACTTTACTTTACTTTACTTTACTTTACTTTACTTTACTTTACTTTACTTTACTTTACTTTACTTTACTTTACTTTACTTTACTTTACTTTACTTTACTTTACTTTACTTTACTTTACTTTACTTTACTTTACTTTACTTTACTTTACTTTACTTTACTTTACTTTACTTTACTTTACTTTACTTTACTTTACTTTACTTTACTTTACTTTACTTTACTTTACTTTACTTTACTTTACTTTACTTTACTTTACTTTACTTTACTTTACTTTACTTTACTTTACTTTACTTTACTTTACTTTACTTTACTTTACTTTACTTTACTTTACTTTACTTTACTTTACTTTACTTTACTTTACTTTACTTTACTTTACTTTACTTTACTTTACTTTACTTTACTTTACTTTACTTTACTTTACTTTACTTTACTTTACTTTACTTTACTTTACTTTACTTTACTTTACTTTACTTTACTTTACTTTACTTTACTTTACTTTACTTTACTTTACTTTACTTTACTTTACTTTACTTTACTTTACTTTACTTTACTTTACTTTACTTTACTTTACTTTACTTTACTTTACTTTACTTTACTTTACTTTACTTTACTTTACTTTACTTTACTTTACTTTACTTTACTTTACTTTACTTTACTTTACTTTACTTTACTTTACTTTACTTTACTTTACTTTACTTTACTTTACTTTACTTTACTTTACTTTACTTTACTTTACTTTACTTTACTTTACTTTACTTTACTTTACTTTACTTTACTTTACTTTACTTTACTTTACTTTACTTTACTTTACTTTACTTTACTTTACTTTACTTTACTTTACTTTACTTTACTTTACTTTACTTTACTTTACTTTACTTTACTTTACTTTACTTTACTTTACTTTACTTTACTTTACTTTACTTTACTTTACTTTACTTTACTTTACTTTACTTTACTTTACTTTACTTTACTTTACTTTACTTTACTTTACTTTACTTTACTTTACTTTACTTTACTTTACTTTACTTTACTTTACTTTACTTTACTTTACTTTACTTTACTTTACTTTACTTTACTTTACTTTACTTTACTTTACTTTACTTTACTTTACTTTACTTTACTTTACTTTACTTTACTTTACTTTACTTTACTTTACTTTACTTTACTTTACTTTACTTTACTTTACTTTACTTTACTTTACTTTACTTTACTTTACTTTACTTTACTTTACTTTACTTTACTTTACTTTACTTTACTTTACTTTACTTTACTTTACTTTACTTTACTTTACTTTACTTTACTTTACTTTACTTTACTTTACTTTACTTTACTTTACTTTACTTTACTTTACTTTACTTTACTTTACTTTACTTTACTTTACTTTACTTTACTTTACTTTACTTTACTTTACTTTACTTTACTTTACTTTACTTTACTTTACTTTACTTTACTTTACTTTACTTTACTTTACTTTACTTTACTTTACTTTACTTTACTTTACTTTACTTTACTTTACTTTACTTTACTTTACTTTACTTTACTTTACTTTACTTTACTTTACTTTACTTTACTTTACTTTACTTTACTTTACTTTACTTTACTTTACTTTACTTTACTTTACTTTACTTTACTTTACTTTACTTTACTTTACTTTACTTTACTTTACTTTACTTTACTTTACTTTACTTTACTTTACTTTACTTTACTTTACTTTACTTTACTTTACTTTACTTTACTTTACTTTACTTTACTTTACTTTACTTTACTTTACTTTACTTTACTTTACTTTACTTTACTTTACTTTACTTTACTTTACTTTACTTTACTTTACTTTACTTTACTTTACTTTACTTTACTTTACTTTACTTTACTTTACTTTACTTTACTTTACTTTACTTTACTTTACTTTACTTTACTTTACTTTACTTTACTTTACTTTACTTTACTTTACTTTACTTTACTTTACTTTACTTTACTTTACTTTACTTTACTTTACTTTACTTTACTTTACTTTACTTTACTTTACTTTACTTTACTTTACTTTACTTTACTTTACTTTACTTTACTTTACTTTACTTTACTTTACTTTACTTTACTTTACTTTACTTTACTTTACTTTACTTTACTTTACTTTACTTTACTTTACTTTACTTTACTTTACTTTACTTTACTTTACTTTACTTTACTTTACTTTACTTTACTTTACTTTACTTTACTTTACTTTACTTTACTTTACTTTACTTTACTTTACTTTACTTTACTTTACTTTACTTTACTTTACTTTACTTTACTTTACTTTACTTTACTTTACTTTACTTTACTTTACTTTACTTTACTTTACTTTACTTTACTTTACTTTACTTTACTTTACTTTACTTTACTTTACTTTACTTTACTTTACTTTACTTTACTTTACTTTACTTTACTTTACTTTACTTTACTTTACTTTACTTTACTTTACTTTACTTTACTTTACTTTACTTTACTTTACTTTACTTTACTTTACTTTACTTTACTTTACTTTACTTTACTTTACTTTACTTTACTTTACTTTACTTTACTTTACTTTACTTTACTTTACTTTACTTTACTTTACTTTACTTTACTTTACTTTACTTTACTTTACTTTACTTTACTTTACTTTACTTTACTTTACTTTACTTTACTTTACTTTACTTTACTTTACTTTACTTTACTTTACTTTACTTTACTTTACTTTACTTTACTTTACTTTACTTTACTTTACTTTACTTTACTTTACTTTACTTTACTTTACTTTACTTTACTTTACTTTACTTTACTTTACTTTACTTTACTTTACTTTACTTTACTTTACTTTACTTTACTTTACTTTACTTTACTTTACTTTACTTTACTTTACTTTACTTTACTTTACTTTACTTTACTTTACTTTACTTTACTTTACTTTACTTTACTTTACTTTACTTTACTTTACTTTACTTTACTTTACTTTACTTTACTTTACTTTACTTTACTTTACTTTACTTTACTTTACTTTACTTTACTTTACTTTACTTTACTTTACTTTACTTTACTTTACTTTACTTTACTTTACTTTACTTTACTTTACTTTACTTTACTTTACTTTACTTTACTTTACTTTACTTTACTTTACTTTACTTTACTTTACTTTACTTTACTTTACTTTACTTTACTTTACTTTACTTTACTTTACTTTACTTTACTTTACTTTACTTTACTTTACTTTACTTTACTTTACTTTACTTTACTTTACTTTACTTTACTTTACTTTACTTTACTTTACTTTACTTTACTTTACTTTACTTTACTTTACTTTACTTTACTTTACTTTACTTTACTTTACTTTACTTTACTTTACTTTACTTTACTTTACTTTACTTTACTTTACTTTACTTTACTTTACTTTACTTTACTTTACTTTACTTTACTTTACTTTACTTTACTTTACTTTACTTTACTTTACTTTACTTTACTTTACTTTACTTTACTTTACTTTACTTTACTTTACTTTACTTTACTTTACTTTACTTTACTTTACTTTACTTTACTTTACTTTACTTTACTTTACTTTACTTTACTTTACTTTACTTTACTTTACTTTACTTTACTTTACTTTACTTTACTTTACTTTACTTTACTTTACTTTACTTTACTTTACTTTACTTTACTTTACTTTACTTTACTTTACTTTACTTTACTTTACTTTACTTTACTTTACTTTACTTTACTTTACTTTACTTTACTTTACTTTACTTTACTTTACTTTACTTTACTTTACTTTACTTTACTTTACTTTACTTTACTTTACTTTACTTTACTTTACTTTACTTTACTTTACTTTACTTTACTTTACTTTACTTTACTTTACTTTACTTTACTTTACTTTACTTTACTTTACTTTACTTTACTTTACTTTACTTTACTTTACTTTACTTTACTTTACTTTACTTTACTTTACTTTACTTTACTTTACTTTACTTTACTTTACTTTACTTTACTTTACTTTACTTTACTTTACTTTACTTTACTTTACTTTACTTTACTTTACTTTACTTTACTTTACTTTACTTTACTTTACTTTACTTTACTTTACTTTACTTTACTTTACTTTACTTTACTTTACTTTACTTTACTTTACTTTACTTTACTTTACTTTACTTTACTTTACTTTACTTTACTTTACTTTACTTTACTTTACTTTACTTTACTTTACTTTACTTTACTTTACTTTACTTTACTTTACTTTACTTTACTTTACTTTACTTTACTTTACTTTACTTTACTTTACTTTACTTTACTTTACTTTACTTTACTTTACTTTACTTTACTTTACTTTACTTTACTTTACTTTACTTTACTTTACTTTACTTTACTTTACTTTACTTTACTTTACTTTACTTTACTTTACTTTACTTTACTTTACTTTACTTTACTTTACTTTACTTTACTTTACTTTACTTTACTTTACTTTACTTTACTTTACTTTACTTTACTTTACTTTACTTTACTTTACTTTACTTTACTTTACTTTACTTTACTTTACTTTACTTTACTTTACTTTACTTTACTTTACTTTACTTTACTTTACTTTACTTTACTTTACTTTACTTTACTTTACTTTACTTTACTTTACTTTACTTTACTTTACTTTACTTTACTTTACTTTACTTTACTTTACTTTACTTTACTTTACTTTACTTTACTTTACTTTACTTTACTTTACTTTACTTTACTTTACTTTACTTTACTTTACTTTACTTTACTTTACTTTACTTTACTTTACTTTACTTTACTTTACTTTACTTTACTTTACTTTACTTTACTTTACTTTACTTTACTTTACTTTACTTTACTTTACTTTACTTTACTTTACTTTACTTTACTTTACTTTACTTTACTTTACTTTACTTTACTTTACTTTACTTTACTTTACTTTACTTTACTTTACTTTACTTTACTTTACTTTACTTTACTTTACTTTACTTTACTTTACTTTACTTTACTTTACTTTACTTTACTTTACTTTACTTTACTTTACTTTACTTTACTTTACTTTACTTTACTTTACTTTACTTTACTTTACTTTACTTTACTTTACTTTACTTTACTTTACTTTACTTTACTTTACTTTACTTTACTTTACTTTACTTTACTTTACTTTACTTTACTTTACTTTACTTTACTTTACTTTACTTTACTTTACTTTACTTTACTTTACTTTACTTTACTTTACTTTACTTTACTTTACTTTACTTTACTTTACTTTACTTTACTTTACTTTACTTTACTTTACTTTACTTTACTTTACTTTACTTTACTTTACTTTACTTTACTTTACTTTACTTTACTTTACTTTACTTTACTTTACTTTACTTTACTTTACTTTACTTTACTTTACTTTACTTTACTTTACTTTACTTTACTTTACTTTACTTTACTTTACTTTACTTTACTTTACTTTACTTTACTTTACTTTACTTTACTTTACTTTACTTTACTTTACTTTACTTTACTTTACTTTACTTTACTTTACTTTACTTTACTTTACTTTACTTTACTTTACTTTACTTTACTTTACTTTACTTTACTTTACTTTACTTTACTTTACTTTACTTTACTTTACTTTACATTTAATGGCACAACAGTCCGTGTTATATTTGACACCTGAATGGAAGTGACCTACAGTTTAATGCCGAATCCGAACGGCGAAGTGAAAAGCGTTTCATTGCAATTTTTACTCTTGTAGGTTTGCCATTGCCTGCCAAGAGGTTGTGTCGTGTAGAAAAATTATTTTTTCTACTTTTTGATTTTGCCTGTGCCGAAATTTGAACCCCGGACACTCCGCGTAGCAGTCCAATTCACTACCACTACGCCACTGCGACCACTTAAAACCACTTTTGAAAGAATAATATTTATTTATTTATTTATTTATTACGGCTTTTAGAAGCCTAATTCATAACGCAAATAATATAACATTCTTATTATATACAATTAATTAACATAATTTTAAGAATAGCTTATTAATAACTAAAGCATTGAACCATATACCACGAACCAAACAATATCTATCTTATTTCTAACGATTTAGTGTGAGCGAAGAGTTTTTCTTTGAACTGACTAATGTTACTGTTTTTAAAACCCTAGGGTATTTCTTTATAGCATTTTAAACCTTTATAAAACAGACTATTTTTTCTGACTCTGTTTTATAGAAAGGCCACTTGCAGTCTTTTCTATTTCTTGTATTAATGTCGTGTACCTCATAGTTGAATTTAATATTTGTTCTTAAATAATCCGGCATGTGTCCGTTCTTTATATTGTAAATAAATTTCATTCATAACCAATTTAAACTGAGAAGCATTTCTTTAATAGGGTTGTCATATCGTCGATTCAGTATGAAGCGCATAGCTTGATTATGCATTTTTTGTAGTTTTGCTATTTGGGAATTTTTCATAATGATGAAGATTGTGGGGCAGTAAATAAAGTGAGGTTCAACAATTGATCTATAAACTTTTACTTTATAATGCTTGCTTAAATTTTTGCAAGTTATTTTGACAAACCATATTTTGTTTGCTATTTTGCCTATAGTATAGTTTATGTGGTCATCAAACTTTAATTTATTATCAATTTGTATACCCAAATACATTATCTTGCTCACATTATCAATTTCTTCATTATTAACCTTGATGCTTCCAAAATTTAAGATGTTCTTTCTTGTCATGATCATATAAGTACTTGGTTTTTCCGATATTCATTTTAAGTCTGTTTGCACACAGCCAAATAATTATAAAGAGCATCTAATTCAGACTGTAATTTTTCACGTACATCATTTTCGTTTTTGCCACTTATAGAAATTAGTGCTTTATTGAACAAAATTTAAAAATGAAAGTTATATTGTTAATATGTGGTCGCTGTGGCGTAGTGGTAGTGCGTTGGACTACTACGCAGAGTGTCTGAGTGTCTGAAAAAAGTAGAAAAAATTATTTTTCTATACGGCACCACCTCTTGGCAGGCAATGACAAACCTACAAGAGTAAAATTTGCAATGAAAAGCTTTTCACTTCGCCGTTCGGATTCGGCATAAAACTGTAGGTCCCTTCCATTCATGTACAAATATAACACGCACAACATGAGTGGATGCGAAAAGCTCGGCCTAGGCCCTCCATGGGCTGTTGTGCCATTAAAAGTAAAGTAAGTAAGTATATTGCTAATATATATATTAAATATGCTTGGGGCAAGACCTGATCCTTATGGCGAACCAATCTTAACGTCAGATTCTTCAGAGATTGCCGATCCAATTATTGTCTGCTGTTTGCGATTTGTTAAAAAACTTTGAAACCAAGTTATCTCAACATCCCTAATATCGATTGCTTTTAATTTATTCAATAAGATTTTTTGATCAATTGTCTCAAATGCTCTTTTTAAATCAACAAAACCTGTGATTGTATAATTTTTGTTGTTCAGTTCTGCTTTCCACACATCTGAAACCATATTTAATACTGAATGCTTTCGTCTAAACCCAGATTGTTGAGGTATAAAGATTTTATTCTCATCTAAATATTCTCCCAATTGAAGCTTAACTACAGTTTCTAAAATTTTTTCATCACAGGGCAATGTATTTATAGGTCGCAATTCTTCTGCTTTTAAAGTATCTCTTACTTTTTTGAATGAAAATATCATAGACGTTTCCCATATACTTAGAATAGTACCACTGCTTAAACTTTCATTGACGATTTGTGCATAAAAGTAACCTAGATATGGCATAACATCCTTGACAACGCCTTCGGAGAATAATTTCTTCCCAACTTTTTTTGCTTTGAAATTATGAACTATATCCTCAACATCATTCACAGCAACTTTGCTAAATTTAAAGTTAATATTCGACTGATTTTCTATGTTAATATTTAAAAACTTCTATGTTGTTACTAATATTAGCTATGCTATCTACAAAATATTTATTTAAGTTGTTAGCCATTTCTAATTCGTTTTCAAATATTTGCCCGTTGATCAAAACCTTCTTAATCGATGAATTTTCCTTCACCATACTTGTTGCCTGTTTCAAATATTTCCACATTACTATGGCTATTTATTTTATTTTCCATGTGTTTCCCTTTTTTATTTTTTACTAGTGCTTTGTACCTTTTTTAATATTTCGATATTCTTCCCAGTCTCCTGAAATTTGAGCCATTTTGTACAGCTCAAACTTTTTTTTGTTCAAATTAGCTAGCTCATTATCATACCATTTGTTCATGACCTTTAATTTAACTTATTTTTCATAAGTTAGCATTCGCATAGCATGCAGAACATTGTAAATAATTAAGGATACTTTGCTCTCTAGATTTATTTCATGAAAATTGCTGAAATCGCAAGATCGTAGCTGATTCGTAAGTGCTTCAATATTATACAGTTCCCATGAAACTATTATTAAACTACTTCTCGTTTCAAACTACGGATCGTTTCATGATCTGATATTTGATGTTCCACTAATCTTTTACATAAAATATCATTCGAATTTATAAAAAGTAAATCAATTTTTGTTTTGGATAACTTGGTAATGCGCGTATCGAAATCTACTTTTTGATGCATCGTGAGCGATCTAAACAAGTCAATTAGTTGAGTGATGTAAGTTGACGTATTATTCAAATTGATATTAAAGTCACCTATCAGAATATTATTTTCAGATATTTCACATGTGTTCCCTAAAATATTACACAAACAATTAATAAAAATCACTCGTGCTCGGTAAATGATGAACCACTCCAAGTTGCCATTTAGGGTTAAGATGCTTCAGCTTAATAAAAATACACCAAAAATTTGTATCTATGGTCTTATTACATTTGATACTAAATTCAATAGAACTACGTAAATAAATTAAGACTCCACCAGTATGTCTGCTATGAGAGTTGCGTCCTACTAATGTGTACGTTTGTATAAATAACTCTTGATAAGTTATCTCGATTGTGGTACATGTTTCAGCACATAGGATTATAGCTGGATTTACAATTTCAATAAGTTTTTCTAATTCATTTTTATTAGATAAAATACTGTTAATGTTGCCATACAAACAAATTAAATCATTATTCGCTGATTGCTATTTACGAGCTTTGGATTTACTTTCGAAATATCTTTTGAATGCAGGACAATCTTTGCTAAAAGCAATGTGATGCACATCAACATCTAATAATATTTTCTGCACCAATTCACAACAATTGACACATTTAATAACAGCTGATTTACAATCTCTTACATCATGATCCCCCGCACATTGGCTACATGCTTTTTTATTGATGCATTCGACAGCTTTATCGTTGTATCCCAAGCATTTAAAGCATCTAAATACTCGTACATACTCAAAAATCATACAGGAGTCCCATTCTACGTTAATTCTTTTTTGTTTCAAGATATTGTCCCATGTTTCCATATCTGTCTCAATGAGAGCATTTTAGCATTCTTCTCTTCTGTTCAAATTAGTAGAGATTTTGACAACTTTGAACTCTTTAAAGTCACAAATATCGTTTTGTTTACATTGTATATTCAATTAATTGCTCATTGCTTAGTCTCTCTGTTATACCAATTACTTTAAATAGTTTCTTTTTCTCCTATTTGTCTCACGTTTTCTCCAGATCATACTCGTTTCCAATTTTTTCCATAATCTTTTGTTGCACCTGCTCACAAGCTTCCTTGCTCTTGCATTGCACAATTAATCCACCGTTGTTAATTTCTCTCACTTCAGCCAAAAATACCTCAGTTGGTTCTATAACTTTTTAGCATCTCTTACTTTTCTTCGTTTTGTCTTTAGTTTTATAACGATTCTGTTCTCATTTTGTTTTGCTGCTTGAGCATACGACATTTGTTTATTATCAATGTTATTGTTGTTAATATTGTGCTCCAGAAGTGTATTAAATTATGTAGCCACGCCAGTTTTTAACTGCAAAAGCTTAGGTACAAAAATTTCCTCCAAAAGGTTTTTTATACCAGCATTTCTTAAGTACCGTCACATTTCTGATTTCAACAAACTTTGTATTAGTATCAGACACAGTGCACTGATTGCAAAACCATTTAATGTTAGCATTTTCGAACATCATTTTAATTTCGGACCTTTTAACATTACTGCTCTTTAAACAAAAAATGCAGCCACATCCTCCAGAACAAGAAATCGTATCGTCTATCTGTTTCAAATTTACTGTGCATTCTTTGCACTCAGGCGGCGACATTTTACCGCCTCTGATATCACTTTTGTGATAAATTTGTTAAAGTCACTGTCTTTTAAATCTTTCATCAAATTATCACTTCTGTGATAAATATCAATTAATTATCAATAAAATCAAAAAATAGTTAGGAATATATCAAGAAGAATTCTCTATTTCACTCTAAGTTCTTTTTCTTTTCCTCTGCAGATGGCCTACCAGCTGAGTTATTTAAGACGAAGGCGAAGAGCTCACAAAACGAATGCATGAGCTTCTATGCAGAATATGGTCGGATGAAAGATTGCCAAGTGATTTGAAGCTCAGCGTATTCTGTCCAATCCATAAGAAAGGGACTCCACGATCTCCGCCAATCGCCGTGGAATAAGCCTTCTTAATATTGCCCATAAGGTTCTATCGAGTGCACTGTGCGAAAGACTGAAGCCCATCGTCAACAAACTGATTGGACCTTATCAGTGTGGCTTCAGACCAGATAATCACACTACGCCAAATCCTGGGAATGACTTGAAAAAAAAGGTTGGCATCTTCTGTAATCACGCTTCTGTGAGGTCTGGTTGTGCAACCCACCATCTATTCGTCGATTACAAAGCTGCCTTCGACAGCACGATCATTCGTACGACGCAATATCTCATTTTGATATCCCTGCAAAGCTCATTCGCCTTTGAAAATTGAGACTGACCGACACCACCAACGCAGTGAAAATTGGGATATACCTCTCCTCGCTATTCGATACCAAAAGAGGTTTCAGACAAGGTGACTCCCTATCGTGCGACTTCTTTAACCTTATGCTGGAGAGTGCTATGCTGCTAGCATACGCTGATAATATTGACATCACTGGCACAAACGCGCAAGCAGCCAGTGCGTCTAGTAGTGAACGAAGACAAAACGAAATACCTTGTGTCAACAAACAAAGACGCACGGCGTCTTGGACAAAATGTCTCTGTTGACAATTATAATTTTCAAGTCGCTAGGTTTTCCTTTATCTAGGATCCAGCATTAATACCAACAATAATGTCAGCCTTGAGATCAAACGTAGATTAACTCTTGCCAACAGGTGTTACTACGAGCTCAGTAGGCAATTGAAACGCAGCGCCCTCTCTCGACCGACGAAAGTAACGCTCTATAAGTCCCTTATCCTTCCCGTCCTAATGTATGGCTAGTATAATTATAACAGTTTTACAAAAGGGTACATTAACACATGCAAATAAGAAAATAAGCAGTATTAATTCAAACTAGAAAATAGTGTTCTTTGAATTTCTTCAGTAGGGATTTTGCCTCGCTATTCTAGCACAAATATAACAGCAAGGTAAGAACTAACAGCACTTTGTGCTAGTTTTCTCCCTTTCTCTCTTTTCCACATGTAAAAATTATTTCTGATCTAAACGAATAAATTTAAACATTACATGGCGATCCTGGGAAATCAAACCTGCTCCTTCTGACAGCGCAAAAATGAGACAAGCGAGTAGTGGAATTAATCACCACAAAGCAGCAACGAAATAACAGTACTGGATGAGGAGGAATAAGTGCCGGGGACACAACAAGTAGACTGACTCCACCACCAATATACAAATGCAAAATAACAAAGCGGGATAGACAACACAGCGGCCAAAATTATTAAAGAAATAAATTAAATAAATGCCGCATGCAGCAACGCAAAACGAGCAGAAAAAGAGGATCCGAGGATCACATGCATGCGAGCGGTTTGGAAGGCAATTGGAAGAACTGAAAGAGAGCCTACAATCGCAGACTATTACGACAACACCACCAGGATAGAAGAAATAATTAGACTAATGCGCGCTTTTGGCCTTGGAAAAAAGAAAAATCAGACGAATTCATCGCACTTAGAATAGTATTCACAAACCTATATAAGTCTATAAGGCAAATACTGAAAAAACAATTTGAAACACAATCAGATCTTAAAAAAAAATTAAATTTTAGCATTGACACGCCAATAAAGGCCATCCCAATTTTCACAAGGAAATACTCAGAACTAGACAGCTTCCTAACCATCTCGAAGGTAATCAAATCAACCTTGAATGAGGTAGGAAGGATACAATTATTAAATTTACTCTACCTCGTCCAATTTAATGCCAAAGTAAAAACGGCAATAGTTGGCCACGCAGAGCACATATTTATATTAATTTTTTATTTTGTTTTTATTTTGCCTGTGCCGAGATTCGAATCCCGGACACTCTGCGTAACAGTCCAACGCACTACCGCTACGCTATAGCGACCACAATAATGCATCTAGACATCACATTAATACTTTAGAAACAATTCTGAAAGAAAGGTACATAAATACACATACAATACCACAGATACATATAACACTCCGCGTCGAAAAAAGCCAAACGAATTCAATTCTACATTTCAACAGTAGAAACCTAAACCAAAGAGACTACAGCACCAATACAAACAATCAATTCAATGCCAATAAACATCAATACCGCACGGATAATCGAAACCGAAATTATAACAACAATAACAACAGCAATAACAATCCTCATAAATCACAAAACGGCAAAGACCTTTACACTTCCAATGACAACATCAACCACTACATACATCGCGGTAACTACAACAACCAACGAAATACTAGTAACAACAAAAATCGCAATTTTTACAACCAAACAAACGGTCGCAGTAACCTAAATAGATACTATACCAATGACAATCGTAGCGTAAACAGAAACCAAACAAAGCGTGTTAGGCTGTGCTTACATTCAAATTTTACTCGGCGAACACCATGCAATTGTTGTTGCCCGAACAAGGAAAAAGAGCTTTTACTCACTCTCACACCGAACACGATATGATGGGTGAAATGTACACCGAGCACGCCGAGTATTCCAGGTGTCAATGAGTTATTCTATAAAAAAAGAACAAAAATGTATGTAAAATAGAAGGAAAACATGAAAACCTGTACATCACTATTTTCATATGCAGAACAGCGAAGTTGCGAATGTTTTTAGTTTTTAAAAGTGAATATTAAATATATTATTCATAAAACTATTGAAGAAAAATCATATTATTTTCATAATTTTTCAATTATATTATTAATTGTGCTCTCCATATTGATAAAATCGTTTAAAGTTTTTTGGTATACCATTTAGTGTTGCCTTGCGAACAATATAGTATTACAAAAAAAAACTGAATTTCGACCAAAAACAACTCTGTAACGCACTACACCCAGCACGAGAGTAAAATATGATGTGTTCGTCGAACAGCGAACACCAGTATAACCAGCACCTTAGAACGATTACTCAATATGAACATAATGACAATAACCCAAATTTAAACGAGAGCGGCTCGGAATTCACAAAAATCTCAGACAGCCAAAACTTACTTACTTTTTAAAATCTCGGATAGTAATACAAATTATATAATTTTATAATATATTATTTATAATAAAAACAATTATGCATTTTTAGTCGACACAGGTGCCGACGTTTCATTATGGAAAAATAACCACAAAGCAGCTAACAGAGAATTTTACCCAGACGAGAAATATCGAACGAAGAAATATACTCCTTAGGTACAATGAATCTAATTCTAAATACAAATGATAACAAATTCCAACACAATTTCCAATTAGTAGAACAAAACTTCCCTATAGACACCGATTGAATAATAGGTAGCGAAATTTTGCAAAAATTATATTCAAAAATAGATTGTGAAACCTGTTTTACTCTATTCTCTAATGATACAGACGTAGTTTTACCTATGGATTCAAAACTAATACACCAATTAAAAATAAAGATACCCCCACGCAGCGAAACCATGCTATATCTAATATTAAATAAACAAACACAAAAAAGATTATTCTTAAGTAATTCAATAGCTCCAAGTAAAGGTATAACTCACATCAAAATTCTAAATACAACAAATTCAAAGCTAATTTTAGAAAACTTAGATATAGAAACAGAATCACTCGATCACTATAACATTCTACATTATGAACATAGTAATTACGCCAAGAACAGATTACCTAAACACCACAGACGAGTCAAAACGTGTCAAAGCGTATTTCATCTAGAGGAAGACTCGTTAACATAACATAAAAATAACTTTTACACACAAAACATTTCAACCACAGATAATACATACCCGTATACATTAAAAATTACTGAATACCACGCGCACACATATAAGTATTAAAACGAACATGTTGGGAAAATACTAAAAGAATATATAAATTCAAGAAGCCCTTACAACGCACTACTACTGCTAGTTCCTAAGAAGAACACAAATGACAAACAAAAGTGAACAATAGTTGTGGATTTTAGAAGCTTGAACGACAGAATTGTCAACTATAAGTTCCCCCTAACAATACTAGAAGACGTTCAAGACAAATTAGGAAGATCAAATGGTTTTCAACACTCGACATGACCAACTCGTTCCACCAAATTGAACTCGATGAAGAATCAAGACCACTGACATTATTTTCTACACCAAACGGTCAATTAAAAAAATTACCTTTCAGATTAAAAATTTCATCAAATTCATTTCAAAAAATGGTAACAATCGCATTACCAGGCTTTCAGTATAAAGCATTTTTATATGTTGATGACATTATAATTTTTGGATGCAGCTTACAGCATCACAACCGAAACCTAATACAAATATTAGATAAACTCCAATGATATGTAAATATAACCTAAAACTACCATAGACCCTAAACTTATGACATTTAATAACACGAGAAGGTGTTAAAACAAACTCTGCTAAATTTGAAATAATAAAAAACTATTCAACACCAAAAAACACTGACGAGGTTAGAAGATTACAGAAGGTCATCTCTAACTTTGCAGGCATTGGAAAGAGCCTTAACACATTACTAAAAAAAACGTTAAATTTGAATGAACCTCTGAATATCAAAACGCGTTTGACACTCTGAAGGACAAACTAATTTGACCACCAATCTTACAATAATCTTACAATACTCACTACTGATGCTTCATATTATGCAGTAGGGGCAATATTATCACAAGGTGAAGTAGGCACATGTGGTCGCTGTGGTGAAGTGGTAGTGCGTTGGACTGCTACGCAGAGTGTCCGGGGTTCGAATCTCGGCACAGGCAAAATAAAAAAAAAAAAGTAGAAAAAATAATTTTTCTACACGGCACCACCTCTTGGCAGGCAATGGCAAACCTACAAGAGTAAAATTTGCTATGAAAAGCTTTTCACTTCGCCGTTCGGATTCGGCATTAAGCTGTAGGTCCCTTCCATTCATGTACAAATCTACCACGCACAACATGAGTGGATGCGAAAAGCTCGGCCTAGGCCCTCCATGGGCAGTTGTGCCATTAAAAGTAAAGTAAAGTAAGAAGTAGGCACAGAAATACATATTTCATATGCGAGCAAATCATTGCAAAAACACTATTTAAATAAACACGTGATAAAAAAGCTTTGACCCACTGGGGAATCAATTTTTTCCGTTCTTACCTTTCGTTCTTACGTTATCGTGACAACGGATCATTGACAACTTATATCATTATTTACACATGAGAATCCATCTTCAAAAATGAATAGGATAAGGAAGATTTAAGTGATTATGATTTTGAAATAGTTTATAAAAAAGGAAGTCTAATGCTGATGCATTATCGAAGATTCAGCTCGATTCCGACACGTTGAAAACAACGATACCAAAAGAGGTATAAAGGTGATACCAAGAGATGTTATGATTCGCATTGACGTTTCCTCAAACTTCTGGTCTATTCTAGCACATTTTGCTTCCAACTTCTCGAAAAGAAGAGCAGAGCTATTCTAAAATTTCTTGTCGATGTGCATATATGTTACTAAATCGGCAATCACAATTAACATGCAAAAACTAGCTGCTGCTTTATGAAAGCATATTACAACCAATCTGGGGCTACGGAATACAACTATGGGGTTCAACTGCTGACACAAATTTAGATATTATCCAGCGCTTTCAGTCAAAAGTAGTGGAACCAATGCCTAACTTCATTGTGATCTGAGCATACATATCGTATGAAACTAAAACCACCTAATGGCAGGAATTGGCAAACCTACATAAAAGTAAAAATTACCTAAGATTAGCTTTTCCACTTTTTCAAAATGTAAATATAACACGCACAACATGAGTGAATGTGAAAAGCTCTACTAGGCCCTCTACTAGGTTGTGCCACTAAAAGAAAGAAGAAGAAGATGAAAAATGGTGAATATTCTATCGAAAGTGTAAGAAAATTACGTTCAAAATTCGGTAGAAGAGAATCGTTTTCCATGCAATTTGTTGATCCATTTATGAAACGTGAGCGTGAAACTAGATCTTTATTGGATAAAACAACACGTTCCTGTACTCCTACAGTGCGCACAACCGTAAAAAATACTGTTATTTCTCAGAATTTGCAAGAAGAACTAACCACATTAACTCGCACTTCTTTGTTGCGAATTTTGCATAAAGACATGTCCATCCGCAACAGTTTCGGTTTGCCAATTGAAAACGCTTGGAAGAAGATAAGCATTTTCACCGAAAATTATATTTTCTGACAAAGCTCAATTTGTCTCTGTGGTTACGTTAATAAGTAAAATTGTTGAATCTGGAGCTCAGAAAATTCATGCGCGATAAATCCATTGTTGAGAAGTCAATGCAACTTCATCGAGTAACTGATTGATGTGATTTTTGGACCGGCGATATCATTGGGCCATTTTTCTTTGAAAGTGTTACGCTAACCACCCAGTTACTCTGAGGGAGAAATATTGTGCAGTCATCGGTCAAATACAATTCCATACAGTCTAAATGTAAAAATTGGGTTGCTCGTATAGGCAAGGCCAGCTGAGGAAGTCATTTGAATGAAATACTGTTCCACAATTAATCGGAAGGATTGACTTTTCGAAAAATAAAAACTAGATTGAAACAAAATTATTCGTTTCTTATTTACACCAAAATCATGTTTCAAATTATAAATGGAAGCTGAGGAAGTCATTTAAATGAAATAGTGTTCCACAATTAAATGAATCCATCCATTTCTTTCGAATAAGATTTTCTGGCCAATTTTTCGAAATTTAATTTAAAAGTTTTTTCCAAATGAAAATTTTTGAATTCAAATTTCTTTTTTAATGGCGCAACAGCCAAGGAGAGTCCAGTTGCCAATGTTTTGTTAAGAAATTTCCCAATGCGATGTCTTAAAAATATTCTTTCACCTCAACATAAAAAAATTCCCTCAAAAACTCCAATACATTGAGAGATCATGCATTCACCTACCGGAAAAAACCGATTAGGCGCATATAAATATGCCATAGAGAGAATAAATTAAAACAATACACACAACACATCATATTAATTTATATACAATATCTGTGGCAACAGTATATGAGTATAAGTAATAGCGTTTTAAGCAAACTTGAGCGCATCCGTTGAAACGCAAACTTAGTTTTTGGCATTTGTAAGTAGATATTTATAAATTGATAAGTTTTTGGTATATGTAAAAACATATGGTATATCCGAAAAATATCTTCACTTAATATGTTTTGACAAATGCATTACAGGTTAAAAAAACTTAAGTAATAAAGTAAACAAACATAAATAACTTAAAGTGCGGTATTTTTAGAAAAAGGTTGAGTAGAAATTATACCTAAAAAGGTGAATAAAAATACCATAAAAGTTAAATGCACTTACCATATTTCGACTTAAGTTAATCTGTTTTCTTGCCACAGATATAATAAATAAATTAATATCGTACAATTTCAATACAAGATTACTGATTTATCTGAAAATAAAATATGTCTAATTTGGAAGGAAGTAAAAAAATTTAAATTTTATCTATATTAAAAAATATTTTTTATTAGAATGTTATTTTTTTTTAATAATGCAATTTATATATTATTTATTTTATATAGTAACTAAACCTAACAACAAACATTTTTTAATGCCATATACATAGTAGATACTAGTCACAAACGGAAAAGTGCCTTTAATTTTCCCTTATTCAACTGGTTGCAAATCTGAAACAATTCGATTGTCTACAAACTATTCCAAAAACATTTATCTACCAAAAAGTTAAAATTCAGTTAGTTTATAAACTATTCCAAAAATATCTAACTGCAATTGACTTGTACCTAGGACAACACAATGTTAAAGAAACCAGTTCGCGATGTTCGATAAAGACAACAAATGTGGGACTAGTTTTGTTATTCAGTAAAACAGTTTATCGACTAAGTTGAAACTAGTTGGTTTTCTTACAGGGTATAATCATTTCAGTAGTGGCTGCTATGGACTTTTCCTGTTATGTGTTCCCTGTCAGTCATCTCGGAATTTCATTCTAGAAAACAATGTTTCTGTATAGAAATGTGCCTTCATATTAAAAACAATGAGAAAACAAAAGTATTTATTGATTTGTTTTTTAATTTGGTAAACTTGTCTTGCGAATGGAAACTTCGAAACAGCCAATTAAAATAATTTATTTTTACTATCACATACTTACACAGTATTTTGTTACGATTAAATTGCACGCAAATAAGTTGGAATTTTTGCTTATGTACATACATACTATATGTTGCACAAATTAAATTCTTTGTTCTTTACCTGCCCATAAGTGGTTATCATTGTCAAACGATTTTCAGTATTTGCAAGCAAACTTTCTTCGGAGCAATAAAAAAATAAATTTTTACTGACTGGCAAGATTTAAACGCTGTCTAGCAATCCAGTCCACACAATAGTCACTACGCTGAATATAGTTTGGACTGGCGACCACAAGGAAAACAAATACGTACGATTATATAAAGAAAGGCTGACATAAACAAAACAAACATTTTTTACCTGAAATGATCCCCATGATGTTTTATATTTAGCAACTTCTTCGGCAACTCCCCATCCTACAAACGGAATCCAAAAATGTGGTACAAGATAAATTACGAATATAATTGCATAAATATATTCATCAAATTGCTTCGTTGTATGCAAAATATGAATACGTTCTCGTCCAACAATTATTACGATAACAGTCATAGAACACCAAAAAATTATAGCATAAATAGTTGCTGCAGATTTCCAAGAAAAGCTTATTCGGCCTGGCGCTGAACGAAGTATTGGCATAACCGCAAGCACTCTAAAAAGTACTAGAAGCAACTTGTGGTCTCTGTAGAACTGAAATATACGATTAAAAATAACGAATTATCATTTGCAAAATTTATTCATATTGATACTAGCTGGACTTCGCCCAGCTTCGCAGTCCGTTCCTAGTAAAGTTTGGATAATACGTAAATTCTCTAATTAAATGGAATGTAAATTATAAAAAAAATGTTTCAACTTTTTCAATTAAATTCACTTGCTAACAAAAACTAAATGAACCGCGGAACACGTGACGGCGATGTGTACCAAATTTCTGTTTTCCCAGGTTGCAAGTTGCTTAGACACAAAAGTTTGATTTTAATATCTTTTATCTTTTTGCAGACCTCATTTAAACCTAATTTCTATTAAAACAACCTTAAAACAAATATAAATAAATACCACCCTACCACCAATCGTATTTTTAGGCTTTTGATGAAGCGTATTAATCGTTCAGTGACTTTCAGTGTATCTCTATTTCCGGAACGGAATCGAGCAAACCACTCCTGGGTCCGATATTCAGCACCCGTCAACCGCACAAATTTTGAGGCATGTTTTTGCAACGGTTTTACCTTCTCAATAGTAATAAAGCGTCACATAGCGTATTTCTTCAGATAGTTCAGTCATTTTCAAATCAATGTGACTTTTTACACCAGTGACGAATAACTGACTTCAAACAAATTTTTGACATAATCGGACTAGTGTCGCCAGATTTGTGGGTACCAACACCAAAACGAATACGACGCCTAATTGTTGACGTTACAAATAACCGTTACTCGATTCCCTCGGGTGTATAGTGTATAAAAAACCGAGAAGAGCTTAAACCGAACTTATGGTGTAAATCTTAGCTAATTAGTTAAAAATAAACGATCAATTGATTTTATGTATAAATAAAGATTGGAATGGGGTTAATGCTACTCCGCAAAATGTATCGGGCCCCACACAGTTGTGTTTTCCCAGGTTACAAACGGATTCTCTGATTATAAGTGATCAGCTGTTCACTTACCCTCGGATAGTTTCCCGTCGTCCGAAGCAATTGGTGGTAGATCTTAAGAAATATAAAATGAAAAGTACAATGTAAAATTAAAACACACACTTGTATGGTCTGGTTTTCAAGAAGAAGTAAAACGTATATAATTTCATGTTATGGCCAAGAATTTAGCTTTATTATAAAGATAAGGATTTGCCATTATGTTTTAAAAACGATTTCGGGCAAGTGGCCCGAATAAATTCCAGCCGAGAGGCCCAATTTTCGACCACTTTTTGCAGCAATTGGGGTCGTATGTCAGTAATAACGCGCCGAATATTCTCTTCCAAGTCGTCAATCGTCTCGGGCTTATCTGCGTAGACAAGCGACTTCACATAACCCCACAAAAAATAGTCCAGCGGTGTTAAATCGCACGATCTTGGAGGCCACGCCACAGGCCCACGACGCGAGATAATGCGCTCACCAAAAGTTTCCTTCAATAAATTGATTTTTTAGTTGGCTGTATGTCATGTAGCGCCGTCTTGTTGGAACCGAAGGTCGTCCACGTCAACATCCTCCAATTCAGACACGAACAAGTTATTAATCATGATGATTGCATGCAAATTACGTTATAATAAACATGAGAAAATGCAATGGACTTAGATTTAAAAACATAAGAAATATTTAATTTATTGGTTAATTCAAAAAAAGGCTTGGTAATTGTGAGTTAATTTTAATTAATTCGATTAGTTAACATTTTCAGAATGGTACTTAGCAAAACATTTTGAAGGCAAAGTCACATTGCATTTCTAACATAATTGACGTATTGTTTGAAAATGACATTCAGCATTCTTAATCGATGATTTGGTGTTTATCATATTACTTGTTCTGAAACGGCAATACTTTGCAAATTCTTTAGTCTCTCTGAACATTCTGAACTCATTCTCTGAACTCTCTGCTATTTGTCAATAAAAATAAGTTAAAACTAATTACAAGTAAATTCATTTTATTAGTGTTACTCTTATTATGTGATAAACATTTTTCCTCTAAGAACATTTCTTAGCCGGACAAATTTTGTAGACCCATAAGTCTTCAGTAACTTTTTCAACACAAAAAATACATAACCTGTGACAACAAAACTGACATGTGCTTAAAATTTGGATTTCTCTAAATATATAGATATATAGCCATAACCAGGAAGCGGATTTTGTGGACCTGCGGGCGTAGGACACAAGGTAGAGTTCGTGACAGTCGCAGGTGCGTCCATATTCGATTCTTGTGCTTCTATGTCTCCAGTCGACACACAGCTTCCTCGTGGCTTGCCCTGGATAGCGATATGAAACCCGTCAGTAAACTAATATGTGCGGCGGGCTTACCCGTGGCCTTGACTGAATGGTTGTGCGTCAGACTTGGACGCTCCTAATGTTGCACTTGGAATGTTTGAAACCTCTACCTCTCTGAATAGGTGCCTCTATCCAGCTGGTGGATGTCCTCCAAAGATATAGAACTAAAATCACCGCTATACAGGAAATGCGATGGGCGGGACGGTGTTGCTCCAGAAGAGCATCCTGTGATATTTACTACAGCTGTCATGCTTCGAGACACGAATTTGGTGTTGGATTTGTGGTTGGGAAGAAACTGCATCACCTAGTCTCGAGGTTTACGGCCGTGAACGAGTGCCTAGCCACTATCCGCATCAAGGTAAAATTCTTCAACATCAGGCTAATTTGTGTCCATGCCCCGACGGATGAGAAGGATGAAACGACCAAAATTTACTTCTACGAGCCAATTTTGTGCCCAGTCACCATATTAAAATCGTGTACGGCGACTTTAATACCAAGATGGGCAAGGAGAGTCTCTTTGTCCGACCATCGGACAATTCAGTCTCCACGACGAAGCCACCGACAACGGTATAACACTGGTCGATTTCGCCGCCGCACAAAACGTGACAGTTAGTAGCACGAGATTCAACATAAAGATATCCATAAGGACACTTGGCGGTCCCCTGATTAAAACACATGAAACCACGTTGTGATCGACGGAAGGCATTCTTCCAACGTACACAATACGTGGAGCAAACATCGACTCAGACCACTACTTGGTTGCAGCCAGGGTCTGCACACGTGAATGTGAAGCAAATCGCGTACGGTTAGGCAAAGAGAAAGCTGGATGTCGAAAAGCTGCAATCATAACAGACAGCCGAAGTCTTCGTCAACCAACTCGCACTCCTCCTATCGCAAAACACCCCTCAACTTGATGATATATGCGCGCAGTGCATGCACATTTCCCTCTCTATGCGTACGGCTGCCGAAGAAGTGCTAGGCTACCACCGTCGACGGAGAATTATGTGGTACGACCGATGTCGCGATGCTACTGTTGCGAAAAACGTAGTATACGTACAGATCCACCTTGCAGTCAGTTGCAATGCGAGCTGCTAAGGAGCGATACAGAGAATTGAGGAGGGGGGAGAAACGTCTTTTCAGGCACGAGAAAAGAGATTCAGAAAGGCGCGAGTTCAATGATATCGAAATATTACGGGTCAGAAACAAGGTCCGAAAATTCTTCGATAGATTAAGACTGATGGTTTAAAGACCGAGGCATCTTCCTGCAGGGATGAAGATGGAAATCTGGTGATAGATGTCCAGGGAATAATGAGATTATGGAAGGAGCACTTTCCGCAGCTTCTTAATGGCGAGGACGGTGTTGAATTACCGTCACCAAACATTAAGGAGGTCTTAACAGCCATTGCTCGGCAGAAAAATAATAATGGTGCAGGGGCACATAGCTTGCTTGATGTGTTTTTTAAGACTAGAGGCGAAGAGCATGCATGAGCTTCTATGCAGAACATGGTCCGATGAAAGCATGCCAAGTGATTGGAACCTCAGCGTACTCTGCCCAATCCATAAGAAAGGTAATTCCACGATCTGCGTAAACCACCGTAGGATAAACCTTCTTAATATTGCATATAAGATTCTATCGAAAAGACTGAAGCCCATCGTCAACAAATTGATTGGACCTTATCGGTGTGACTTCAGTCCTGAGAAATCCCTTTTCGGCCAGATATTCACTCTACGCCAAATCCTGAAAAAGACCTGAGAAAAACATCTGTTTCGTCGATTATAAAGCCACCTTCAACAGAATGATTAGGGATCACTTGTACGCATCAATTATATAAATTTTATTTGCCTAAAATATTTAATGCGTTTTTTGTTTTGCCAAATCGTAAAAATTCAAATTTAAAAAAGTGTATGCACATCAAAATATCAAAACCAAAAAAACTTAGGAAAAAGGCGATAACTAGTAAAATAACTTTCCACTTCAATACCTTGCGCTGCCCAAAATTTTAAATTATCTCGTAACACTCACAATAAAAAACATACGAAAAACAGCAAAATAAAATAATGTGCACACACACTACTATTAATTTGCAAAATATGCTGCAGTAGTATACGCAAGGATTTATACAAATAATAATACAGTGTTTGTTAATATTTTGCAAGCCAAATAAAAACACTAAGCATACCTAGGCTCTTTGCTGCCTCCTTGCTGGCAAGGAGGAGTAATTCAACGGCAAACCAATGTACTGCAGTCGAAATATGTTCCATCCGTACTAAACCCGGCTGATTGTGCCTCACGTGGTTTAAAACTTGAAGACTTATATAAAAATAAAATTATGGCTAACATACAGTTTTAATGCCAGTAATATTGTAGATGAAAGCCTAGATGCATTAAATGTGCTGACAGTCACTCCTACGTTAACTGTCCAACAAAATAACAACAGCCCCAAGGATGGAAACGACAAATAATCTACAGATTCAATCCAAATCAAAATGAAACTACAACAAATATTCTTCAACTTCCAAACAATTCACCTGATATGCGTGAAATGATGCCATTGCTGTCTAGATAACTTTTACTACACAATGCATCCAGACGTCGGAAGTACAATACTAACTAAACTGTAATAAAATATCACGAAACAAAATCCTTTTGTACGCAGCATATTCAAGCTATAAATATTTTAATAGAGATTGGATAGGGTCAATTATAATATCTATATACAGCATCTCAAAACAATATAAAAAAAGAAGGGTATGAAATATTCTTCAAGTCACTTGGCAACAGATTTATAAGTGGTGGAGATTACAATACAAAGCACACTGCTTGGGGCTCGCGACTAATAACTACAAAAGGACGGCAACTCCTCTCTGCTATTCAAACTTTAAATGTAAGTTACTCATATTTTGACCTATTATCAGACCATTCTCCTGTGCTAATAGTTCTTATCAAAACGCGAAGGCTATCGACCACAATACACATTTGAGCTACATTGTTTCTGTGACGCGTCACAAGTAGCATATGCTGCAGTAGTATACGCAAGGATTTATACAAATAATAATACAGTGTTTGTTAATATTTTGCAAGCCAAATAAAAACACTAAGCATACCTAGGCTCTTTGCTGCCTCCTTGCTGGCAAGGAGGAGTAATTCAACGGCAAACCAATGTACTGCAGTCGAAATATGTTCCATCCGTACTAAACCCGGCTGATTGTACCTCACGTGGTTTAAAGCTTGAAGACTTAAAAGACCAACTAATTTGGTGGGAAGGTCCAACATTTTTAAAGTTGCCTCCGTCGTCTATTAAATAAAATAAATTAAAATTTTTCCAAATAATTCTATTTCCTTCTCCTGAAAAATTAAAAAATTGCGTTTTAGGAGATTATAAAACTAAAGCAGCGATATATCAGTGGATCAGATGATTGCGACGGCACTCAAGCTTACAGATTTTCGATAAATCTTATGGTATAGGATACCATGCAATTGGGGACTTCTGGAAATTAAGTGAAAGCGGAAAGCTATGTGTAGAACAAATTCCAAAACAGCGATATAGACCCAGATCGTATCCGAAATCGCAGGAAGACAACTGCAAAAGTGAATGAAATTTATATTACTTTTTAAAGATAATTTCACCTAATAGTTGCCCGCGACTACGCTTTAAGTGGCACACTTATTCACACATTTTGGCCGGAATCTCACCAATGACACATTCAATGTTAGCTTCCAAAGCAGAAATCGTGTTTGGCTTGTCGCTATAGACAAGAGACTTAACATACCCCCACAAAAAATAGTCTAAGGGGGTCAAATCACACAATCTTGGTTGCTAATTGACTGCACCAAAACGTGAGATTAACTGCTCACCAAATTCGCCTCTCTATTGATGCATGGTTTCGCGTGCAGTGTGGCATGTGGCACCGTCCTGTTGGAACCACATGTCGGCCAAGTCCAATTCTTGCATTTTCAGCAAAAAAAAAGCGTGTTATCATCGAACGGTATCTTTCTCCATTGACCGTAACGTTGCGGCCGTCATCGTGTTTGAAGAAGTACAACCCAATAATGCCGCCTGCTCATAAACCTCACCAAATAGTGCATTTTTCGGGATGCATTGGTAGCTGCTGAATTGCCTCTGGCTGGTCTTCACTCCAAATATGGCAATTCTGCTTATTCACGTATCCATTGTATCCTCGTCGCTGAAGAGAATTTTGCGATAAAAAACGGATAGAATTTTGATAATAAATTTCAATAATTTGCAAACGTTGTTCAGGCGTAAGTCTATTCATGATGAAATGGCAAACCAAACTGAACATTTTTACTTTGACACATGTCAAAAATCATGCGTTAACTGTCCGAAATATTAACGTCAAAAACTAAGTATCAAAAAAATCACTCTTTATGTAAAAGAAAACTAACTTGTTATAAATAAACAACTTAATAAGAAAAACCTGCTGAGCTTTTTGGTATAAAATTTGCACTTTTAAAAAATTTGGAAACAATAATGAAAAAGTTTTCATAACTATTGTCAGCTTCTTGTGTTTCGCAAAATCTAAACCGCGTTGCTCTAAGATTTTTCAACAGCAACAGTCACAAATTAAATTTATAATATCGAAGTTTTCGGAACATGATCATGGAAACATTCATTCTGTTAATCACAACCTCATAGAAAAACGGTTTCGTCATAGAGAAATTTTTAGTCCAAAAACGCTTCTTAAAATCTGAAGCAAATTGCTTTCTAAACTAAAAAAATTGTTAATAATATGTACTTTTACAAAAATTGTATTTTAATGACTACAAAAAAATATTAAAATGTGGGACTGACCCCAATTAATTTTCAATAGCCAACATATGTTGACTTTAAATGTGCGTGAATCTGTATCTTTATTTGATAAAACAACACGTTCTGGTAGAAAATTGCTGCTGTGCTCAGAGGAAGGAAGATGCGTTACAGTTAATGGATTGCGCTACCGCACAATGATAACTGATTATTTGTGGCCTATTTTAGAGAATATAGACTTAGACAATATTTGGTTCCAACAGGATGGTCACATTACCAGTCACATGTAATGTGTAACCTGAAGTTCATTGTGGCATAGCCGTATCACTTGCCACAATGGCTGTCTATCTCTTTATCGGTGTCCAGTGTGATTGCATTCTCTCTCTCATTCTCCCTTACACCTATCAATCTTCCTTCCATAGAACACGATGCTCTGCATTCATAGGGGTACACCCTGAGTGTTAAATGTACAAAATTTTTTATCAAATGTAAATTTACAATTAGATTGTGATGATGTGGAAAAAAGTATACTTGATTCCAATAATAATGAAAAGTTTTTTTTAATTTAAACGATCAGGAAAAACATATACATTGGAAATTCTTACATTTAGTACTATTATGTTTCCTGTTGTTATTCTACCAGATGTCTTTAATCGCTGACTTCACTGGTGGACCACATGAAATTCCAAGTTGCAAATTTTTACTGAGTTTCTGTATTATCTATTTTCTGAAATATGTAATGCTTTAATCCTTACGTAACCCCAGTATTTTCCGCAGTATTTCAAAATAATCGTTTATTATTCCCTTGCATAAGAGTGGTTCAACGTCTGCAAACCAACATGGTATAGCTAAACTTAGTGTGATACCAAAATTATTTGAAACAACAATAATTGAAACATTTTGTGGGATAGCTGGTATCCTTACCCACATGGCTTTTCAATCTTTTGGAATTCACAATTACCAAGAAACATAACACTGATGTCATCTACACCGATTTTAATAACGCTTTGTCGTGGTGAATCGTGATTTTCTAATGGATAAACTTGATATGTTTGGTTTTCCACCACTGCTTGTTCAATGGATCCGTTCATATCTGAGTAATATAGAACAGATGATGCTTTTCAAAAGCTCCAACTCATCTTGTAATGAAGTTCTATCTGGAGTTCCTCAGGGTAGTCACCTTGGTTCCATTTTATTCCTGTTATTCATTAATGATCTTCCATCTGTTATCCGTCATTCAAAATTTTATTATATGCTGATGATTGTTAGGAATTATTATGTATATATGTATATATTATATGTATTTATACATATATGAAAATTAAACTATTTAACTTACTTGCCTAACATCACTTTAAGAAAGCAAAAAATATAGATGTTTTGTCCTTTTGGTTGGCCCCAATAAAAGGTTAACCACCCAAGCAACGAAATAACTTTCATTAGTTATTTTCTATCAAATTAATTGCTAGTATTGGTATATACTCTCTACTTTTGGCATGGGTTTGTGCGTCCCATTACTTTTAGCGACAAAAGCATATAATAACTATTTATATAGAGTATATCCCGGAGTATGGTAAGAAAAAAAGGAATAATATTCCTAAGCAATGTCAGGCCACTAACAACAAACACACATGTTAAGATTAACGGCAATCATAATTCTTAAATCGTTCCACTAGTGAAAATCGTACCGTGTGGTTCATAAAGTTTAATTAAATTTTAAAATAAATCAAAGTACAGTCAGTATATACAGTATACTGTACCTCGTGTTAACCATTAATTGAAATGGATATGCAATTTTACTAAGGGATAATTTTGGATTTAGCTGTAAGTACAATCGTAAACAAAAATTGCAAACTATAGAAAACATTCTCCTCAACCAAAACCCCATTTTCATATTTTCTTACAGCCCAATCACACCTCTATTTTTCTCAACTAACCACGTGATCATCACGCACACGAACGCCTCACAGATACCTAAGATCTGCTTGACCTAAACTACAACTTTTACCAGAGAATTTAAAAAGCCCTTCTATTGCCCTTAAAGTCCACGTGAGGTAACGTGAGGTAATTCTAACCTAACCTAACCTGTTTTTTTTTAACGAGGAGAAAGGAATTAAAAGCCAAGTCAGTGCGAAACATCCAGGCTTACAAATGTTGGGGAATTTTAGTATAGCTTTTCGTAATATTCTCGGACTTAGATCAAATTTCTTCTGTGTATATGCATTTATAAGCCTCCATAAACCCTATATAATGGCACTAGGTGAGACTCGGGTATGTGAGCGTGCAGATCCACCGGATTTTCACCATTGACATTGCTTTCATCTTGACCTTTCTATTGATAAGTATGTCGCGTAGCAGTAACAAATTCATATGAAGGATGCTATTTTGGAAACATATCCGTGCAGTGAAATCGTGGTTTCTGGTGACTTCATGTTCACAATACAGTCACACAACACTCAAGTCACACAACACCCGAAGGTCTATATGACGAGCTATTTGCCGAGTCGAACGACCTGACTCAATTAGTGACCGAACCGACACACATTCCGTGTATCATAGGGCAACCCCAAAACATCCATGACCTTTTTCTTATTTCTCATCATGACAATTATGATGTAAGTGTCCACGCACGTCTTGGAAAATCGGACTACTGTACCATTTACCATCCTTTCCGTATTCTCGAACCAACAGATAAAAACATAGAAACCAGTGCTAAAAGGGTAGAAGAAAGCAGTAGAAACATGCCGCCATGTCGTATTTCCAACATTTTGGAGAATCAGGGAAATTTGGTTTTGCAACGTAAGTCTTCCAGGTGCGAGTGGTTTCTAAGCATGCCAGCACAATTTGGGAATCGCACCTTAAGAATAAGGTACCTTCATTAAGTCTGAGGTGTGATCGGAATAAAGTTACTAACTTTGAGAACAGCTCCAGATAACTCTAAGCTTGGGAGGCTTACCGTATATTTGCAACCTGAAGAAGAGGTATGGAGATAGAGAGTTACACAATACACTTTCTCTGAAGCGTCGCAAAACCTACGAATTGCAAGGTTTTCTGCGAAGTGAATTCAGGCTTGAGACATTTATCCCAGTCTGCACTATCTAGCCAAAGCTAATGCAGTAACATCTTAGCTTGAATCATAATTGGTGAAAGCCATCTTGTCGGGTCAAAAAGTATCGCAACTGTAGTGATAATTTGACGGTTGATTCACTGATGAAATTGGTATAATGGTATAAAAAAAATGAATCGGAAATTGCAATCCAACGAATCCCTAGTGTTTTAGTAGAACTTGTACTTTGAAGCCGTAGGAAATCGGCATCTAATAGGTAATTTACTGGAATATTTTCTAATATGGCAGGATGGTTTGTTGTGATTTTCCTGAGAGGAAATACAGCTGAGCCAAGAAAATGAATTACTTGAGGCAGTGATTCGGTAGATGTGTCTATATCATAGCCTGCAGAGAGGATGTCATCGACATATGCATTTTCGACTAGAATTTTAGCCGCGAGAGGCCTTTGCTCTTGTGTATCTCTTGCTAACTGATGGAGAATCCTGATAGCTAGATTCGGTGCGCAATTAACTTCAAACTTTACCGTTTTGAGCTTAAAATCTTGAATAGGAGTTGTAAAAGAAAATTCGCTGAAAATCTATCTTTTTCATTTACCAAAATTTGTCTATACATCTTCTGCACATAACGAACGAAAACGAATCTTAACATTCACCATTGGAGAATGAGAAGCATTAGGTCTGGTTGAAGCATTAGACCAGTATACAGAACATCGAAAGAGGAGATCCTTAGCTAGCAGCTTTTGAAGCATTGAAAACTACTCGGAGTTTTGTAATTCTTTTTTCAGGCCGAATTACAGCATTGACATAACTTCTTGAGAATGAGTTGTTTCCATATGATCGAGAGTGAAATATTCTTCTAATATTTCGTCATATACGGTTTTCAGGTCAATTCTTGAAGTTTTGGAAAAACTTCTTTAAATGGCAACTTGACAACTTAACGAACATCTGAATTTCGTAGTAGAACAGTATAAATCCTCACAAGCTTGACCTTCAGGCAAAAGTGGATTTCTTCTCGTAGGATTTATTCTTTCTCCCGGAATGTCTTTAATTGGGAGTTAAGCAATTCATTGGAGATTGGTTCTACTTATGTGGAATGTGTAGATATTTGTTCTCTAACTGAACTGATGATGCAGCCAAATATGGTATTCTGTGCCAATACACTACGACACATGTTCTTTTGTAATCCTTCTAGAAGGATTTGAGGGAGTAACTCATTTCCGATTACTATATCAATTTGTGCATGAATATGGCAATTGGGATCAGCAAGATTTAAAGTTGTTAACTGGTTGGAAAACTGGGAAGAAGCTTTGTTAACTGAGAAAGAGCATATATTCTTTTGTTAGTTTTGGGAGCAACACAAGTGAAAGAACAAAGTCGATTTGAATTTTGAACAATACCTGAAATTTCGAACGGGGAATGTTCTGTTGCTAGACGAATCAGTTTTTGTGCGTTTGAGAAAATAAAAGTTCTTTGTGACCCTTGGTCAATCAATGCAAGCACTTTGAATAATTCCCCTAAATATTCAATGGAAGCCATTGCTGTGGGAAGTAAGAGTGTGTTTTCATTGTTAGAGTACTTGCGCTGTATTTGCAGAACAGGGAAATTCCATTGTAGCATGAGTTGTAGTCATTTGAGATCGGCTACTGAATTATGGAGTTTGTGTCCTTGTGTCTTTGAAGCATGGAAAGATGCTTTCTTTGATAATAGACGCAGAAAAAATTACTCGTACAACCTTTTCTCAAATGTGTGAAAGAAAGACAATATTTACAGATATTATAGTTTTTTACATTTAGGTCAACTCTTCTTGGCAAGAGCGACATTACATAGACGACAGGTAGGTGTCATTTTGGATTCAGCCACAAAGGTGTGAACTTGGCAACAGCCTCTTTAGGTAGGTCTCTTCGGGACTTTAGGGATTATTCCCACAGCGATAATGTTTCGTGTGGTAGTTTCGTAGAATATATATATACATATGCTAGGATAGGATCCCAGTTTACTGTGGCTACGTCTTGAGATTCTTCGGGACTTTAGTGATTATTCCCACAGCGATAATGTTTCGTGTGGTAGTTTCGCAGAACATAAACACATTGAAGTCTTTGTATTTCTTCATTATTTTCGGAATGGATAATTGGAAAATTCAGTAAAGTTTGTATTTGGTTATCAACCAAAATGCGTTTATTCTCATAACGATTTACACTCAATGGTTATAGAAGGGAAACTACTTATTAATATAGATCAGTCTTTTACGCGAGAGGTGAAATACACAATTTCACGATATTACGGTAAGTAATACGCATTTGGGTACGCATTTTTTTTGTTAGGCGAGGAAATAAAAATGTTTACATCACATGCGAAGCATGAGACTGATTTCAGCATGAACGAGATATTGTGGAGAAATTCCAAATATGGAATGCGATAGCGAGAATTCTCTGGAATGGTGATAGGATGTCATTCATTGTAGCTAAGAGCGTCGTGAGCGAGACGACAATTCACTCTGAGAATATTCTTCTTATCTAGAAAAGTTTTACACCATAAGAGTGCTTTCTATAGATTTTGCATCGGGTAATGATGCCTTTTCTCGTAGATAATAACGAGATTGAGCAAAGAATATGTCTCGTGTCTTGACAAATTGAATTTCGGCGTGAAGGATATAGCTTGAAGTGTGAAACTGCTAAAAAGCGTTTTAACTTCGAATGGCTTATTGCTTGCAGGAGCCAAGAGATGTAAGGAACAGAATTGTCATTCTCTCAGGTGCGAACACAAAGGCAAGCACTATAATCAACAAAAAGAGACAAGCACAATATGCTTTTCCTATACAGAGTTGTAATCAGAAGATGCAGAGATCCACTAAACCTTTTGCCACCGTGCCTGCCAATCAGAGCTAATGGTGAGATATATTAGCTTGATTCATAACAGGCGATAGCCTTGTTAGCTTGGCTTTGTGGAAGTAGTTAGCTTTGGAATGGAAGGAATTGTATTGGCTATTGAATTTTTAATATTTATTTATTTTTTGGTACAAAATCAACCTATACATATTATTATATTTTATATATTATATTTTTAAAGAAGAAAAATGTATAAACATATATAATATTATATTAAAATTTAATCAGTTAAAGTGTAAAGTATAACATTATATATGTATATTGCGCAATGTGTAATAATTTTGTTTAGAGGTAAACCAATATACCACAAAAGAAAATAGCAATGGTCTTTCTGTAAAGAAATAATTGTGTATTTGCTGTTGTACACGGAACTTACATATTTACATTATATACCATATACAGGTTGCCCCATCTATTATGTTTGTATGTGAATATTGAATAACTTTAAAAAAAAAACCGATTTCCATACATGAGATATTTTTATTTAATTTGGTCCTTTACAATTTATTTATACTAGTTTTTGAATAAAACATCAATTTAGTGGTCGCTGTTGACTAAAACAGAATGTGCCCTTTTTGCTGCGTTTTCCATCCCTTTTTCGAGCATCTCTGGCGGTATAGCAATGATTTTGGCACGAATGTTTGTCCACAAAAAGAAGTTTTATGATATTTTCTGTTTGGCCGTATTCCAAGCGACGTGGACGGTCTGTCAGCAATATTGTTTAAGTCAAATGAACTTTATACGGAAACAAATGCAAATCATACTTCAAACTGCGCCGCAAGGTGGCTCCACTGACCCCAAAATGCTGAGCGCGGTGACGATACGACACATTTGGGTTCTCGGCAACAGTCTCTCTTAATACTGCAACCAGTTCATTGGATCGTCTTGCGCGTTAACTTATACTTACTCATATGGAAAAAGGGAGGTAATTTTTCCTTTGGGCCTACTAGCTGTGCTGTTTTTTGGGATTTTGTGGAAGTTGATTTCTCGTTATTGTTGCTTCTCTAATTGCTGAATTTGTTTGTGGTGCGTTAAACTGTTGGGTCTCTTTATAACTCTAAGGACCCTGATTAATTCCAGGATGATAGTTTTAATTTAAAGCAAAACATAATAAATTAGTGTTTAAAAATGTACAAAATTAATTTAATACAATGAAAAATTGGAAAATTAAATGTACAAAAAAATTGGCCAGCCAGTGGAATATTCCGTAGAAGAACAAAGAAGCGAAGTAGAAAGAAAGAATAGAATAAAGAGAAGCAAGGATAGAGACGGTCGCTGTGGCGTAGTGGTAGAGCGTTGGACTGCTGCGCAAAGTGTTCGAATCTCGGCACAGGCAATATAAAAAAGTAGAAAAAATAATTTTTCTACACGGCACCACCTCTTGGCAGGCAATAGCAAACCTACAAGAGTAAAATTTGCTATGAAAAGCTTTTCTCTTCGCCGTTCGGATTCGGCATTAAACTGTACGTCCCTTCCATTCATGTACAAATATAACACGCCAACATGAGTGGATGCGAAAAGCTCGGCCTAGGCCCTCCATTGGCTGTTGTGCCATCAAAAGTAAGAAAGTAAAAGTAAGGATAGAGAAATTGAATAGGAAAGAAAAGGTTCATTAGAGTTGCTTAAACACTGTGGAACCAAATGAACTAGGAACAAGTCCTGTGTAACTTATCGAGATACAAAGTAACATACAAGTTTACTTTTTGAAAAAATCGGAGATTTTGGACCTAGAAATGAGCCCTAAAAAAAGTCGAAAATATCAGTAATACTACTTGCGATAATTCAAAACGAGGATAATGAATGAATCAGTTCAATATTTTATATTAAAGATTTTGAGATAAAGTTTTAAAAATAATGAATGAATCAGTTCAATTTTACATAATTTTCGGCTAACATCATTGTGCTTTGAATGGCAAAATAGATAAGTAAAACATATTTTCCTTGATGGATTAAAATCCGTGCACACAGTGTTACTTGTATAGCATTCGACTTTTCGCTCTCTCCGCTGACCCCGCTGAACTAGAGTTTGCAAACGTCAATAATTAGTATCCTGTCGTATCTGGTGGAACGGACCTCATTGGCGTAAAAAATCATCAGATTATTGGCCTAAGTCGACTCCCCGAAATGTTTCGTTGCTAGAGCAAGGAGCTCTAAGGGTTTGAGGATATGTTTTTCGGTTCTTTCACAATGTGCAGACAAAAGGTCGTAGAATTAGTACTTCAAGCTATATCCTTAACGCGGAAATTTGTTGAGACACAGCTCATATCCTTGGCTCAATCTCGTTATTATCTACTAGAAAAGGCATCATTACTCGATGCAGAGTGAATGGTCGTCTCGCTCACGCCGCTGTTATTTTATATTTGGAATTTCTCCACAATAGTTTCTCCTCCATTTCTCGCCTAAAATTAAAAATCCAAAAGTGCACTCTCCAATGCAAAGCTTGAACATCTACAAGCAGACATTGCGAACCCAAATTATTATTGCTCTCCTCCCTGAGCGCTGTAATTTATCACTTCCATTTACTACCTGAGGTGTGGAGTTTGCTGAACCATTTGAAATAAACGCTTCAACTAATTTCCTTAAAGGTTACGTAGTCGTATTTATATGCTTTTTCACGAAAGCCATTAATTTGGAGTTCTGCTCAAACATAACGACGGATGCGTTCCGAGCTTGCTTCGCCAGATTCGTTGGACGCAGAAGGCTTGCAGAAAAAATTATGAGTAACAATGGTAGAACATTCGTTGGTGCACAATGCACTATTACCAAAGACTTCTTAAATTTCTTTAACGAAGTCTCCATTGATATCTCTAAAATATATGACCCTCAAGGTATTTACTTTACTTTATTTTGATGGCACTACTGCCCATGGAGGGCCTAGGCCGAGCTTTTCGCATCCACTCATGTTGTGCGTGTTATATTTGTACATGAATGGATGGGGCCTACAGTTTAAAGCCGAATCCGAACGGCGAAGGAAAAGCTTTTCATAGAAATTTTTACTCTTGTAGGTTTGCCATTGCCTGCCAAGAGGTGGTGCCGTGTAGAAAAATTATTTTTTCTACTTTTTTTGATTTTGCCTGTGCCGAGATTCGAACCCCGGACACTCTGCGTAGCAGTCCAATGCACTACCACTACGCCACAGCGACCACTCAAGGTATATCCTGGCATTTTATTCCCCCAAAGGCTCCACATGACTGGGTTATGAGAATCTGCGGTCAACAGTTTCAAAACCATCTCCAAAAGACTGCCACAAATTTGAATAGAATAGAATCCGTTCTAAATTCACGGCCTGTTTCTCCTGCTTCCCAAAATTCTGCTCATGTCACAGCGATCACCCGTACCTAACGCTGAGAATATCTCTCTCGTTAACTGTTATGCCCACCCAAAATGGTGTCCTATAGTGGAATTGTGTATTTTACTTCTCGCGTGAAATTACAGATTTAGAATAGATGTTTCCCTTATATAACCATTGAGTGTTCCCTTATCTGTATCCTGACCTTTTTCCAGTTCTCCACAAGTCCGGTCCGCCGACGTAATCCGTGCAACACGGCTCAACCAGCAGTGGTGACGACTGCTCCCGGTCAGGAAGGTATTGTTCGGCAATGCAAGTAGTGCTTCCGGTACCATGCAATGCGATACTACCGCGGTTTCCTTGCTATAACCCCCAACCAGCGAACGGAAGTGGCTAGGGCCCATGGCTACTGTCTTAATTGCCTGGCTTAGACACATAGCACGGCAACATGCGAGTCCACCAACCGGAGTAAGAAGTGCTCCCTGGATCAGAATAAGCTCATTCATCCGGAGTCCACGCCCATCCCAAGAAGAAGACGGCAAACACCGAACTCGAGCACCCCAACGACCAGCAAGTGCCATGGTCCCGGCACCGCCTGTTACTGCCGCCACTGTTCCGTCACCTTCTATGACTGCTGTCATCCGTATAATCCATCGCCGTCTCGAGACGTCCCACTACCGGAGTCAGAGGATCAAGGATTTGTTCGGGAACGTCATTAAAATACTTCAGCGCCTCGAGGATGCAATTGATTTGCACCCATGCAAGGGGGCCGGGATGTTTAAGCCTTAATGGCCCTTTCAGTTCGCATTTATTGCTCTATTCTTTCTTCTTCTGTTCTACTCTTTACGCTTTCTACCATTTGTCTTCTTTTCTTTATTCTGTTGAACTTTTTCAGCCGATACTTTTTCCATTTATACATAAATTGTAAATTTCCGTTTTAATTACGGTTTTAAATCCCCCCTTTTCCATCATTTCATTTTAAATAACTCACCCCGGAGTTTAACACCTTTCATAGCTCATTATCAATGTAATGACGATCAATTATGTACTAGCATATCTCCAGGCTTATTCTGATAACATTTTAAGTCATAAAACTTTGATCCTTGAAAGTACACTTTCTGGTTTTTGGAAGAGATCCCTCAGAGATACAAAATCGCCCAACCAAATTGAAATTAATAAAAAATCCGAGATGAGCTCTTTGAAAAAATAAGTTTACGGCATTGGGTTTCACGAACACCCTGCATCATAAACAGCCGAATATTTTCAAAATATAACAAATCTAAAAATTTATAACTTAATGCCACCTTGTCAATAAAGCATGCACTTATTTAAAATGAAAACACAAACATAAACAAACAAAAAATATAAATAATTCAAATAATATAAAATTAATGTTTCACAAGTTGACACAAGTCGTTTGTTGGTTTGTAATATTTCATACGATTTCCTTCAACTTTTATCCAAACGTACTTTAATTTTTTTTTTTTATAATTCAACATATAGAGAATACTCTTATTATTTAGAGTGGCATTGCAGCGATTTCTTTCCTGCTTACACAAGTGTTCAGTATTGGCATTCTCATTAGATTGCCAGTTCCTGAAAGCGATCTCTTTGGACCTGACTGCTGATCTGCAAGTCGAATTAAACCATTAATTGTCTTTAGGTTTAACCCTAATCATTTTATAAGGATTGAAAAACCACATTCCAAATAAAATAATTTTTTCTACCATTTTAGCACTGGTTTCTATATTTTCATTTGTAAAAAACTAAATGCGTCACGTCGTTCGACTCAGCAAATAGCTCGACATATAGACCTTGGCATTGTTGTTTGACTTGAGTCGCACAGCCAATCCGAATCGTGAACATTGAATCTCCAACAATCACAATTTCACTGCATGTTTCAAAATTGAAGCGATCGAATTAGAAAGGAAATCTAATTTATTAAAAGTAAAATCCCTATCAGAATTCGAGCTTCTATAAAGAAAACAGAAGTGCAGTAATTGCGACTGGATGCTAAATTTAACCCACATGAAGCAGAACTCAGCTTCCGTCATATTGTTGCTGGCACTGGTACGCGACTTTACTTTTTTACTTTTAATGGCACAAGAGCCCATGGAGGGCCTAGGCCGAGCTTTTCGCATCCACTAATGTTGTGTGTGTTATATTTGTACATGAATGGAAGGACCTACAGTTTAATGCCGAATCCGAACGGCGAAGTGAAAAGCTTTTAATAGCAATTTTTACTCTTGTAGGTTTGCCATTGCCTGCCAAGAGGTGGTTCCGTGTAGAAAAATTTATATTTCTTCTACTTTTTTTAATTTTTTTTTTATTTTGCCTGAGCCGAGATGGGAACCCCGGACACTCTGCGTAGCAGTCCAACGCATTACTACTACGCCACAGCGACTGGTACGCGACATCCTCAATAATAAAAAGGGCAAGACCCTTGTGGGGAGATAATTATGACACCAGCCGATACCCTGGTACGTGAAAATCTTTTGGATCTGCACCCACAAATAACTGAGTCTCACCTGGTGTCATTATAAGGGGTTTATGGAGGTTTATAACTGCAAATACAGGGAAGAAAATTGATCTAAGACCGCGAATGTTGCAAAAAACTATACTAAATTTCCTCGACATTTACAAGCCTAGGCAAAATTAAAACAAGACAGAAGGCAGGGAATGCAATCACAGGACGCCGATAAAGTGATAGACAGCCATTGTGGTAAGTGTTATGCCTTTACCGCAATGAACTTCAATTTATCAATGCCGACTATGACCGCATGTAGCGCCGACGAAAGGGATATGATAAGAGAAGGAAAAAGAAATCAATACATATTATAAATTTCATTTTCTTTTCAATAAATTAACTTTGTAAATATTAAACCCGATTTCCGCGTTTTAATTACAATTTGAAATCCCCCCTTTTCCATCTTTTCATTTTAAATAGATCCTTCGAGCCGAATTTAAAATAAATTAATAATAATTCACCCCAGATTTATCAACCATATTGAAAAAAAATTATTCTTTTTATTATTTATTTTATACACTATTGCACAAGCAAGTCTTAAATTCTTTGCAAAACTTGCTGAAGGAATTTCATTTCGGAAACACTATTTGGTCGGATATTGTTTACTAAAATAAAATTCTATCTATTAAGCAAACACTAAACTTTTTTCTTTTTTTTATACTGTCAACACGCAGCGAATACCTCTGCATTGTGTTGATTGGAAGAAAGATTAATAGGTAGGAGGAAGGTTCTTGTCATATCAATTTTACATTAATTTTGTTATAATGTTACATTTTGTATGTACATATATCATTTTTAAATGTTTTCTAGTTGGATTCGGAAATGTTAAAATTACATTTTTTATTGAAAATTTTTTAAATTTTATAATGTTGGCTGAATATTGTAATTTTTTCATGGATTTTTTTTTTTAAGTATACTTGTAGAAAGGTTTCCATTTATATACTCTATACTGACGATGATTCGTATTTACAGGGACGTGGAATCGTCCCGTACTTTGATTTTTGCACGTTTCGTTTTGTTTTTACTTCTAACAAAAAATCAAGAGTTCCGTATCTAAAATTGTAATCCCTAAATTCGAAGGTACATTTTCGCAAGTACCCGAAGAAATGTAAAGTAATACCCTTTTTAGTCCAGAAAAAACTGGTATTTTTTTTTGGGTTTTTTTTTATCAAAAAAACAGATGTTGTTATTTTAATATGTTTTATGTGATATCTTTGGTCTGTTATCATTTATCATCGAACGGTACCGTTCTCCATTGACAGTAACGTTGCGGCCTTCATCGTCTTTGAACAAGTACTGTCCAATGATGGCTTCTGCCCATAAACCGCACCAAACTGTACATTTTTCGGGATGCATTGGTAGTTGCTGAATTGCATCTGGCATTCCAAATACGGCGATTCTGCTTATTCACGTATCCATTGAGCCAAAAATTAGCCGACCATAAAATGGAAGTAGCTTGCGAAACACATTTTTCACATAGCACAAATTTTGATAATAAATTTCAATAATTTGCAAACGTTGTTCAGGCGTCATGATGAAATGGCAACCAAACTGAACATTTTTTACTTTGACACATGTCAAGAATCACGTGTGAGCTGTCAGAAATATAAACGTCGAAAACCAAGTAGCAAACAAATCATTCTTTATAAATTGGGAATGTAGCAAAGCCATCAAATGTATTGTACTAAAAAAATAATAGACAGAGTTTAAGAGCGCAAAACGGGTGAAGCAAAAAGTCTCACGTCCGGCTTGTTTCTTTTTTTAATTTAAGTCAGACAGACATACAAAAGTAAATAAGAAATTTATTTGTTTTTGAAATGTATTAAAATATTAAAGTCTGTTAGGCAAAAACTTGAGCATAATTGTAGGATGCTATGGCGAAAAACAACAGTGGTGAGCAAATGTTTTAAATTACAACGAAAATTTGTGCATACTTTTAACGAATTACAGTGACATCTCAGTTGTATTCCCAACGCAAAAAATTCTTAAATATTATTCAGCTAAATCCGCACTTTTCCAGAATATTTTTTTTAATTTGTTTTAAGAAAAAACTACAAGTACAACAAATATATTGTAACTCACTTGATCATGCTCCTCTATAGTTTCACCATCGCTTGAATTAAGTTTTGATCGAAATATCCTATTATATTCTCGTTCCTGAGAATTAAGATCCAAAGTCTTTAATTTATTTTGATTAAGCTCGCCTGATTTCCAAAACGTTTTCAGCTCCGATCTTAATAAACTGTAATCCAAGCTTTCAGAAAATTTAAGTTCTGGTATGGAATACATTTTATATTTATTTAACAAAATAACCTACATGCTGTCTTTTATATTCAAATTTGCCGTTTATATTGTGTTTGTTCAATCGATTAAAACTTCTATAAAAGTTGCAAAAAGTTGGTAAGTATTCTTCATTTCTATTACTTATTAAGGGTATGTATTTATATCATAAATATTTAATGAAAAAGTTTTCAACTATAGGTAATTCGTTGCACTGCTGACGGCCTGCATACTGGGTGATATCTATGGTCAATACGTAAAAATTTGGTTACTAGGAGAGGTTAAGTAATACATAGATAGTACTATTTCCAGCGCTTAAATATAAATTAAAATTAAAAAGATTATTAAGTACTCATTTAAAATCTAAATTAAATTTCAAATTATTTGCAAATTTAACTACACAATAAAGCTTTTTTATCTTCCTATTTCTAAGAAAAAAATGGGAATAAAATAGCATCAAAATTACGTGACCTTTATGATCATTATTAAATTCTACCACTTTAAACCTTGTAAAGGTTTTTGAAAAGTCTTTGTATTTTAGAAAATTATTACTTATAATAAGAGCAAATATTACTCAATTTAAGAAAAAAAAGTACTTGCTTTGAGGAAAAGATTCATTGACTTAAAGCGATACTTGCCATCCTTTTTAGGATCGCGTTTTCTTTTCTTGCGTTAAGGAAAATTTATTTCGATTTAATAACGAATTTTATTTGAATTTCTGTCTTTTTATTCATGTATAGTAATTATTATTAATTATTATTATATACTAATAGTCCGGGAGCCAGCAAAACATTTTTGTTACAAAAATCATACCGACTAATTTTTATTTAGGTATGTGCTTCACATATGGTGCAATGGAGCCTCATGAATATCAGCACGGCACCATGGTTGGCTACGACAGCCTCTCAAATATGTAAAAAAATTCAGAAAACAAAGTTCGGGCGTGTCCGAACGTCTCCTCTGAAAATAAAATAGCTTTTGGCATTCAACGGTAGCTAAAATTTTTATGGTGTTTCATTAAAATATTTTTTTTTATCAGTCAAACTCATTATCCCAAATTTTTTTGTATTTATATCACATTGTGTGGGCAGTACGCATGGACTGTGACCAAAGTTGTTGAAAGAGGCTTTTTACACTGCCGCAAACATGAAAGACTGTGCGAGGGAAACAGGTAGAAAAGTATTGTTGTAAGAATGAAATATAAGTTTTGCATGTTTTTTTACTACCATCTACTTGTCTCCCTTACACACTCTTTCATGCTCACAGCCTCAATCATGAAAGCTCTGTAGAAAAACTGTAAACAGCTGATTGTGAAACGTGAAATAAGTGTATGTGTATATTTTTATTTTTTTAATTATAATCAACACACAAGAGGTAAACCTATAAATGCAGAGCATTGGGTTGATTGGAAGGAAGATTGATAGGTGGGAGGAAAAAGGAGGGAGAAGTGTTTATGAACGTTTGCTTTAAACTCTTGCAAAGGTCATAATAATTGGGAAAAATTGTTGCAGGGTGCTTATTCCAAATACGCGCGGTACGACAAATGAACGAACTTTCTCTGTAATGCGTAGTGCGTTGGAACACCGTGTCTACGTGGAAGAAGAGTTCCGCTTGCTGACCATGTAGTTCTGTTGAACACACGAGCTGGCGGCATCAGCTTCCGCATCTCAGAAGAACATCTACCGTGAAAGTAACGGTAGGAAAGTGAGACGCAAGCCACGTTTCGACGTTGTTCCAAGAAGTCAATAGAGGTGGAAACTCTACTGTCTCCTATTAGCTTTATCGCTCGATGTTGGATACGGTGCAGGAGCTCCAGTTGTGTTCGTGAAGCTCCAGCCCATAGATGCGAATTAAACTCCAATTTATAGGTGGTGTAGATTATGCAGAGACCAGTCGGAGTGAAATATTTTTAACACCACCTAAGAACGCCGAGACACTTGGCTGCTTCTTTCGACACGTCATAAATGTCTTTATTTCAATGAACATCACATTGGATAGACATGCCCAGAACATCAAGAGTCGCTGTCTCCGCAATACCTACCCCACCCATATCTATTGGGGTAACGAGGGGTTGAGAAACTCGTTTGTGAGATAACAGACAACATTGGGTCTTACGCACATTGAAGTCAACTCTATTCGTGAAACTCCACTTGGAGATTAACTGGAGATCTTTATTGACTGAGTCATTCATAAAGTGCCTTTCCCTCTCAATCTCCAAAGAGTTAGGGCGTTTTGAACAGGTATATGAATGAGAAATGGTGCTGCAATCTGCAAACGAGTAAATAGGATTTTTCGTTAATAACAGTAGGTCATTAAAGAAGATAAGGAAAAGTGTAGGGGAGAGGACCCATCCTTCGGCACTCCATCATTAATGGCACGATCTTCCGAAACAATACCATCTATCACAACACGGATAGAGCTGCCGCTTAGAAAGTACGTGATTCATCGTGTGAAGTTACTCCCGACCCCATGTCGTGCTTTACTACACCAGTGCTTTATGCCACACTCTGTTAAACTCCTTTGAAATATCCAGAGCAACTGCCTTGCTCTCACCGAAGCCATGGAAACTATGGTACCACTACTCAGTGAGGACCGCCATGAGATCGGCCGTAGAGCGATTTCGACGGAAACCGTATTGGCGGTCATTAAGCAATTCGTTTTGCTCAAGATATTTCACCAAGTAGAAGTTAACTACCATTCCATTCATGTACAAATATAACAAGCACAACATGAGTGGATGCGAAAAGTTCGGCCTAGGCCCTCCATGGGCTGTTGTGCCATTAAAAGTAAAAGAAGTTAACTACACTTTCCATGACTTTGGATAGCGTAGAACAGATTGCGATGTATGAAATGTTGAAAAGATTGCGCAACGGTCGCACCAGCGTTGTCGCACAAGCTCGCAATACAAGCGTTGGAATGTCATCGGGTCCCGAAGCCTTCTTTATGTTAAGATTTGCAAGAGCTCTTTTAACTACTCGAGTTCGAAAATGTATCTCAGCCATAGCACAAGATACAGATTCGATAACGGGAAGTGGTTGACCGCTAGCTGACAGAGAAGAATTCTCTGCGGAAATGTTAGCTAAAAGGTTCGCTTTATCAACCGAGCTAGTGACGTGGCGATCACCCGTAAAAAGAGTTGGAATTGACGAAGTCGTTTGGTTCTTTACTCTCTTTACAAATAGCAAAAATTCTTACCACCCTATGGAATTGTAAGACTTTGTGCCTCAAGCGCTGTTCGCGTAGAAACTTTTCGCGCTTTAGAGTGGCATTACAGCGATTTCTTTCCTGTTTACGCAACTGTTAGGTATTGGCATTTTTGTTAGATTGCTAGTTCCTAAAAGCGACCTCTTTGGACCTGACTGCTTATCTGCAAGTCGCATTAAACCATGCATTGCCCTTGGGTTTAACGCTAATCGTTTTATTAGGAATGAAAGACCGCATTCCTAATAGAATTATTTCTTCTACCATTTTAGCACTGGTTTCTATGTTTTTACTTATTAAACTTATTGAGACCATTCCAATTTGCCTTTTTGTAAAGCCACGTTAATCGCTTTGGAGCTACCTTCAAAGGGTTGTGGATTCTAGAATACGGAAAGGATGCTAAAATGGTGCAGTGGTCCTAGTTTCCAAGAGGTGCGTGGATGTTTTCGGCTTGCCCTGCGATACACGGAATGTGTGTCGGTTCGGTCACTAGTTGAGTCAGGTCGTTCGACTCGGGAAATAACTCTACATACAGACCTTCGGGTGTTGTATGACTTGAATGGCACAACCAATCCGAATTGTGAACATTGAAGTCACCAGCAACCACAATTTCACTGCACGGATATGATTCAAAATAGAAGCGATCGAATCGGAAAGGGAATTTAACTTATTCAATAATGTTTGATGGATGTCGTGTGGATTCTCCATTCCCCAAATGCGGCAGTTTTACTTGTTAACGGCGCCAGAGAGTGTGAAATGGGCTTCGTCGGTCATCAAAATATCCTTCCTTAAATCAGTTTCAGTTTCAACCATTCGAGCGACTGTTTGGCCATATTCCAAGCGACGTGGACTGTCTGTCGGCAATATTCTTTGGGTCAAATGCTTTTTATAGGGGAAAAATGCAAAACCACCTTTAAAATGCACCGCAAGGAGGTTCCAAAGACGCTAAAATGTTGAGTGCGGTGACGATACACCACATGTCACATGTTATCGCGTCAACCAGTTAATTAGAATGTCTTGGGCGTTAATGAAAAGCTTTCCGATAATCTCCCGTCTCCCATGCTCAAGGGAATTGTTGGTGAACGTAAACCAGACCAGAGGAACTGATACTATCCTGTAGACTATCCTGAAACTGATATTTGTATTATCGCCTACTAAAATTGTGTGTGAATATGCTGACGGTGCAGTTCGCACTTAGCTTGATTGTTTCGTATTCGCATCCTGCACTAATTTGCTGACAACAGCGTAAATTCAATTTGAGTTTTGGTAATACTTATTTTTTAATTTGTTCATATTAATTTGCTGATAACAGCATAAATTCAAGTTGAGTTTTGGTACTAATTATTTTAATTTGTTCATACTAGTCAGTTGTTTAACTGAGATAAGTTCGGTTCAATCATAAAATACAGTTTTGTAATTAAATTTTAATTCAACAGCAATGCCCGCATTGCAACAGTAGAGTGAATAATTTGCTGCACTAATAACATCCATTCAAACCACACAAGTGCGTTAAAGATTACCGGGTGGAAAAGACCATCGAGGTAATAAATTTAAACACAATTTTTGGTAACTCCGACGTGATATTGAATTCGGATAGAGTTTTGGCCTGACAGAACGAAAAATTTATCAAAAGATTCAGCACCAGGAAGACGTTGGAGTATTAAGAAAGGAAACTTAAAGGGTTTCAAGAACTATCAGCGGAATTCTTTAAAAACCATGGAGTAGTGCTTGATCGTTCGGGTGGATATTTCTCCCATGAGTATTTTACATCAGGCTATTATGGCCAAGTGAAAAAAGGAAATATTGGAAAATTGAAATCATTTCCATCATCGCAGCAAAAATTGTCAGAGGAAAGTGTTGGAGAGGCAGCAAATAACAGCGAGGAAACAACGGGCATATTCAAATTCGCAGCTAATCCAGTTTCAAATCATGAGCTTCGAGGACTGATAAACAAACAAAGTGCTATCATCCGAGTTCTTAAGCATCTCATTGAGCAAACACAAGCAAAATCATCGGAAAAACATTCAAAGCTATATTATGAATTACAAATAAGAAACATTAAAAGCTATCTACACCCAAATGATTCATAACACAGGCATATCAGACTTTGACAAAATGTTTTACTTGAATATAACCTAAGCAAATCATTGGTTCAACAATTACCAATATCAAGCGCCAACTATGCATCAGCATGTAAAATTCTAACAAATCGATACAACAACAAACGTGTTTTAGTTACTCAACAAGCTGCTTTCGCAACCCCATTCTCAGATTGAATCGGCATCAGCAATCAGGTCGCTACATGATGTCACAACTGAATGTATTATGGGATTGGAGACACTGAGCATCGACATCGCATCTTGGGATGCCATATTGCTGCATTTACTCGTCAACAAATTGGATAAAACAACACATAGTTTGTACGAACAATCTCTGAAGAAACCGAGGGAACCCCAAAAGTTAACAGACTTCCTTTAACTCAGATTTCAGTCATTGGACGCTGTGGTGTACAAAGGCCGACAACAAACGGATAAAACCATGAATATAAAACCTACGAAGAATACTAATTAAAAATTTTCTTTTACAGCATTAACTGGACAAACCAATTGTAAACTGGGTCAACAGAGTCATCCTTTATTTTATTGCCGAGTGTTTCTTTAGATGTCACCGGAAAATCGGTTAAAGAAGCTGAAGGAATCGAAGCTATGCATTAATTGATTGAAGGAAAGGCATTTTTCGCCAGACTGTACATCACGCAGTTGCAGTAAGTGCGGTAAAAAGCATAACACGTTGGTACATGGAGCTTTCGGCAAAGGACTTACTCATCAATGGGAAAAGTCATCAGGTAGTTTACAAGCATCTGGGAACCAACAATCAGGATTATCATTTGGCCATAATCCCACATCAAGCAACAGTCAAATAAGCGACAAGGGAATCGTCGGATTTGGAGTGCAGAAGAAGTGCCACGTATTCCTGGAACTCAGATTACTATCATTGGACGCTGTGGTGTTGGAATGCACAGGTTAATTTAATTACTAAGAATTTAAATAAGAAGCTTGGTTTGCGGTTTGCCGACAGTGATTTAAAATTAACTGGTATTGGAGGGTCGAAACAAACTATTCAAAAACGCACAACAATCAATATTAAATCCAATATGTTAGAGTACTCGAGAATGTATTCATTTTGGACAATATCATCGATGATCAACCAAATGACCACATTAATCCACGAAACTTTGATATTCCGCAAAACATTCAACTGGCAGAACCTAAATTCTGTCAAAAACAACGGATCGATATGTTGATTGGAACAGAGTTGTTAATTGATGATGGTTGGCCAAATTTCTTCGGACAAGGACGCTCCAACATTGCAGAATACAGTAGTTAGCTGGGTAGTGCTTGGAAAAGCAAAGAATGTATCGACGTCCTCACAATTCTGCGGTATAAATACGCTCGACGAGCAACTTCAGCGATTCTGGGAAATGGATGAAATGCCAAACACAGAAACTACAATGTCGCCCATGGAGAAAATTGAATTGCATCATGAGTATGTAAAATTTATGAATGAGTACGAAATCCTTGGTCGCTTGGAACAGGTAGACGAAAAGTACATCAAAGAACCAAACTACCAGTAGTATCACAACGAAACTCAGAGTAGTATTTGACGCGTCATGCAAAACGTCTTCAAACGTGTCACTCAATCAGATTTTACATAAAGGTCCCAAAATACAACAAGATCTGTTCGATGTCCTAATTCGATTCCGCCAATACAGATATGTCTTTACAAGCGACATAGAGAAGATAGACAGTTCAGAATGAACGATCAGAATACTGACTTCCAATTAATATTCTGGCGAAATTATCTTCAACAGAAACTTAATATTTACTGGCTTAACACCGTTACATACGGAACAATATCAGCTCCATATGCAGCCATCAAATGCCTTAAATCTGTAGGGTTGAGGGCGGAGTCAAAATATCCACTGGCTGTGCAAATGGTAAAAAGTGATTTTTATGTTGATGATTTGATGTCAGGAAGTGATGATTGGATAAAAGCTGTAAACATGCAATCAGAAGTTATTGAGTTGTTGAATCCTGCAGGTTTTAAACTTCGAAAATGGTGCGCAAATCACAAACTATTGTTGAAAAATAAATTCACTTGGTATAACATAGAACCCAAGTGCAGACATAATCGCAATCAAGACTCTCTGTCAGTTAATGGGTAACCTACCGGCTGCAAAAGTACAATATATATAGTCGGTCTTTTGTGAACACCGGTGTTGATTTTGCCGGTTCGATATGGACACATTTTAAGATAAGAGGCAAACGACTACATAAATCTTATATTGCTGTTTTCTGCTGCTTTGCGACGAAGGCGATACACTTAGAGATTGTGTAGGATTTATCTGCTGATGGTTTTATCGGTGCTCTGTGAAGATTCTGGAGTAGAAGAGGACAATGCAAAACAATGTTTTCGGATAACGCGACAAATTTCGTGGGTGGATCCAATCAGTTGCAAGAGTTGTATGAGATGTTCAACCAACGACAATCAGCGAAGAAAATCCATTCGGAATGTCTCGTCAAAGCCATCGAGTTCCAATTCATTCCCCCAAGAGCACCGCATTTTGGCGGTTTGTGGGAAAGCGCAGTGAAATCCACTAAAAATGTATTATTTAAGACGATGAAAGCTGCGTCTCTCACATGTGAGGAGCTGGGCACATTGACAGCAGAATCGATTTTAAGTTCAAGGCCACTCACACCAGTGTCGTGTGATGCTAATGATTTGGGGGCATTAACACCCGCTCATTTTCTTATAGGAAAACCATTAACAACTATTGTCTATCCGTCAGCTGAATTAAAAACATTAATAGTGTGAGAAGATGGAAACTTGTCACCTACATCAAAAACTAGTTCTGGGGTCGATGGCCATGTGCGTACATACCAAGTCTCCAACATTGACCAATTCATAAATTGTGTCCGCTGCCAATCGAAGATGATCAGGTATCAGCGACAAAATACATCCCAGAAAAAAATTTGTTATGCATAACTCCGAAAAGCCAAAAGGTTCCAAGAAAATGTCATTTAATCCGATAACGGCAATACTGTTGGCACTGTTAATTCTTCCAACATATGCAAAGGCGGCCAGTCCACCGGTAACAAATTAACAAATTTTGATTCCTACTCAGGAATTTATTTCGAGAGTATGGGCCTGACAAATTTAGTTAACAATGAGTGGCATCTTGTGATGTATTATGACCTACAAAACTATTGGGGGGAGCTGAAAGGATTCGAAAAAGGAATTTCGAATCTACGAAATTTATGTGGTAAGATTATTAACAAAACACACTGCTCCAGCATACTTTCATTATTTGAACCCAACTTGGCGGACATGAGATTGTTTAACGAAGTTCTGCACCATAACAGACCTAAAAGAGGAGCCTTTGAAATAATCGGCACCATCGCAAATCGACTATTTGGGGTGTTACATGCAGAATATGCCGAAAAAATGGTGGATGCCATCCAAGCTGTGGACAAAAATGAAGAATCATTATTTAATGTTATAAATATCCACACCATCATTTTAGAAGCCACATCAAAAAATCATAAGAGCAAATTAATCAGCAATTTGACGACATCAATCGCAAGATAAACTTAATTGATGTGTTTATGGAGCAACAAGAAATTCAACACATATTTTCGTCGTTAGCTAAGTATACAAACATTGTTGATTATGAGTAATTTTCAAAAGGTTCAAACCAGTCTAATTGAAGTGTTAACGGACTCCTATCACGGTAAAATAAATCCTCTGTTACTTACACCCACCCAACTGAGGAATGCATTGGGTACGATAAAGAACTTGATCTCAGTTTCCGTTTTTTGGTTCAACTCAAGTTGAGTTAAGCGACATTTATAGTTTGCTGCATGTGCAAGGCCGACAGATCATATCATTTTCAGGATACAGCTTCCGTTAGCATCGAACAATCAGTTTGAGACCTTTCGAATGATCCCAATACCAGTTAAAGTCGGACAAGATTACCTAACCATTAAGCCTTCATCTCAATACTTAATTGTCACAGAGACCTGTTTTGTCCTATGAGCGAATCAGAAGCAATGGCATGCATCAAGATGACATCGAACACGCTAGTATGCAAACAATCACAACCGACCTACAACAGTAATTCGAAAATGAGTTAATGTGAGATGGCATTGTTAAACCATCAAGCAATCCAACCATCATGCACCATTCAAAAATCCAACCAGGCTGCAGAATGGTTGAACTACCCAACCCAAATCATTGGATATTTTCGGTGAATAAAAATACCGCGAGATAGGTTCGGTTCAATAAGAAAATAAAGTTTTTATAAGTGCTCCAGATATGTAAGTTCGGTCCAATCATAAAATACAGTTTTGTAATTAAATTTTAATTCAACAGAAATGCCCGCATTGCAACATTAGAGTGAATAATTTGCTGTACTAATAAAATCCATTCGAACCACACAAGTGCGTTAAAGATTACCGGGTGGAAAAGACCATCGAGGTAATAAATTTAAACACATACAAACAATACAAACGTCCTCTTTGACCAAAGTTTCTGTAATGCAGATAATATCCACATACAATTTTTCAAACTTTACTTTACTTTACTTACTTTACGCGGCGTAGGACACAAGGTAAAGTTCGTTACAGTCGCAGGTGCGTCCATGTTAGATCCTTGCGCTTCTATGTCTCAAGTCGACACACAGCCTCCTCGTAACATCAGCAGTGAACTAACTAAGGTGTGCAGCGGGCTTCTCCGTGGCCTTGAATGAATGGTTGTGCGCCGGGCTTCGAACCCACCACGTTAAAATATTCCCCAATAAATCCTCAAAAGAAACATCGGATAAGGAACCCCCTAACGGATTTACGGATATGCACCTGGAATGTCCGAACCCACTACAGAGAAGCTACCTCTATCCAGCTGGTGGATGTCCTCCAACAATATAGAGCTGACATCACCGCTATACAGGAAATGCGATGGACGGGACAGGGTTGCTCCAAAAGAGCATCCTGTCATATCTACTGCAGTTGTCATGCCTCGAGACACGAATTTGGTGTTGGATTGTGGTTGGGAAAAGCTTGCTTCACCTAGTCTCGAGGTTCACGCCCGTGAATGAGCGCCTAGCCACTATCCATATCAAGGTAAAATTCTTCAACATCAGCCAAATTTATATCCATGCGCCAACAGATGAGAATGATGAAACGACCAAAGATGATTTCTACGAGCTCCTCGACAAAACTTATGAGCATTGCCCCCGCCACGATATTCAAATCATGTTAGGCGACTTTAAGGCCAAGGTGGACAAGGAGAGTCTCTTTGGTCCGACGATCGGAAAATTCAGTCTCCACGACGAAGCCACCGATAACGGTATGAGACAGATCGATTTCGCCGTCGCTCAAAACATGGTAGTTAGCAGCACCAGATTCCGACATAAGGATATCCATAAGGCCACTTGGCGGTCCCCTGATCAAAACACATGAAACCAGATTGATCACGTTGTGATCGACGCAAGACACGCTCCCAATGTACTGGGCGTACGCGTAATAATGCAAAGGTCTGCACACGTATATGTGTAGCAAATCGCGTGCGGAAAGGATGTCGAAAATCTGCAATCACAACAGACAACCGAAGTGTTCGCCAATCAACTCGCTCTCCTCCTATCGCAAAACACCACTCAACCTGATGATATATGCGCGCAGTGGACGCACATTTCCCGCTCTATTTGTAAGGTTGTCGAAGAGTTGCTAGGCTACCACCCTTGACGGAGAAATATGTGGTACGACCAAGAGTGTCGCGATGCTACTAAGAGAAAAACGCAGCATACAGATCCACCCTACAGTCAGTTGCAGCGCGAGCAAAAAGACGTGAGTTCAATGATTTCGAAATGTTACGGGACAGGAACGAGGTCCGAAAATTCTTGGAAGAATAAGACTCGTTACGGATGGAGCGGGGCCTATTCCTGCAAGGATGAAGATGGAAATCTGGTAATAGATATTCAGGACATAATGAGATTATGGAGGGAGCACTTTCCGCAGCTTCTTAATGGCGATGACGGCAATAATCACACCACAGTGGAAATTACTCCGGAAACTCCAATCACTGATGGCGATAAATTACCGCCGCTCGACTGTGAGGAGGTCTTAATAGCCATTGCTTGGCTGAAAAACAATAAGGCTGCCGGTGCAATTGGTCTGCCTGCTGAGTTGTTTAAGACTGGAGGCGAAGAGCTCACAAAACGCATGCATGAGCTTCTATGCAGAATATGGTCAGATGAAAGCATGCCAAGTGATTGGAACCTCAGCATACTCTGCCCAATCCATAAGAAAGGATACACCTTCTTAATATTGTATATAAGGTTCTATCGAACAAACTGTGTGAAAGACTGAAGCCCATCATCAACAAACTGATAGGACCTTATCAGTGTGCCTTCAGGCCTGGTAAATCCAGATATACACACTACTTTTCCAAATCATGGAAAAGATCCTAGAAAAACAGATCTACACCCACCATCAAAGCTCATTCGACACCACAAGCGCAGTGAAAATTGGGACAAACCTCTCAGCGGCATTTGATACTAAAAGATGTTTCAGACAAGGTAAAACTCCCTATCGTGAGACTTCTTTAACTGCTGGAGAAAATAATTCTAATTAATAATAATTAATTATAATTAATTGCGTAATTTTGCAATGTTAACAATAACGGTACAATAATATAAAAACAAAAGATAAAAATACAATAATAACACCATAACAATAAAAGTTTCACTCTTTGTGTGTCTCTTATTTCCTGGTTTTTGTGTGACATACCAACAAAACAATCGATTTTTTTCTTATCATCAACAAGCTTCGCCTCTTCATAAACGCAGATGACAACAGTTTTTGATGTTTTAGTTGTGTTGCGTAGAAAACGAGTTCCGGTTTGTCTTTGTTAGACACTCCGTATATAGATTTTTCGCCCTGAAACGCAATATCTTTTAAAGTTAATACAAAAACCAGCAACAGATTTCAAGAACGGATTTCGGCTAAGTGGTGTGTATAGTTTACAACTATCGGTGAACAGTTTTTATTGTTGTTGCTCGATTTCAATCTAAATGCATCACGAACAGCTGGTGTAATATCTCGAGTAGCTTCACAAAGTTGTGAGAAAATATTTACTTAATTTTTATCGTCTGAGTGTGGTATGCCATTAATAATTAAATCAGTGGACACAACATTGTTGTCATGCTGGTCAATGTTTTTTTGAAGTGTACATATCGCATCATTTAGTAGAAACTCTATACATGCACACACATATATTTCTCTCGATGATGCTTTTATGTTTGCTATCTCACCACATATTTCGCAGACTTTCTGTATTACTCTTTCTGCAGAATTACGCAGTGTGATAATGCTCTCCTTTTGCATATCATCCAAATCAATTTTGTCCCCTTCAAAGTAATCCCCCCGGCCCCAATACACTTGTGCCAACGTTTTTTCCAATCCTCGAAACAGTTGTTAAAGTCAATTTCCGGAATAGCCTTCAATGCGCTTAGCGATTCATGTTTAATGTCTTCAATTGACTCAAAACGGTCAAACGGTCCACGAAGCGGTTTTTTGAGTATAGAAAATAGCCAAAAGTCACACGGTGCTAAGTCAGGCGAATAGGGTGGTTGCGGAACGATATCAGTCGAATTTTTGGCAAAATGGTCTCGTAAAACCAATGCAGTGATTTTGGAACCAATCATGCATTCACTCTTCTTAGGCCCAAATGATGTTTTAAAATGGTTTTCATTGATCCTTCCGATATTCCAACGATGCCAGTAAGGTCTCTGACTGTTAATCATCGATTCTCGAGCACCAATTCCTTGATTTTATTGACGTGTTGATCATCAGTTGATGTTGATGGCCGTCCTGGACGTGGTTCGTCGTCAACGCGTTCTCGACCATCTTTGAACAATTTGTACCAATCAAAACCACTTGCTCGCGACATACAATTATCACCGAAGGCCTTTTGCAACATTCTGAACGTTTCGTCACCAGAAATTTGATTCCGCACACAAAATTTGATGGAACTTCTTTGTTGAATAATTTCACTCATTGTGAAAATCGCCGAATACACTTTTTGTACTTCAGAAAGACAAGCATATACTAAACACTAATGATTATTTTGATGTGACATTTGGCACAGATGTCACCGACAGTCATACCAACCTTAAAAAAATAAAATTTTGATGAATGGGTTTCCTCGCGAAATTTAAATTAAAAAGTCTTACTACTTTTTGCCCGCAGTAGTAAGTTAAAAATTTAGCAAAGCAAAATTCTTGTTGCTGTTTAATATTTGACAGTTCAATCTTTCTTCAGCAGCAAAAACTAGCAAAAACTATGTAGTAAACTAGCACTAGCTCTCATTTTTTTATACTCTCTCGTTTCAAGTGTTTCGAGAACGTGAACAGTATAACAGTAAACACTTGTAATTTGTAAAAATTTGTATTAAGTAGTACGTATTTTATTCGTGAACAGATTGTTTGCATTATACGTTGTTATGACAATAAATGCGGCAAAACAATATATAATTGAAGCAGATTGATTTTGAAGCTCAACAAGAAAACACATTTATAACTACTTACTTAAAACATTTGCTCTCACTTTTGTATCGGCAATATGAAATTAAAAATGTTTTATAATTTATTCATATTATTAATGAAGATATATCTACATAACTGTCAGGTAGAGTTAAGTGAAAGTATTTATTGTTACATGAGTAACAATATTTGTTAAAAATGGGAAGTGAACTCAGAAAAAAATAAGCTTTATAATTTGGTACTTCCCGTTTACCATATTTACCATTTTAATTTACAGATTTTCAGTTTTTCTTTCAGGAATTGCCATCATTTCGAATAATTGCGCCACAAAATATTTGCAAATCTGAAAACAATACAGAAATTTCAAAAAGTGTTGATGGTGTTACTATCAGGTGAATCAAACTGATTTAGTTTAAATTTGTTTTAGTTATTTGAGTTAAGTTATATATCCACTTATATTAAATTTATATTAACAATAAGTAATGGTTGTTTGTAATACTCACACGTAGGCGTCGTAGGTATGTATAAACATTCACATATATGTATAGGGTGTTTGTTTTAGAAGTGTGTTTTTCAAGAAGAAATAAAACGCATATAATTTCATGTTATGGCCAAGAATTTAGCTTTATTATAAAGATAAGGATTTGCCATTATGTTTTAATAACGATTTCGGGCAAGTTCGGGAAACCGCCGCCGCGGTTGGTTCGAATAAATTCCAGCCGAGAGGCCCAATTTTCGACCACTTTTTGCAGCAATTGCGGCCATATCTCAGTAATAACGCGCCGAATATTCTCTTCCAAGGCGTCAATCGTCTCGGAATTATCGGAGTAGACAAGCGACTTCACGTAACCCTACAAAAAATAGTTCAGCGGTGGTAAATCGCACGATCTTGGAGGCCACGCCACAGGCCCACACAAATTTCGGGCCATGTCATAGCCCGACAATAGACTTCTTCTTTTAGAGGACAAATGTGCATCAACTCAGGAGACGTTCATTTGACCGATATAATTTTTAACTTAATGTTAACCCTTAAAATAAACATTTCGTGAAAACTTAGTCCAATTTTTTTTATTTCTAACAGACATTTTACATTATGACATTACTTTTACTCCACCTTGTACATTGTTAAAATAGTCTCCTGAACAGCTGTTCTAGAAATTGTCAATAACGAGCAAAATCCACGCCTACTTCCCATACAAATAAAATATTCAAAGGGCAATATCAATTATGGGAAAATTGTCATCATCTTCAATGAATTGTATTGAAATTTTCAATGAACAATATAAGAGGAACTACTAATAAAAATACAAAAAAAAATATTTCAAACAAAAATCTTAAAAGTCAAACCCACCGTTGAATGCAAAAGGTGTTTGTGGTATAAAAATTTCGGCAGCGTCCGAATTCAGCTTTCCGACTAGTTTTTCTTTAATATTCTATGAGTAATACATAAAACTGTAGGTCCCTTCCATTCATGTAATATAACACGAACAACATGAGTGGATGCGAAAAGCTCGGCCTAGACCTTCCATGGCTGTTGTGCCATTAAAAGTAAGTAAAGTAAGTAATACATTAAAAGGTAATGAAACTAGTTACAAACGTGGCACTTTTGCATGGTGTTTTCAGAAGGCTACCACGCTCTGCCACGAGATGGAGCACACGATTTCTCACTTTAATCCACCTCTTCTCTCTAAAATATGTTTTTTACACCGTGTCACGTGTACCCAACAAACAAAAACATTTGGATTTATGTATTAAACGATTCAGTATTATCGAATCAACAATCGCACTTAAAAGTGGACCTTGCGTGTTATAATACACTCCGTGGCGGTCCACTGGAATCAAAAGGTTCAAATAGTCTTTTCCATACGAGAATAGTATACAAATATATCGATGCTACTCAAATATTTGAGCAAAAGTGTCGATACCTACTCGTATCGTACTAATTCTATTTAAAAAAAAAGCAGAATATCAGAAAAATAAGTTACCGTTTACACATATTCACATTTTATTTACATACTCTTATTAAGGTGCATCACGAAAATATGTTTTGTTGTACCCCTTTACAAACGAATTTCCGTTTATTTTATGAATATTCCCAAAATTATTGGATCCAACGATTACCTTTCTTGAGCCGGATCGTTTAGAAAAAACTCTAAAACTTACTTACTTAGCTGACACTACAACCGATGATCGGTCTTCGCCGCCTCCACAAAGCTTCGCCAGTCACTTCTGCTATGCGCGCGCTGGCGCCTGTTGATAAGGCCAAGTGCAGTCAGGTTGCCCTGCACCTGGTCTTTCCAACGGAGATTAGGACGTCCCCTTCTGCGTGTTCCTCCACCGTGGTTCGAATAAAAACCCTTCTAGCCGGAGCGCTTTCTTCCATTCGCTCAACATGACCCAGCCAGCGAAGCCGCTGGAGTTTTATACGCTTGACTATGTCAGTGTCGGCATACAGGTCATACAGCTCATCCATCTTATTCGATACACGTCGTCCACGCATACCGGACCGTAGATCTTACGGAGTATCATCCTCTCGAACGCTCCTAACAGCCTCTCATCATTGATGGTCAATGTCCACGTCTCTGCGCCATACATTAGGACGGGAAGGATGAGGGACTTATAGAGCGTTATTTTCGTCGGTCGAGAGAGGGCTCTACTTCTCAATTGCCTACTGAGCCCGTAGTAACTCCTGTTGGCAAGAGTTAGTCTCAGCTTGATCTCAAGGCTGACATTATTGTTGGTGTTTATGCTGGATCCTAGATATACGAAATCATTGACGACTTCAAAAGTATAGTTGTCAACAGTGACATTTTGTCCAAGACGCCGTGACTCTTTGTTTGTTGACACAAGGTATTTCGTTGTGTCCTCGTACACCACTAGACCCACTCGACGAGACTCCCTTTCCAGGTTGGAGAATGCTGCACTGACTGCTCGAGCGTATTTGCCAATGATGTCAATATCATCAGCGTATGCTAGCAGTATGATACTCTTGTAGAAGGTAGTGCCAGAGATGTCGATGTTCGCAGCTCGAATTATTTTCTCCAGCATATGGTTAAAGAAGTCGCACGATAGGGAGAAAAACAGATCGACATCCACCATTTATTCGTCGATTATAAAGCCGCATTCGACAGCACGATTAGGGATCACTTGTACGCCGCAACGTCTGATTTTGGTATCCCTGCAAAGCTCATTCGTCTTTGCAAAATGACACTGACCAACACCACCAGCGCAGTGAAAATTGGGACAGACCTCTCCGCACCATTTGATACCAAAAGAGGTTTCAGACAAGGTGACTACCGACGAATAAATGGTGGGTGTCGATCTGTTTTTCTCGGGTCTTTTCCAGGATTTGGCGTAGTGTGAATATCTGGTCGACCGTGGATTTACCAGGCCTGAAGCCAAACTGATAAGATCCAATCAGTTTGTTGACGATGGGCTTTAGTCTTTCGCACAGTACGCTCGATAGAACCTTATATGCAATATTAAGAAGGCTTATCCCACGGTAGTTGGCGCAGATCGTGGAATCACCTTTCTTATGGATTGGGCAGAGTAAGCTGAGATTCCAATCACTTGGCATGCTGCTTTCTGACCATATTCTGCAGTGTAGCTCATGCGTGCGTTTTTTGAGCTCTTTGAGCCTCCGGTATTAAACAACTCAGCAGGCAGGCCATCTGCACCTGCAGCCTTATTGTTTTTCAGCCGAGCAATGGCTGTTAAGACCTCCTGATAGTCAGGTGGAGGTACTTCAACGCCGTCAGTGATTGGGGTTTCCGGAGTGGGTTCCGCAGTGGGATTATTGCCGTCATCGCCATTAAGCAGCTGCGAAAAGTGCTCCCTCCATAATCTCATTATGCCCTGGATATCTGTCACCAGATTTCCGTCTTCATCCTTGCAGGAAGAGACCCCGGTCTTCAAACCAAGAGTCAGGCGTCTTATTCTTTCAAAGAATTTTCGGACCTCATTCCTGTCCCACAACATTTCGATATCATTGAACTCGCGTCTTTCTGCATCTCTTTTCTTGCGCCTGAAAAGACGTTTCTCCTCCCTCCTCAACTTTCTGTATCGCTCCTTAGCAGCTCGCGTTGCAACTGACTGCAGGGTGGCTCTGTAAACTGCGTTTTTTGCTTCAGTAGCATCGCGACACTCTTGGTCGTACCACATATTTCTCCGTCGACGGTGGTAGCCTAGCACCTTTTCGGCAGTCGTACGCATAGAGCGGGAAATGTGCGTCCAATGCGCGCATATATCATCAAGTTGAGGGGTGTTTTGCGAAAGGAGAAGTGCAAGTTGGTTGGCAAAGATTTTGGGTGTCTGTTGTGATTGCAGCTTTTCGACATCCAGCTTTCTCTTTGTACCTATCCGTACGCGATTTGCTACACATATACGTGTGCAGACCTTGGCTGCAACCAAGTAGTGGTCTGAGTCGATGTTTGCACCACGTATTGTGCGTACGTCTAGTACATTGGAAGCGTGCCTTCCGTCGATCACAACGTGATCAATCTGGTTTCGTGTGTTTTGATCAGGGGACAGCCAAGTGGCCTTATGAATATCTTTATGTTGGAATCTGGTGCTACTAACTGTCATGTTTCGTGCGGCGGCGAATTGGATCAGTCTCATACCGTTATCGGTGGCTTCGTCGTGGAGACTGAATTTTCGGATCGTCGGACCAAAGAGACTCTCCTTGCCCACCTTGGCATTAAAGTCGCCTAACACGATTTTAACATCGTGGCGGGGGCAATGCTCATAAGTTTTGTCGAGGAGCTCGTAGAAGCAACAAAGCAATATTTTAAAGGTAAAAAATAAAAGCTATTCAAAACTGTCTGGAAAAAACTTGAAAATTGTTTTAATAAATATGTAGTTTTGAAAATATTGTTATAATTGTTACGATCTTATGTCTACTGTTTATTTATTCTCATAAAGGTTTGCTCACTGGATTATGTTAAAAACAAATTATTGCACCTACTAAAATCACCACTCGACAAAATATTTAAAAATTAATTATTAATTAATCACACACACACACTCTGTGTTTTCACTAAAATTGTCGAACCGTAACCCCCTGTATTTCGCCGCTGCAGTCGCATTTACAGCACATATTTCAATGTTGTCACAAACATTCCAGAGCCCTTCGAAGTTTCCAGATGAAGCTATGTTTTATGTCATTATGTAGTTAACTTAGCCACGAACCTCGCCACATATTCGGCCACATATTCGGAGTCTCTATTCTAATGCATTCTTAAGTCGCTTAATGGCGTAGATGTGTAGTAACTACATATGTGTGAATACTAATTTTTGCTCTGCTGTTATCATTTTTCTTTCTTCTACATGTACTAGGAAATTTATTTGTGTGATAATTTCGTATGGACCTTCATTTTGTGTCAGTTTAATACTACTCTGATAAACCGATTGATTTCATCCAACTGATTTCGCTTCCTCCTCTTTACTACACGGAATAGATACGACAAACTTTAAATCGGCTGGCAATCTGAGGTCAGCACTAAAAATAGTTTCCGCCGAAGTAGCCGCAGTTGTCATGTCGCGCTAAACGAAGCGCCATCAGGGACATGGCTATTTGCTCATCCGAATCCTTTTGATTTTTGTCCAAAACTTTCCGTAGGTTCTCCTCTAGAGTTCTGTTGAAGAGCTCTGCCATACCATAAGACTGCGGGTGTAATATTGTTATATGAGTTTTCCGCATCGCAAGTTGCCTTGAAAATGGAGGACTCAAAATTTCTGCATTGAAGTTAATAACCTCTTGATCGCTTTACAAAAACCACTAACAGATTTGAAGAACTGATTTCGGCTAAGTGGTGTGTATAGTTTACAACTATCGGTGAACAGTTTTTATTGTTGTTGCTCGATTTCAATCTAAATGCATCACGAACAGCTGGTGTAATATCTCGAGTAGCTTCACAAAGTTGTGAGAAAATATTTACTTAATTTTTATCGTCTGAGTGTGGTATGCCATTAATAATTAAATCAGTGGACACAACATTGTTGTCATGCTGGTCAATGTTTTTTTGAAGTGTACATATCGCATCATTTAGTAGAAACTCTATACATGCACACACATATATTTCTCTCGATGATGCTTTTATGTTTGCTATCTCACCACATATTTCGCAGACTTTCTGTATTACTCTTTCTGCAGAATTACGCAGTGTGATAATGCTCTCCTTTTTCATATCCCATTTCTCTTCTAATTGGTGCATCCAATCCATCTGCGATTGCCGAGGAGTTGCCGGTGTGGGCGTTTGTTTTCTAGGGCCTTGTATTGTTATTGTTGCCAAATAGAAGCCCATTGCGGGAAATTAGCACCAAATGAGAATAAATACTTATATACCTATATACATATATGTGCCATAAGTATACTCGTATACGTACTATATAAGCAAATATCAAGAATATTTGTTTTGTACAAAAGAATATTTTAGTTTAAATGTCCGTTGCCTTTACTCCAAATTTGAAGCTGCAGTGTGAATTATTTTTAAATAAAGCGTTGTATAAAACTTTTTGTTTTCGTTTCTTTTTTATATTACATTGGTTAAAAACGTGTTTTAATAGTGTTCATCGCTACAGTTGTTTCTAGATGCTGTTGTTTTAAATTGCATTTTGAATATGCTGAACGTTGTGATACCATCGTATTTCGGTGCTGCGAAATCTGTCGATTTGATATTGGTTAACACCCCTCAATCAAGTTTTTTAATTTGTGATATAAATGAAGAGCGAGGACAATGTAGACTTTTTTCGAAGAATAGAAATTACCTTCAACAGTTTTCATCATTTCCTAAAGACATGAAAATATATTTTTGGTCCGTATTCGGTGAGGCCACAGCGCTGAAGCTTTAGTTAATACCCTCATATCACTCCACGGATTTGGAAGTTCATCGCAATTGGCTTGCTACAACCCATTCATTATCTATCACGCAAGATATTTTGAGAAAAACAGTGAAAGGATGGTAGATTATCCCCCTTTTTTGCTAACTTTGAGTGGTTGCTTGCAAAAGTAACTCAAATGCTAGAGCAAAACAACCACAACTATACGTCAATACGGGCAAAGTACTTCCATCTTATTATTTATTTATGTTTGCTGATATCGGTTTTGCTGTAGGCGTTTTGCATTACCTGTGCGCGTCACAACAACTTTTGGGCGCCCAACTTTTGGGCCATCTACAACACAGCAGACAAAGTGGCATCGGCATCTATACGTTTTCATCGAGGGGGAGTAACTTCCAGTTGCTCCACAGCACAATTGGTTCAAGAATTTAAACGTATTGCTTTGCCAACAATAACATACATAGATGACTACTTTCTTTTTGTGTTATTTATGCTGCTGATTTTGGCGAAATGGTTGTGTTACACTACAAAAAGTGTTAGCAAAATTGTTTTCCTTCGTGCGGTGTTACTGTGCTCATGTACTTTCTTCATGTTCAGGTGGCATGTACACGAAAAAGCGGTACTCATGTGTCTAGTTCCATTGTGCCTTTTATGCCTGATAAATACTTCTTCTTTTTTCTTTTAATGGCACAACAGCCCATGGAGGGCCTAGGCCAAGCTTTTCGCATCCATTCATGTTGTGCGTGTTATATTTGTACATGAATAGAAGGGACCTACAGTTTTATGCCGAATTCGACCGGCGAAGTGAAGAGCTTTTCATAGGAAATTTTTACTCTTGTAGGTTTGTCATTGCCTGCCAAAAGGCGGTGCCATGCAGTAAAATTATTTTTTAACATTTTAATTTTGCCTGTGTCGAGATTCAAATCCGGGACACTCTGCGTAACAGTCCAACGCACTACCACTACGCCACAGCGACCACGCCTGATCAATGTTAATGATGCTGAATATGCATTTTTGCTAAGTGTGGTGGGTTACTTTTCTCTATTTCCCCTGCTTTTCCACATGGATTTGTTGCTACTTCGATATACACTTTATTTGGCATATACCACATTGCTGCTATGTACTCATAGTTGTTTTTGATGTGTACATGTACACAATTGTTTTGATACACAAAACGAAGCCTGCTCTTCAGTTTTTAGAAGATTTATATGTGTATGGATTTACGCTACCAATGTACGAGTATGTACTTACCCTTCTTCTAGGTTTAAGAAAAACCTTTCATGCCTTAATTGTTGACGTCACTCTATTGCAGTCTGGGCGTATTTCTATATTCGTTACTATTTGTATACATTAGGTGCTCCATTTACTTTTACGAACCCAGGACATGCATCAGTTGCTGCATCATTTTCATCATGCTAGCCATTGAATCTTACTAGCTCTCTTCCTTATTCGGATTTACTATGTTTCCCTCTTCATGGAATCATTTTATTCTATCTCCTTCCACAGCGCTTCTTAAACGCACTGTAGCCCCGATTTATAACCACTTGTTGACACATTCAAAAAAGCCAACTCTTTTTTAAGTTACTCTACTTTTAGTTGTCCGAGCTTCACCATTTTAACACAATCCCACTTCTGAAAGAAAGGGTTACAATTTTTTAGTTCCTAATGTTAATTTATTCTCAATAAATAAAAGATCACTGGATTGCGTATAAAAACAAATAATTGCAGCTTTATTAAATTCACCACTTAACAAAATATTTAAAAATTTCTTTTTTTTTTAATTAATTTTCGAAGTTTTCTTTATTTTCAAGATAATTTTTTGAAATCAATGTTTGTATATAATCTCGGGCATGTGGCCGACGCGGCTGGCGAGTACATGGCGTAATCTTGTATAAAGGTTACAAATATATGTATATGTAAATAATATAAAGGCTGCAGGAGCTGCATGATAAGCTCAAGCACCTAAAGAAATATATTGTTGAATTTATAAAAACTTCTAAACGTATTATTTCATTTTTATCCCCGTATGCCTAAGTGTACTATTTAAAATATTGTTAAAAACGATAGATGTTAATCATACTTCATGTAGAAAAGTACCTCAAAAACAACAGATGCTAATCAATTTATTGATCGCCCTCTCCCATTTCTTCATGTACACAACTGAAGCAGAATGTACAGTGACAAATGTTATGAACTGTGCAACAACAACTAGATGTACCGGTTGAATCTCAAGAAAAATCTAATGAATTAAAAATCTAATCAATAATAAAGAGTAAGAAATAAAATAAAATAAAATAAAATAAAATAAAATTAAATAAAATAAAACAAGTATTGAACGAAATTGTAGCTCTTAGATCCGAAAGCGCATATGCTCTCTCCTTGATAACATCTTTACAACTCGACAAAAATCTCTTAATTTAAAAAGTAAACGATTTACAACAAGAACTACAATCAATGCACTGCAAATTGATTGATATTGATGTTCCTCTTTAATTGTTCGTTTAACCGATGATGTAAAACACTTACGTAGTTTTTTCTCTGATTTTATGGATATGAATTCTTATAATTCTAATGATTTAATGCATGCATCTCCATCGCATAATCTTAAGCATCCTGCTGTCTCACTGAAATCTCTGCCTAAATCTCCATAGAATGTTTCCAATCATTATTCTGCAAGGTTGGAGTCTGGTGACGCTTGGCCGTCTATTTCTTATGCTGTTGTCCCTGCGAAGGTTTCTACAGTTGCGGCTACAGCTTGCCCAAACCTTTGCCTATGTTTAGTTCGCGCTCTCCAATGAATGCGAATCATTCTAATCATTGCACGCAAATGTTGACCTCTGATTCCGGCATTCTTCTTAATGACAATCTATCTCATGCTATGCCTGTCTCATACTCTACTGTTGCTGCAAATATTCCTGAAGATTCTACTAGACCTACTTGGTGTGTTACAAATTGGTAAAGAAAGATGCCGACTTAAATAGTTTAAAAAAGAAAAATTTAAAGCTGTGTGATATTTTTCTTTTCACTTCGCAATGTGATAACGATGTAATTGCTTTGGTTGAAACTTTGCTAAACCCTGACTTGTTTGACCAAGAGATTTGTAATTGTAACTTATTCAACGTATATCGTAGACTGGCTCTTTCAATGCTGAGAGAGACAATTTGACAAGTCGGTCGTGCTTTCTATTTTTTTTTTCTCTGTGGCAATTTATATTTTAATTTGTTTCATCTTGATTTTGGTGTTTGTTTCGAATTTGGTGATTTGTCGGACTTGGTGCCACTTGGTGATATTGTTTAATTTTATTAAATTATTAATTTTTAATTAAATAATTTAGCTATAAATTTATCTTATTTTTCCTATTTAATTTAATGTGCAATCTTATATACATATATGTACATACATACATACATACATAATAGTTTGGCTGAATCTTTGCCAGTGAGAGCGAGTTCTGTTCTATTATTTTTGTATTCAAAATTTGTTTTCTCCAATTTGCAATTTGCATTTGCAGCTATTCCCAATCTTTTTTCATATTCTTATAAATTTATATTTGCAAACGATACGGTTTACATGTGCAGTGGTTCCCAAACGTTTTATATATATGTTATTTGCTTCGTCTTTTTATACTGTTTTAACTTTATTAATAAAATAATGAGTTGCGTTTATCCAAATTGCACAGTAAAGAATGAATCCGAGCGTCAGGTGTCTTGCTGGCTTTATGATGGCCTCACTCATATTAAGAGTGCTAGTTTTCTGGTGGAATCGCGCAAATTATACATGAACGGAGAGGTCTTCGGTGGTATTGCTTAAAGTGTAGATCAGCCGAAGTTGAAATAAGCTAAATGTTCAATACTACTAGGAAAGGATTTAGTGAGATTGGTAAAGAGTTGTCAGTACTTTAACGAGTTCAAGTGCCATGACGAGGGTAATAATGTTGTGCTCCCAATTGAGAATCAATATAATTTACGCACTTATTTAAACACTGCGGGTAAGAAAACTATGCAATCTCTTACCGCGTCTGGTGCTATCGATGTTTCTCCAACATTATTTCCTTTGGATATGAATCAATCTGACGTAGTTATTGATGAATTTCCAGCTATTCACACTATTGCAATCTCTACTTCGACTGAAAGAAAAATTTTACCTTCATGTATCACAGAACGTGCTATGCCAGTTCAAAAAAATCAACAGTAGTTCGTTGAATGTGTCGCGCCTGCTACAAAAAAAAAAATTCAAGTCGTAGCAAAAAGAACTGTTTTCATCTCTCGTTTTTCTAATGACACTACAGTCGATGACATAAAATTTCATATACAATCTAAAATTGAAATTGATGACATTTCTGTTTAACTTTTCATCTTTTCATATCAAAGAAATATCTAATATTTAAAAATTTGTATTCCAGCTGAGATGTTTGATAAAATCTTTGATATTAACTTCTGGTCAAAAGGTGCAATTGTGGAAGAGTTTGTTTATACTACTGTGGGCAAAAGTTAGTAAGACTTTGTTCATAATTTCAAATTTTTTTATTCATTCTTCCAAATCTATTTCGTCCCCTTCAAAGTAATCCCCCCCGGCCCCAATACACTTGTGCCAACATTTTTTCCAATTCTCGAAACAGTTGTTAAAGTCAATTTCCGGAATAGCCTTCAATGCGCTTAAAGCGATTCATGTTTAATGTCTTCAATTGACTCAAAACGGTGCCCACGAAGCGGTTTTTTGAGTTTAGAAAATAGCCAAAAGTCACACGGTGCTAAGTCAGGCGAATAGGGTGGTTGCGGAACGATATCAGTCGAATTTTTGGCAAAATGGTCTCGTAAAACCAATGCAGTGATTTTGGATCCAATCGTGAATTCACTCTTCTTAGGTCCAAATGATGTTTTAAAATGGTTTTCACTGATCCTTCCGATATTCCAACGATGCCAGTAAGGTCTCTGACTGTTAATCATCGATTCTCGAGCACCAATTCCTTGATTTTATTGACGTGTTGATCATCAGTTGATGTTGATGGCCGTCCTGGACGTGGTTCGTCGTCAACGCGTTCTCGACCATCTTTGAACAATTTGTACCAATCAAAACCACTTGCTCGCGACATACAATTATCACCGAAGGCCTTTTGCAACATTCTGAACGTTTCGTCACCAGAAATTTGATTCCGCACACAAAATTTAATGGAACTTAAAAATTGGAAGTCGCGAGCTTTTAAAGCTTATAAAAGAACTGGCATAAATATGGATTATTGCAACTATTCCCGTCTATGTCATGATTATATATAGCTGAATGATGAATGTTATTGAAACTATTTAAATAGTATAAAAATTAAAATTCATCATGAACCTAAATCTTTCTATGACTTTCTTAATTCAAAACGTAAGGCCAGCGATTTCCCAACGTCTATTTGTCTTGTTGTAATATCCACGGTTAGTTTCAATGTTAATGACTCTTACCCCTTCGCCATTGATTCGTTTAATACTATTTGTTTTCCAACCATAGATGCTTTAGCTGTTCTTCACCACCTTAAGTCTCTCAAACAGTCATTTAAATCTGGGCCCGGTAATATTACGAGTTACATAGGTATTACAAAATTGTGCCGAACTTTTATTCTATTTTTTTTATTGGTACATTCAACACACAAGGTGTACCCCTATGGATGCAGAGCATCGTGTTGACTGGAAGGAAGATTGTAAGGCGGAAGGAAGAAGGAGGGAGAATGAGAGAGGGAGGGAATGCAATAACACAGGACACCGATAAAGAGATAGACAGCCATTGTGGCAAGGGTTATGCCTTTACCACAGTGAACTTCAGTTTATCAGTGTCGACTATGACTGCATGTAGCGCCAAAGGCAGAGCTTTTCACAGCCATTCATGATGTGCGTGTTATATTTGTACATGAATGGAAGGGACCTACAGTTTTATGCCAAATCCGAACGGCGAAGTGAAAAGGTTTTCATAGGCAATTTTTACTCTTGTAGGTTTGCCATTGGTGCCGTGTAGAAAAATTTTTGTTTCTACTTTTTGATTTTGCCTGTGTCGAGATTCGAATCCCGGACACTCTGCATAAGAGTGTCCGCTACGCTACAGCGACCACATAAACCATAAACCTCCTGTTTCTTTTATTGTTCCTTTTCATAAAAATGGTGTTTAATCTAATATCTCAAATTATAGAAGTATTTCTAAATTAAATGTGATACCTAAGTTATTTGAATTAATTGTTACTACCAAAATTATGCACTCTTTTATAACATTGATCAACACATCGCAGCGTGGGTTCCTTAAGGGAAGATCTACAATGACTAACCTTTTAGAATTCACTACATGTGTAATGAGTGGATTTATTAATAACCAAGAAACTTATGTTATATATACTGATTTTAGAAAAGAATTTGATAAAGTCAATCATGGCCTCTTTATTAAAAAACTAGGTTTGATTGCATTTCCTCCCTTGTTTTTGAGATGGATAGAGTTATATATAACTAAGAGAAATGCCGTATCAAAAAGCATTGTTGCTACTTCCCGTTTGTTCCTCAAGGGAGCCATCTGGGACCTTTATTATTTCTTCTGTTTATCAATGATTTGTCATCTGTTGTTCGAAATTGAAAAATTGTAGTGTATGCTGATGATGTAAAGTTGTTTTAATCTTACAACTCTATAATCCAACAGAAACTTCTGCAAGAAGATCTTCATAATATTTCAAAATAGTGCCGATTAAACTTGATGTTACTCAATATGGATAAATGTAAGTTTATGACATTTACAAGGACACAACCTATGTCTGCTAAATATTCTTTACAGGATCAGACTCTGAGTCATGTATTGATATTTGTTGATTTGGGTGTGACAATGGACTCCAAATTAAGTTTTTACTTACATATCAACTCGTGTGTGAACAAAGCTAAATGTTCTTTAGGATTTTTTAAACGCTGGTCAAAGGAGTTTCACGACCCTTATATAAAACAATAACGCTATTCACTTCACTTGTTAGACCCATCCTTGAGTATGCATCTCCTGTCTGGAATTCTCCATATAATTGCTGCACAAGTAAATTTGAGTCGGTTCAAAAACAATTTTTGTTCTTGCACTGAGGAGTTTTTGTTGGAATCCTCTTTTGAATCTTCCACCGTATGAACATCGGTTGAAATTTATTAATCTCCCGACATTGATAAGCAGAAGAAAAATGCTGAATATAACATTTCTTGTAAAACTTTGGAATGGCATTTTATCATCCTCGTATTTACTAAACGAAATAAACTTTAAATAAACTTTTGGTTTCAATGTTTTTTGGTTTTCTATGTTTCAAGTCGACACACAGCCTCCTCGTGGTGTCCCCTGGATAGCGATCTGACAACCTTCAGTGACTTAACTAATGTGTGCGGCGGGCTTCTCCATGGCCTTGAATGAATGGTTGTGCATCGGGCTTGGAACCCACCACGTTAAAATAACCACAAATGAATCCTCAAAATAAGCCTCGGATAAAGAACTTCTCTAATGTTGACGACTCCCGCAAACGCCCAAAGGATAACGATTTGCGGATATGCACCTGGAATGTTCGAACACTCTACAGGGAAGGTGCCTCTATCCAGCTGGTGGATGTCCTCCAACAATATAGAGCTGACATCACCGCTATACAGGAAATGCGATGGACGGGACAGGGTTGCTCCAAAAGAGCATCCTGTGATATCTACTACAGCTGTCATGCGTCGAGACATGAATTTGATGTTGGATTTGTGGTTGGGAAGAGACTGCGTCATCTAGGCTCAAGGTTAACGGACGTGAAAGAGTGCCTAGCCACTATCCGCATCAAGGCAAAATTCTTCAACATCGGCCTAATTTGTGTCCATGCCCCGGCGGATGAGAAGGATGAAACGACCAAAGATGACTTCTACGAGCTCCTCGACAAAACTTATGAGCAGTGCCTCCGCCACGATATTAAAATCGTGTTAGGCGACTTTAATGCCAAGGTGGGCAAGGAGAGTCTCTTTGGTCCGATGATCGGAAAATTCAGTCTCCACGACGAAGCCACCAATGACTTCGCCGCCGCACGAAACATGACAGTTTTCCTCAACCGCACGAATTTACAAAAAAAGCTAAAGTTTCAAAACGGGCCTTTAATGATTTAAGTAAACAATTCAGAAGCGATGCGTTAGGTTAGCAGTCATCAGTAGAACTAATTTGTTCATTTATATGTCATTACGTACATAGCATAAAATGGATTAGAAAAATATGAAGTACCGTTTTATATAAGAGATTTAGCATATGTACATAAGCTTAAGGCAAACTGAGAAATATAGCAACAATTTACAAATATCAGTTTCGAAATAAACCAGTTTTGGGCAGGGTTTCTCAATCCATGACCCAACAGCACGCTTCCAATATACTAGACGTACGCACAATACGTGGTGCAAACATCGACTCAGACCACTACTTGGTTGCAGCCAAGGTCTGCACACGTATATGTGTAGCAAATAGCGTACGGATAGGTTCAAAGAGAAAGCTGGATGTCGAAAAGCTGCAATCACAACAGACAGCCGAAGTCTTCGCCAGCCAACTTGCACTCCTCCTTTCGTAAAACACCCCTCCACTTGATGATATATGCGCGCAGTGGACTCACATTTCCCGCTCTATGAATACGGCTGCCGAAGAGATGCTAGGCTACCACCGTTGTCGGAGAAATATGTGTTACGACCAAGAGTGTCGCGATACTACTGAAGCAAAAAACGCTGTTTACAGAGCCACTCTGCAGTCAGTTGCAACGCAAGCTGCTAAGGAGCGATACAGAGAGTTGAGGAGGGAGGAGAAACGTCTTTTCAGGCGCAAGAAAAGAGATGAAGAAAGACGCGAGTTCAATGATATTGAAATGTTGCGGGACAGGAATGAGATCCGAAAATTCTTTGAAAGAATAAGACTCCTGACTGATGGTTTGAAGACCGGGGCCTCTTCCTGCAAGGATGAAGACGGAAATCTGGTAACAGATGTCGAGGGCATATTGAGATTATGGAGGGAGCACTTTTCGCAGCTGCTTATGGCGATGACGGCAATAATCCCGCCAGTGCGGAATCTACTCCGGAAACCCCAATCACTGACGGCGTTGAAGTACCGCCACCTGACTATGAGGAGGTCTTAACAGCCATTGCTCGGCTGAAAAACAATAAGGCTGCAGGTGCAGATGGCCTGCCTGCTGAGTTGTTTAATACCGGAGGCTCAAAGAGCTCAAAAAACGCATGCATGAGCTTCTAAGCTGAATATGGTCGGATGCAAGCATGCCAAGTGATTGGAACCTCAGCGTACGCTGCCCAATCTACCGTGGGATAAGCCTTCTTAATATTGCATATAAGGTTCTAACGAGCGTACTGTGCGAAAGACTGAAGCCCATCGTCAACAAACTGATTGGACCTTATCAGTGTGGCTTCAGGCCTGGTAAATCCACCATCGACCAGATATTCACACTCATATCCACCATCGATCACATATTCACGCCAAATACTGGAAAAGACCCAAGAAAAACAGATCGACACCCATTATCTATTTGTCGATTATAAAGCCGCCTTCGACATCACGATTAGGGATCAATTGTACGCCGCAATGTCTGATTTTGGTATCCCTGCAAAGCTCATTCGTCTCATTCGTGCAAAATGACACTGACCAACACCACCAGCGCAGTGAAAATTGGGACAGACCTCTCCGCACCATTTGATACCAAAAGAGGTTTCAGACAAGGTGACTCCCTATCATGCGACTTCTTTAACCTTATGCTGGAGAAAATAATTCGAGCTGCGAACATCGACATCTCTGGCACTACCTTCTACAAGAGTATCATACTGCTAGCATACGCTGATGATATTGACATCATTGGCAAATACGCTCGAGCAGTCAGTGCAGCATTCTCCAACCTGGGAAGGGAGTCTCGTCGAGTGGGTCTAGTGGTGTACGAGGACATAACGAAATACCTTGTGTCAACAAACAAAGAGTCACGGCGTCTTGGAAAAAATGTCACTGTTGACAACTATACTTTTGAAGTCGTCAATGATTTCGTATATCTAGGATCCAGCATAAACACCAACAATAATGTCAGCCTTGAGATCAAGCTGAGACTAACTCTTGCCAACAGGAGTTACTACGGGATCAGTAGGCAATTGAGAAGTAGAGCCCTCTCTCGACCGACGAAAATAACGCTCTATAAGTCCTCATCCTTCCCGTCCTAATGTATGGCGGAGAGACGTGGACATTGACCATCAATGATGAGAGGCTGTTAGGAGCGTTCGAGAGGATGATACTCCGTAAGATCTACGGTCCGGTATGCGTGGACGACGTGTATCGAATAAGATGGATGAGCTGTATGACCTGTACGCCGACACTGACATAGTCAAGCGTATAAAACTCCAGCGGCTTCGCTGGCTGGGTCATGTTGAGCGAATGGAAGAAAGCGCTCCGGCTAGAAGGGTTTTTATTCGAACCACGGTGGAGGAACACGCAGAAGGGGACGTCCTAAACTCCGTTGGAAAGACCAGGTGCAGGGCAGCCTGACTGCACTTAGCCTTTCCAACTGGCGCCAGCGCGCGCATAGCAGAGGCGACTGGCGAAGCTTTGTAGAGGCGGCCAAGACCGATCATCGGTTGTAGTGTCAGTTAAGTAAGTAAGTAATGAACTTTAATATACCCTGTAGAAGCTCACGTTATTTAATTCCTATTAAACTTAGCATATGCAGAACAAACTATGCTCAAAATTATCCTTTTCGTGGTATATGTAGAGATTTTAAGGAACATTATAATCTATTCAACATTTCCGATTCTCTGGAACACACCCAAACCAACTTACTTATCATATTAAATCAATAAACAGCTGATGATTTTATATTTGTAGTTGTAAAAAATGCCTATTTGGATATACAGTTTGTATGCGAAGAGTTGGGATTATTGTTTCAGTTAAACGCACATTGCAATCGTAAGTTTTAGTACTAAATAACAACAACACATTGTTGGATCAATTGTATGTCTCAATAGAGAGTGTACCTGGTTTGCTGTTCCTCTCTGTCATATACATTACGCCGCTAAGCTCAGATGCTGTGCATGTAGATAATATTTTGCATCTTCAATCATTAAGTTGTTCTTGATAATCATTTATGCGTACTGGGCGACTTTAATTTACCAACTATTACTTGGTCTTCAGTATGTAAAAACCTAGTTCTTACACCTAACAATGTTAACAAGTCAAATGAATATGTAGAACTGTTTATATTTTTATTTATGTATTATCAATTTAATTCAATTCAAGTAATAAAATAATGTTATTAAGAATAATTTATATTACAAACAAAAAAGTTAACATACTGTTCACGACGACAACTCTACTCGCTAACCACGACGACCCCTCTCGGCTTATGAGTGATGACTCCTATGACGACCGCAACTTATGTGCAACTTCAGCAACTTTTGACAACTGGCTCTCTGACTGATTTACACCAATTTACATATATGAATGTATCTTGTTGATATCGTTTTGGTATTGACCTATTGCAGATTTATTCTTTTGCAAATAAGCTGGATCGAATTTTAGATTTTATTTTTATAAGTAGTAATATTAATTTTATTTTAGCTAAATGCCTTCATCCTATTTCTGAATCGAATACGCATCATATTCCGCTCATTTTAGAAATTCAGTTCTATGATTTTCCTTCTATGTAGGTATATCTACTGAAAATATTAGGCGAGAGTTAAATTGTAATTTAAGTGATTTGAACTTTCAAACAGAATTTTTGAAAATACTGATTAGAAAACGTTGTTCTATGTGCTTAGTGCGTCTAGCACAGAGAACAACACTAAGAATGTTCGTCTCATACCTAAAAAATTACACAAGTAATCGTGGTATACCAAAGGTATAAAAAATTCAAAAATCTAAGAAACAATATTATAGTAAATATACATGCGAATGAATTCAATTGCATTAACAAATTTTTATACAAGCAATACATTTTGCGGTGTGAAAGCAACATAAAACTAAACCCAAAATCATTATGGAGCTTTATTAAATTAAAAAATGTTGATCATTTATTCATGCCTCGATGTTCTTTAAACATTCAAAGTCCACACTGCGTTGGATACTGAAAATCCTTTTGCGAATTTTTTCGTTTCAAATCTTAAACCTGCTGTAGACTTTGATAACAATCATTTTGATAAAATTGATTCTTGTGTTGACTTTGGATCCCTACGGATACCATTTTTAACAACTTATCATCTCGGTAATGCAGGGCTGGTAACTCTTAATGAGGTGCGTGGTTTGGGTGTTTTGCTTGGCTCGCGTTACACTTTTGTAAGTCATCTTAACTACATAATTCCAAAAGCCTGTTCTCTTGTGGCTTTTGTGAGGCGTACTAGTAGTGCTTTTACTGATCCTTATACACATAAGTGTTGTTCGGTCAAGATTAGAGTATGCCTCCTTTATTTGAAACCCATTTTATGGCACTCATAAAATCGTTAGGAACAGGTCCAAAAAAAATGTATTATATTCGATCTTAATTCACTACATTGTGTTGATCCCTACCATCCTATAATGCGCGTTGCTTGTTACTATGTTTGAAATCATTGGAACAAAGGAGAACTGTGTAAGCATTGCTTTTTATTGGGGATGTTGTTTGTCGTATTGATTACTCATGCATACTTAGTTGCATACATTTTAATGTACTTCCGAAAACATTACGACACTGTGACTTGTTTTATGTTAAATCGCGCAAGAGTAATTATGCTAGCAATGAGCCGATAACTTATTGAATTTAATAGAGCATATATTGAGCCTTGTATTGATTTGTCTTTACATAGGGATTCTCTCAGTTCCATAATATACAGTCTTTTTTAATTTCTTGGTCTTAAGTTAATTTTGTAAAACATTGAATTTTGTTAAAGGATCTGCAAGGATTTAATTTCCATTGACTGAAATAAACTAAACTAAAATTTTCTTCGGCAGTAGATAACAAATAGGCATAGGAGGAAATCGGGAATATCGCTATAGGGAATGGCAAAACACTTGTCATTGTACCAGATAATCTTACTTTACTTACTTTTAATGGCACAACAGCCCATGGAGGGCCTAGGCCGAGCTTTTTCGCATCTACTCATGTTGTGCGTGTTATATTTGTACATGAATGGAAGGGACGTACAGTTTAATGCCGAATCCGAACGGCGAAGAGAAAAGCTTTTCATAGCAATTTTTACTCTTGTAGGTTTGCCATTGCCTGCCAAGAGGTGGTGCCGTGTAGCAAAATTATTTTTTCTACTTTTTTTTTTTGATTTTGCCTGTGTCGAGATTCGAACCCCGGACACTCTGCGTAGCAGTCCAACGCATTACCACTACGCCACAGCGACCACAATCAACCAGATAATCTAGATGACCTAAATTTTAAGTTTGTGAATATATCTAGCCCCACTGCTAACCCCAATTGTTATGAGATCTTTGACAATCCAGTAGGTCCGATGTTAGCTTTAAATTTACTGCTTTAAATAGATTCCTGTCTATTTATTAATTCAAATGCTTCCAGATATGAGAAGATATAAGTACATCCTTTGTTTACAAAAATAATAGTTAGCGCTAATTCTCTAAGCGCTAAGTCTCCATAAACATAGAGATGGTTACGTTCACTAACTAACTATTTACAATAACTACTTCTTGCAATACTAATTACACTGCTTATTACACGCATTCTGTTTTAATAAAAAGAATTAACAATTTCAACCATCCATCCCATATCTTGTTGGAGGTCGTACCATTCTACCCTTGCGTGGTCTGAATTGATTTGGTGTCGAAGGGACCACTGGTCTTGTAACAGTCGCTTCAGAATCTTCATGAACCGTAACTTCTTTATGAATATTGTTTTCCATATTCCCTGATTGATCAGATTCTTCCACGTTACAACTAATCTGTTGAGTTCGGTTTCCCTCAGCAATACTTCATCCATGACATTGCGATACAATAACTCTTTACAAATTGGTAATTTTGTTTTAACTGATAAACCAAAAAGCAATTGAGCTGGTGCTAACTGCAACTCGGAGACCGGTATTGTATTATATTCTGAGATTCGATAATAAAATTTTTCAATTTCATTAGCAGCGTTTTAAAATGTTTTTTGCTATTGATACACCTTTTTCCGCTAAACCATTACTTTGAGGATATCTTGGACTTGAAAATTTAAATTGCACATACATATGTACATATGTTATAGTCATTTTCAAAGCTTTCAAATGCTAGTGAAACGAGTAGACTGGTATCGAATTTGATTATTAATGGGAATCCGACCTGATTGAAAATTTCTAGAAGAGTGCATATGATATGTTCAAATGTTTTGTTTGTGAGTTTCCGTTTGATTCAAATTTTGAATAAGCATCAAGGATTGTCAAGAAATCTCTTCCAAGATATTCATATAACTCCATGGTAATATTATGAAATGGGTATTTCGGTGCACTTTCTTGTTAAAGAGGTTGCGTTTGAATTGTTCACAAACTATGCAAGCTGTAATAGTTTCTTTAATTTGTGTACCCATATTTGGCCAATAATAATGTTTTCCTGCCTAGCAAACGATTTTTCGATTCCTAAACGCACTTACAAATGAGATGCTGTAATTGCGTTGGTATTAACAGTTTCAACAACAAAAGACCTTTTGCAAAATGTAATTCTGACTTAAATTTGTAAAATTCCTTGCTGAAGCTATTCAATTGATAGCTGAGCCATTGAGTTTGAATATATTCAGAAATGCGTTTATATTTCTTGTCATGTTCCAAAACTACTCCATATTTCTTATAACTTTCTCCTGAAAAACATACTGATTGTGCAAGTGAATGAATTCCACACGATAATCCCTCTATAATTCTCTCTATATTTGGATATTTAGGTAAAAACATAAACCTAAGTTGTAGTTGTGCACTTTCACTTTCAACACGGCCATACAAAAAAAATTAAAAGGGCTGACATGCAAAGACTATAGCAAGCAATTCTTTTCTACCTGCTCCCATTTTTTCTAATTTTTTGCAAGTTTTCGTGATGCATAAGCTACCATTTATTATCATTTTATCATGTTTTACATGTTTACTCAAATGAATATCAACCTGTGTTAATTTTCTCAATGCTGATTCCCTTTATATGTATGGAATGAATTCACTACATAATTTTAAAAGACCCAATAATCGCAAACCACACTTTTGTTCATTTAACTTTTTACTTTTCGATAATTTGCACCTAGGTAAATGTATTTTCATGTTCCTCTTCACTTTTAGCTAATATACCAAGATCATCCAAAGAAATAATTACTCCAGGTAAATCACCAAAAATCTGGAACTTTACTTTACTTTTTTACTTTTGATGGCACAACAGCCCATGGAGGGCCTAGGCCGAGCTTTTCGCATCCACTCATGTTGTGCGTGTTATATTTGTACATGAATGGAACATTTTATTTTAAAACATTTCCGGTGCAATATTTAATCCAAAGCTCTGTTTCTCCAGTTCCATGTGCCAAAACTCACTCAATAGATCAATAACTACAAATCTTTGTTCCCGCAATTTGTGTTGAAAAATCATCCATTGTTGTATTTAAGTAATGCTCACATTGAATACATTTGTTAAGTGGCAAAGAAGTTTTCCATAAGTTTTTTCTACAATTTCTAAGTTATTTACCCATTCCGTTGGACAATCATGAATTGTTGATACTTTTTTCTTTTACCATAATAGCAAAAATCGAGTCAGAAATTTCTTTTTCAGTGACAGTATTCACAATTATAGCGTTTCGACCCAATAATAATTTGTTTGCGTTAGCTGCTTAATTTTTTTTTTACATTTTTCAATGGCCTTGACTGGTTCATCTTTACAATCCAATAACTTTAATTGCAATTTTTTATCATAAACAGTAATAATTATGCGGTCTCATAACATCCGATCTGCATATGATATGCCGCATTGGCAAACAAATTGGAATGTTTCCATTGACACATTTTTTCTTAGAATGCAATATTCATCAAATTTTTTAATTACTCTGTTGAATGTACGTTCATTTCGAGTTATTCTAACTGCATTTGTTGGAGCTGGACTTGCAGTACTTGCTGTAGCAGTGCCAGCACTTGCTGACTGGGCGTTTCCAAAAATTTCTTCAGTTGTTCCGCCATTTGGAAACAACGTATTAAAAATGTCTGTAGCACGTATGCCCATTAGCCATGAAAAGGTTGCATATTTTTGAGGTTTGTATGTTCCACTTATCCATTCGTCATCATGTACATCATTTCATATGGGCATTTCCATATGGGCCATTCTTTTGCAAAGTTCATGCAATCCAATTCACATGGCAATCGATCGTTAGCCATCTTCTAACACCGTGTATTAAGTTTGCTTAATAAAATAATCTGTAACATTGCAGAATCAATTACAGCTTTTTTATTTTTATGTGTGTAGTTTACAGGTTGATGCTCAACTGACTGCAATGTATGTAACAGCTTAATACTGGTGCTCATAACGCTAACTCTCCATAAACATACTGATGCGGTACTCATCATTGGTAGACAACGTCTCAGTTCCATACATTAGGAAGGGAAGAATGGAGCTCTGTTTTCGTCGGGCGAGATGAGCTCTGCTTCTTAATTGCATATTGAGCATGTAGTAACACCTGTTGGCAAGAGTTAATCTCCGCTTGACCTCAAGGCTGACATTATTGTTAATGTTATCACTGGATCCTAATCCTTGACGACTTCAAAAATATAATCGTCAACAGTGACATTTTCGTTTTGTCTTCGTTCACCACTAGACCCACTCGACGAGACTCCCTTACCAGGTTGGAGAATTCTGCACTGAATAATCGCGCGTTGCTGCCAATGATGTCAATATCATCAGCGTGTGGTAGCAACATGACCCTCTTGCAGAAAATAGTGCCATAAATGTCGATATTATCAAATCGAGTTATTTTCTCCAGCATAAGTTCTAAGAAGTCGCACAATAGGGAATCATCTTGTCTGAAACTTCTTTTGGTATCAAATGGCGTGGGGAGGTCTGTCAGAATTTTCACTGAACTGGTGGTGTCGCTCAGTGTCATTTTGCAAAGTCTAATGAACTTGGCAGCATAACCTTTGCAAAGGTTATACCCATCACCCAATGGTGAACATCGCCCCACTGCAATCTTGTCATACCTCTCAAAAATATTTGAATCACTAGCGTGCAAACAAATGACTGGCTTTCTCTTGAATGAATCGCTATTATATTATGTTATGCTACATCAGTGATAAACAATCAGGTTTTCAAATAAGACGTAGCTGCATCCCTATTTGATATATTCGAAAGACTTTAATACTGTAAATCACAACATTCTGGTCACCAAGTTGTCGCGTTTATATGAGTTTTCACCTACTGTTAAAAACAATATCCTATCTTTGCGAAAGATCGCAAGCAGTTTGTAGCGGTGATTCAGTATCTCATTCCTGAACGTACCAAAGTGATCATTACTAGCACCGTTTCTGTTCTTTGTTTACCTCAATGATCTTCCAAATGTCCTAAGCGAATGTAATATGCCCTTGTACGCAGATTGTATGATGTTCACTTATATGTAAATATATATGTATATTATATGTAGCTTAATTAACGAATGCCTTGATGAGGTGTGTATGAATTTGACTCGTGTTCCTTAACGTAAAAAAAAATTTTAGGTATTTGCAACAAAACTCTTTCGTGGAACCCAACATTAATGGAGTTGTTAGTAAATACAATACTTTACACTTCAAAAAATAAGAATGTTATTGGGAAAATCCTAACTTGTTCCTACTTACATATATGGCTGCGAATTATTTTCGAACTGAGACTCAACTAGGAAACGAAAATTAAGCGTCTTATTTAATAACATTACGAGATATATAGTTTCGCATTTTGCCAAGGAATTGTACTTAATTTGTTAAACAATCTACCTAATTGCAGAACACTTATTATGCTGCATAAAATAATTTTCAATAAAGATCCGGTTTATTTATTCGACAAACTCATGTTCTCGCGTTCAATTTGGGACCTACAGTTTAATGCTGAATCCGAACGGCGAAGTGAAAAGCTTTACATAGCAATTTTTACTCTTGTAGGTTTGCCATTGCCTGCCAAGAGGTGGTGCCGTGTAGAAAAATTATTTTTTCTACTTTTTTTTTTTTTGATTTTGCCTGTGCCGAGATTCGAAGCCCGGACACTCTGCGTAGCAGTCCAACGAACTAACACTACGCCACAGCGACCACTTAAACATATTTATGCTCTTTAATTTATTTTTCCAAGTCAAAAATTTAAGAGTAAACGTTTATTGCAAAATCTTGAGCATTACTTTTTTGAAAAAAAGTGATCAAATTAATTTTACAAGCTAAATTTATTTTTCAAATATGTTTGCAAATCATAAGTAATATTAGAGAGTATAAATTAGTAGTGGTAGTGCGTTGGACTGCTACGCCGAGTGTCCGGGGTTCGAATCTCGGCACAGGCAAAATCAAAAAGTAGAAAAAATAATTTTTCTATACGGCACCACCTCTTGGCAGGCAATGGCAAACCTACAAGAGTAAAAATTGCTATGAAAAGCTTTTCACTTCGCCCGTTCGGATTCGGCATTAAACTGTACGTCCCTTCCATTCATGTACAAATATAACACGCACAACATGAGCAGATGCGAAAAAGCTCGGCCTAGGCCCTCCATGGGCTGTTGTGCCATTAAAAGTAAAGTAAAGTAATAAATTAAAAAAGTTTCAAAATATACGTACATAGCTCTAAACTATAATTTTTTTATTCATTCATAGATGCCAAACAAGAATATGTAGAAAACCCAAATTTGGTGCAATGTTTGTGAAAGTGATGGGAATTCCAACTTTAATAGTTATTAACTGGATGATTTGGATTATCGAATTATTTTTTCCGTTCATTCACTCATTTATTAACATTATTGAGTTTTCCCATCTCAACAGTGGCCTGAGATAACATACTTACATAGTAGCGTTTCCAAGGGATAATGTTTTTTATGTGTTATATTTTAATAATTATTAAATTATTATTATTTGGCATAATTATTTTATAACACGCACAACATGAGTGGATGCGAGAAGCTCGGCCTAGGCCCTCCATGGGCTGTTGTGCCATTAAAAGTAAAGTAAGTAAATATGTTTAAATTGTTTGGCGATCAGAAAACATTAGATGTAGCAAAAAAAAGCAAAAATGTAATGCTAAAATTGTTTAACCCACATTTTATGACAAATAAAATTTGGCTGTGGGCAACATTGAGGCTAAAAGTGTTAACTCTATTTTTGCATATTATTGCAGAAAGTGACAAATTCGGGAATAAAATAATAAATAATAAACTAATATCTTAGATAAATCTGTAAAACTATGGGCCCATTTAATTTACAGATAAATCGCTGCACACAGAAATACTACCCCCGTCTTTTATTGTGTATTCGCCGAGCACTATCAAGCCCACGTGGTCAACTGCGGGTATATGGAGTTCAGATCCCTAGTCTACGAGATTGGGAAATTTTAAAATAATAAATCTTAGTAAATCTTAATTGGAAAGCACTCATTGCCATAAACTATCAAAATCATATTTAACCTATGTAACAATGAGTGCAAAGTGCACTCATTTATTTTATTGAAAAGAGAACATGTCCTCTTTAAGAGAGTTGTGATGGTACCGCTAGGCATAATCATAAATAGTTTTTTTTATTGTTCGGAAGAGTACTTTCCAGATTTAAACGTTGTTACGATGGATCAGAAATCATCTTGCACCAAGTTTTTTTTTCATTCTAATTTGCTAGAAGATGTACACATAACTTAAAAATTTCCCGGTGCCGGTTGCCATTCAGTTTAGACTACATATAAGGTACTCTATTTCTTTATTTATTATTCAAAAACATGTAATCTCCACGATTGTTTCTTTTCAGCTTTCAGCCAAAAGACGGTATGAAGTTATCCTATAAATTTCGAATATTTTTCAAAACTTTGTCAACAGAAAGTCTTTCGCAACGCGAAACTTTAGTCGTATGGAAAGCGATGCGCACATTGGAACACAGATTAAATACTGCAGAACGATTGGAAATATCTAATGAAAATATGATTTTCATAAATAAAAATGAAGTAAGAATTTCTATAAGTACATACATACGTACATATATATAATATATAGTATTATACATAAGTACGTAATTACTTTAACATTTTTTTTGACATGCAGCAGCGTGAAAATTAAAGAAGTTATCAATTAATTTTATATGCTTATGTGATTAACGAAATGGGTCGATATATGCTTGAACCGCGTTAAGAAATACTAAAAGTTTACTTGTAAGTAAAATGTTAGAAAAAATTCGGTAGAAGAGAAGCAATCCCGCAATTTGTGGATCGATTTGTGAAGCGTGTGCGTGAAACTGTATCTTTGTTGGATAATACAACACGTTCTCCCTACAGCGCGTACAACCGAAAACATTGCTGCTGTTGTTCAGAATGTACAAGAAGAACCAGCCACATCAACTCGCCTTCATTCTGAGGAATTAAACATTTCACGCACTTCCTTATAACGAATTTTACGTAACGACCTCGGTATGAAGCCGTACAAGGTTCAATTGGTACAAAGTTTTCGGTGCGCTAATTGGGCTCTGGAAAAAAAACCTAAAAATCATCTTTTCTGACCAAACTCACTTTGACCTCGGTGGTTACGTTAATAAGTAAAATTGTCGAATTCGGTACTCAGAAAATCCATGCGTGATTGGCTCAGATCCCAATGCACCCTCAACGAATAACGCTAATGGTTGTGGTTGGGCGGGCCATTTTTCTTTGAAAATTAGGAAGAAAGATGCGTTACAGCGAATGGTGTGTGCTAACTGATAACTGATTATTTGTGACCTATTTTAGAAGATATGGACTTAGACAACATTAGGTTCCAACAGGATGATGCTCCGTATCACACAAGCCGTCCAACAATCGATCTTTTGCGTGGAAAGAAAATCGAGTTATTAGCTGTTTAGCGATTTGAATCCGTTGGACTACTTTATGGGGAGCCGTTAGAGATAAGTGTTAGGCTAACCATCCAGAAGTGATTGAGGCTCTTAAGGACGAAATTGGTGCATCGGTCAAATACAGTCGAAAATGTACTGAAAAATTGGGTATGCGCTATGCAAAACCAGTCGAGGAAGTCATTTGAATGAAATAGTATTCCACAATTAACCGGAAGGATTGTAATTTCGAATAATAGAAACCACATTGAAAATAATTATTCCTTTCTTATTTACACCAAAATCAAATTCCAAATTATTATATTATATTATTATTATTATTATATCCACCCGTCATACTTTCTGTGTACATATTTTAGAGCGAGCGAAAAGGCTTTTGAAAAAGTGAATAACATAATAACCATAAAAACTAAATATGCACTTATGTCGACTTAAGCTACTCAGTTAAGCTACATAAATTTAAAAATATGCGTTGGTTAAATATTTTGAAAAATCTAAGTATACAACGAAGTATTGATTTTTTAAAGCTTATTTTATCATCGTTTTGTAACTTACTACGCAAGACACATTTTTTAATATAAATATGAGAATATGATTTGGATCTGAATTTGATAAGAACCAAAGATACAAATTTTTTTCCCAAAAAATATAATTTAAGTTCAGAAGTGTCAGCTTATTTATGAAACATATAATTGAAAGAAAATATGTTTAAGTTTATGAGAGGTTTTGTTTCACGTCCATAAATTTTCGAGCAATACTTTAATAGTTCGCTCTATCTCGTTCCAACTTTTACCTCTATGCTTTATACTCTTATTCTCATTTTGAGAAGCGCACTAACTTGTATGTATAAATAATTAATAAAAACTATTTTCAAAAATAAAATCCATGAAAGATAATAAAATAAATAATAACTATGCATGTATTTTAAACAGGCTTCCATGAACGTTAAGTTTTCCATAGAGAGAATAACAACAAAGTATATAGAACAGGCAGATCAGACGATCATTTCGCAACCAGTCATGGTTCCTGATCAGTGATCTTAGTGGTATTTCTATTTCCGAATATTTTCACTGAATGGTGTTATTGTAACAGAAGAAAATTAAAACAATCAAATTTAATAAATTTTAACTATAAAAAATAATGAAAATACTGATAAACCAATATTTTTAACCTTTTTACTTTACTTTTAATGGCACAACAACCCATGGAGGGCCTAGGCCGAGCTTTTCGCATCCACTCATGTTATGCGTGTTATATTTGTACATGAATGGAAGGGACCTACAGTTTAATGCCGAATCCGAACGGCGAAGTGAAAAGCTTTTCATAGCAATTTTTACTCTTGTAGGTTTGCTATTGCCTGCCAAGAGGTGGTGCCGTGTAGAAAAATTATTTTAGCTCCTTTTTTTTTTTATTTTGCCTGTGCCGAGATTCGAACCCCGGACACTCTGCGTAGTAGTCCAACGCACTACCACTACACCACAGCGACCACAATATTTTTAACCATTTTGTGATATATTTTACTCTTGTTGCTGACAAAGTAATTTCTAAAATGATGTTCAACGTACTTCAATGAATCAGAACGAAGCAAGACACAAACAAAATATTGCATCATAGTTTCTCATGTATTGTATGTTAGCACAATATAAAGTGTGATTTTTTTGATACTTAGTTTTTTACGTTAATATTTCGGATAGTTCACGCATGATTTTTGACATGTGTCAAAGTAAAAAATTCTCAGTTTGCCATTTCATCATGAATGACCAACGTTTGCAAATTATTGAAATTTGTTATCAAAATTCGATCCGTTTTTTATCGCAAAATTGTCTTCAGCGACGAGGCTCCTTTTTGGATCAAAGGATACGTGAATAAGCAGAATTGCCAGTGATTCCAACAGGACGGTGCCACATGCCATTTGGTGAGCAGTTAATCTCACGTTTTGGTGCAGTCAATTGGCAACCAAGATTGTGTGATTTAACCCCGTTAGACTATTTTTTGTGGGGGTATGTTAAGTCTCTTGTTTATAGCGACAAGCCAAACACGATTTCTGCTTTGGAAGCTAACATTGAATGCGTCATTGGTGCGATTCCGGACGAAATGTGTGAAAAAGTGTGCCAAAATTGGACCATCAGAATGTACCACTTACAGCGTAGTCGCGGGCAACAATGAAGTGAAATTATCTTTAAAAATTAAATAGCAGGAATTGATTTATCGATCCAAATAAAAATTTCATTCACTCTTGTAAAATCTCTGAGTATTTTTAATTTTCAAAAACCAAGCTCTTAAAAAATCACCCTTCACAATATTAAGCAGCAATACCAAAAGAGTATTGCCAGTAGGCGCAACATACGTAACAGTATAGTATAAAGCAGCAGTCTATGATGTGAATATATGTATTATCTGTTCCATTTAAGTATTCCATTATTATGATACAAAAAAGGTACAGAGGCTGAGTTAAGTTCAATTTAAAATAATTAAAAAAATAAAATAATTATTTTAAAATGCATATATTTCTTAAATAGTTGTGTATTTAAGAAGCAAAACTTGTGTCACCGCCAAGCAGCGGCGGATTTACCTGTAGGCAGATTAGGCATTTGCTAAGAACCTCCAATTTATAAGGGCATCCAAAATTAAAAACAAAATTATAAAAAAATAAAATAGTTGTAGAATTTAAGATTTTAAATTTTGGAGAGTTTAAAACCTCCAATTCAGATTTAATACTTTTAACTGAACTATATTTATTTGCGGTTGTAATAGGCCGTTACAAAATATGATACACAAAACAAAAGATACAAATATAAAAATTTTAACATTTTCAAAAGCAAATAGGAAAAAAAAGAACCAAGCTTTGCGTTTCTATATTTCGTTTGAACAATGCAATTTCCTTCATTTTATTTCATTGTTTGTTTGAAGTTTGTTGCGTTAACATCAAATTTTCGTTGCATGATATTGAATATTGAGAACAATTATTTGTGTTTATTGAGTATTTCTATTAGCTAAATTTTGATTTGAGATTGATATTTTCAGAACAACTAACAGTTTTTTTAAAACTACTAAGACCAAAGTTGTTGCTTTCATCATTTAATAATTCTTAATTCACTTAACAATTATACCATTTTATTTTTAAAAAAATTATTGATAAATATGCTTTAAAATTAAAAGAACTTTCGAGTCTGGCGCACAAAGACTAATACGAAAAAAATTCAAATGAGGGAAAATGAAAAGCAAAGAAACTCCCGTACAAAATTTATGTCTTGGGATGGAAATGTTCCATCTACCAGTACTGCGGTGGCAGATAAAAATGTTTCACTACCAGTAATAGCTGATAACGACGTTAATCTTTCAAATAGGAGTATTTGTGTAGAAGAAGGTGCAAGTGATAATTGCGTTGCCATTACCAATCACATAGAGATTGAAATTGAGAGTGAAGTAATAAAATGTACAAATACTTATCCTAACTTTACTGACATTGGTTTATGGCCAAAAATAATTAGTAATGATTTGATTGAACATTGTATTTGTACAAAACCCAAAAATTTGGTAGATTTAGAATCTTCTAAAAAATGTTATAAAGATAATAATGATGAACAAATATACCGAAAATTAAATGATGCACATTTTTATATGACTAAAATAAAAGGAGCCCAAGAGCGAAGAGAATGGTTGATTTATTCTGAAACAACGAAATCTGTTTATTGCTTTGCTTGTAAACTATTTAGTAAAAAATATAATGTTTTAGTTTCAGGATATTCCGATTGGAAAAATTTTGTAGACGTTTTGAAAAGACATGATGAGTCGAAAGAACATAAAAGTTGTATGTGTGCTTATGTTCGTCGTGCTAAAATAAGTGGTTGTGTCGATTCCAAACTTTTAGAAGTAATGGAAAAAGAGACAATTTATTGGCGTGAGGTATTAAAACGAGTCGTTACTACAGTTAGACTTTTGGGAAGTTTGGGCTTAGGGTTTAGAGGACATGCTAATTCTTCCAAAGGCAATTTTCCCAGCTGTATTGAATATTTGGCTGAATTTGACGACTTTTTGAAGGTTTACTTAGAAAAATATAGTAATTTCGGGATTGGACATCTAAAACCACGTGTGATCAATTCATAGAACAAAAAAGGGCAATTAAGGGCAAAAGTGTACAAAACTCCATTGTTGATGAAATAAAACGAGCTAACTATTTTGCTCTTATAGTTGATTCCACGCCTTACTGACCAGTTAACTATTATTAAGGTTCATATGTTTTATTCTGATCAAACATCATGATGCAACATATTTAGAAACAACTATTTTGTTTAGCTTGTCCGAATTAGGGTTGAACATTAATAATTGCCGGGGACATACGTATGACAATGCTTCGAACATGTCAGACATTTATAACGGTCTCCAAGCTAAAATTAAAAGTTACAGCAAAATTGCTGTTTTTGTGCCTTGCGTAGGACATTCCTTAAATTTAGCTGGAAATACAGCTGCAGAATGTTTTTCTAAAGCTATTAGATTCTTTGATTTCATTCAAAATTAATTCGTCTTTTTTTCCTCTTCGACAAAGAGATGGGATCAGCTAATGAAAACTGATCAAGAATTAAGCCATACTTTAAAACGTATATGTGACACTCGATGGTCATCCAGATCTGAAGCTGTATTAACTGTACGAAAGAATATTTCTTTCATAAGAACCATTCTTGGTGAAATTTGTATTAACCCATCTGAATTAACCCATAACAAAAATTCAGGCTAAAAAATTACATAGTAGTTTTGAAGATTTAGAGACGGCACTGTTATTGATTTTTTGGAATACACTATTGCAAAGAATTAATGCCACCAATAAATCGTTACAAATCAAAGAATGTAACATACAAAAAGGAACTAATTTTTTGAAATCTTTATCAGCATTCATACTCAGTATTCGAACTGTAGTACAGAATACTCAACAGCAAAAAATCGAAACATGAAAATAAAAATACAATTCGATGAAACTTCAGATAATGACATCATTTTACGTGGGAAAGAACTATTCAAAGATGAAACATTTTACTTAATTTGTGATACTTTACACTCTCAAATAAAAAGAAGGTCTGTAGTTTATGACGATATATTACAAAACTTTTTAATATTTGTTGATTTTGGTTTGCCTGAAGAAAAATTAGCTCAGTGTGTATCAAATTTAGTTGAAAACTATAAAGATGACATAAATCAATTAGTATTCAAAGATGAGGTTGAGCAGTTCCTTCATTTTGTAAAATTGGATAAAATATTAACACTGCTTGAAATGTATGCGTCAATTCTGGAAGGTTTAACATCAACATTTCCAAACCTTGAAATAACCCTAAAAAAAATTTTAACAATACCAATTGCAAATGCGTCTGGTGAGAGATCATTTAGCATTCTTAAGCGGGTCAAAAACTACCTAAGAACGTCACTTGGCCAAATAAAATTAAATCACTTAGCCATCATGACCATTGAAAGCGACTTAGTAAAAAAAATCAACTAAGACTCCTTTAAAAGAAGAAATAAATCAAGAAAAATAATAATATAAATGCTCTATAATTTCTAACAAAATATTAGTCTATCAAAAATGTTGTTTCTTTCGTCAAAATTTAGAAAATTGAGCCTCAAGTACAAAAAAAAAAAATTAAGAGGGCCACAAAAATTGATTTTTGCCTAGGGCCTAAACATGTTAAAATTCGCCTCTACCGCCAGGTTGGAGTTTCTTCAAGTATGGTGTTCTGCATCAAAGTCAAATCGCATGGATGCGTTATTCAGATATATTTCTGATAAAAAACTTTCGTAATGCCGATGAGAAGCAACCAAATAGAGCAAACGTTGAAGGCAACAGGTCAACACACGGAAAGGTTTTTGTGCATGTTTGTAAGAGAAACAGGTAACAAGGAAACTTCTACCTCTTCCTTACGTCCTTACTTTTCTATATGTCTCTCTCCCATAGTCTTTTATGCTTGCGTTAGTTCACAATTAATTTTTTTTTTAAAGGCCCATGAAGCGCCTAGGCCGAGCTTTTCGCATTCTCATGTTGTGCATGCCGAGGTAAAAAACTTTTTATAGGCAATTTTTACACTTGCAGGTTTGCCATTGCCTGCTAAAAGGTGGCGCCATGGAGAAAAACTGTTTTTTTTTTCTTTTTGATTTTGCCTGTGCTGGAATTTTAACCTCGTACACTCTGCGTAACAGGTCAACACTCTACCTACACCACAGCGACCGCTTAATTGAGTTGACTAAAATTCAGAGGTTTCGATACAATCAACCAAATAATTGATTAATCGATACTCGGTTAATTGTTTCACTGACTCAATTGAAAAACCTCGATTAATTTCATAACGTACTCAATAATGAGTACTCATTTTTTTCGCGTGTTCCTCCACCATGGTTCGAATAAAATACCCTTCTAGCTGAAGCGCTTTCTTCCATTCGCTCAACAATATGTCTGTATCGGCGTACAGCTCATCGTTCCATCTTATTCGATACACGTCGTCCACGCATACTGGACCGTAGATGTTACGGAGTATCTTCCTCTCAAACGCTCCTAACAGCCTCTCATCATTGATGGTCAATGTCCACGTATCTGCGCCATACATTAGGACGGGAAGGATGAGGAACTTATAGAGCGTTATTTTCGTCGGTCGAGAGAGGGCTCTACTTCTCAATTGCCTACTGAGCCCGTAGTAACACCTGTTTGCAAGACTTAGTCTCCGCTTGATCTCAAGGCTGACATTATTGTTGGTGTTTATGCTGGATCCTAGATATACGAAATCCTTAACGACTTCAAAAGTATAGTTGTCAACAGTGACATTTTGTCCAAGACGTCGTGACTCTTTGTTTGTTGACACAAGGTATTTCGTTTTGTCCTCGTTCACCACTAGACCCACACGACGAGACTCCCTTTCCATGTTGGAGAACGCTGCACTGACTGCTCGAGCGTTTTTGCCAATGATGTCAATATCATCAGCGTATGCTAGCAGCATGACACTCTTGTAGAAGATAGTGCCAGAGATGTCGATGTTCTCAGCTCGAATTATTTTCTCCAGCATAAGGTTAAAGAAGTCGCATGATAGGGAGTCACCTTGTCTGAAACCTCTTTTGGTATCAAATGGTGCGGAGAGGTCTGTCCCAATTTTCACTGTGCTGGTGGTGTTGGTCAGTGTCATTTTGCAAAGACGAATGAGCTTTGCAGGGATACCAAAATCAGACATTGCGGCGTACAAGTGATCCCTAATCGTGCTGTCGAAGCCGGCTTTATAATCGACAAATAGATGATGGGTGTCGATCTGTTTTCTCGGGTCTTTTCCAGTATTTGGCGTAGTGTGAATATCTGGTCGATGGTGGATTTACCAGGCCTGAAGCCACACTGATAAGGTCCAATCAGTTTGTTGACGATGGGCTTCAGTCTTTCGCACAGTACGCTCGATAGAACCTTATATGCAATATTAAGAAGGCACGGTAGTTGAGGGAATGGGAGAACGCGCTCCGGATAGAAGGGTGTTTTATTCTAGGACGTCCTAACCTCCATTGGAAAAACTAGGTACAGGGCGACCTAACTACACGTGGCCTTAACAAATGGCACCAGCGCGCACTCTGCAGAGCGACTAGCGAAGTTGTATCGAGGCGGCGACGACCGATCATCGGTAAGTAAGTAACTACATAGTGAAGTTATTTGAGTTTTGAGTTATTTGCATTTAAAATTTTTTAAGAGTTCTGATCCCTATTTTTAAATTTACAGCAAGATTTTCCAAATAATATAAGTATAGATAGCTTAACAAAATATTAACAATAAATAATGTCAAATAATTGAATTAAATTGGGTCCTTTGATTTATGTAGTTTACGAGATATCCTTACGTAAACTCGAACAATGTTGACTTTTTTTTATACCCTTTTCCTAAAATATATCAAAAATATAAAGACAAATGGAAGAACAAATGTATTAACTGAGTTCCCTATAGGAAGGTTCAAACTACATCTGTAGCCACAAGGAATAACAGTTAAAGTCGACTAATGGAAATATTAACACCTATCGCATATGAAATTTTTGTTTCCACTTTTTTTAATTTATCATTGCCAAGATTTAAAGACTCTTCGTAACAGGCCAACACACTCTGTCTACAACAAAAATTTCGCACCACAATGGTACCATAAATTGTATAAAATCGATATAAGTTCTCAGCGAGTTTGAATGGGAAAAAAATCGCGTATCTCCACTTGAATACCAATGGCCTTATAACGGTTGGCACCTATGTATACTCGCATTTTGGTTGGTCACTTATTTGTACGAGTACTAAATTTTAATTAATTTTTTTAAATAGCTAACTTTTGTTTATTATTTTAGCTAGTTCCTGGTGTGAGTTATAGATTTCATGTCGTTGGAACTACAAACGCTGGAGAAATTACTGAAGAGCAAATATTTGGTATTAAATATACCGGAGGAGTTTTACAAAAAGATCAGGTAAATTATACCATAGAATATGTGTAAATTTAGTCCCTAAATTAAAGCTTTGGGCGTTGTGTTTGCTAGTTGTGTTGAGCGTCAACCCTCACGTCAAATGTCAAATCATATATACATACTTACTGTCTTTAGCATAGTTTTAGCTAATATCTTTACGCACAGCTCTATAATACACAGGACATCGAGAAAACACCTCTAGATGGTGTTTTTTGCTTCTAGAGTCGAATTAAGTTCGGTTTTCGGTTTTTGACCTATAACTTATAAGGGATAAGGAATTTCTACTTACTCTCTTTAACATAGTAGTAGCTAATATCCTTACAAACAGCTACATAGTACACAAGATATCGAGAAAACACCTCTAGATGGTGTTTTTGCTTCTAGAGTCGAATTCAGTGCTGCCAACTGATTCTCTGTTTCAACTTCAATTGGTGCTGGCACATCCGCTGTTTACTGGAAAGCGAATTATACAACTGACAACTAAAATAATTTAAATGAAAACGGTTGTGGTGTGACACTTGCACAATGTATACGTGGAAGTGACACAAGAAGTGGGCAAACTTCCAATTTTTGCCAATATGTGCATTAGAGTGGATCCAAATTGTAATCCCTCACTTTTTTTTTATTCGATGAATTCCAACTTACTTGCTCACCCACACGAAGGACGGATGGATGCCCGAAACATACGCAGTACGGACTCTTTTGTGTGATGCGACACACAGAAGGGTGAAGTATATAACTATCCCAGAAGTTTTCAAACAACAGTTACAGATTACTAATCATCAGCCTAATCATTCATTTAAAAAATTAAAATTGTGATTTTAATGGTAAATTGAGACTCAGATAAGTCACATAAGCAGGTACTTAATTTAGTGGTAACTGGATACTATGTACAACGGTCCGGGATGCTCAGGTTAACTTTATTTAATGAAAATTCAGAATTTATGCCACTATTTAACAGTTTGACCAAAACATGACATTCAACATTACTCTTCTGCTTTATAGAATTAGCATATCCAGAATTTAAAGACGATGTATGTAAGAAGGAAGGTTTTGTGATGGATCCCATCGAAAACTTTTTAACTCAAACAAAAGGAACTGTTTTGGGACAGATTCCATTCCAATATGTTCCTTTTGAGTTCAATGGTCAAGATACTGAAAGTATGCACTGTTTCTAAGATGTAATTATTTATAAAGTAAATTGATAGGATTATTTATCTTCTCGAATAGACCATAAATTTACATTCCTTTAAATGTAAAGAGTTTACATTAATCTGATACCAATTTTTTTTTAAGGTCTGATTGAAGCAAAATTTCTGAAATTTCATCTGGTCCACCAGTATAAGCCAATCCCAGTAAATCTAGCTGATTAAAGACTTTGTTGGAAGAATAAAATGGCAAAGAATAGTATTAACTTTAGGAATTTCCGATGGAAATGGCTTTCGCTTATCAACACGTTCATTAGAACATATAGATTCGAAATATTCTGGGAATAAAGTGGAAATGATAGATTCGTCATCAGATACACAACCATTTTATTTCATTGAAGATGGAAATTAGTAACTTTGCGCCTAGAATTTATAAAATTATAAAAATTTTAACATCAAGGTGAATATAATGTTTAATTTTATTTATGTAATCGTTATAACACTTTTTGTCAAGCATCTGGTATTTATGAACTAGTTTCTTTAATTCTGTAGTGAACCAAGCCGGATCGTTTAGATTCAAAAAAAAACTTTATATTTTGGATAAAAACTGTAATCTTTCGAATCGATCGGACGTGTTCTTTTAAGTTCTGAATTTTTCTTTGTTTTACATTGTTTTTATCGTGTTCTAAAATTAATAATATCATTGGGATCTTTATTTGCTTTATCTGTGATCTTTTAATTTAGACAATTATTTAATTTGCATTATTGTTTATTTATTTTGTTCATAATTCATATACACATACATACATATATTATTCTTTTCATGTGTGAGAACCACATTTTGTTGTTATATTTCAAATTTTGTGTCTCTTTTTATTGCATATTTACCGTTCCGCTATTTTGATTTTAAGAGGTCTGGGAACTCAACAGACTATGTTAAATATTCTTCTCTTAGAAACAAATATCAAATTCTGAACCGTAAATGTTATAATGACTATATAAATAAAATTAAATTAGAAATTCATAGCAAGGCTGAGGCTTTTTATGAGTTTGTGAACATTAAACGAAAAAATACTGAGTTCCCTTCGTCTATTAAATGGAAAGATTGTATGTGAAACGATAATACAACAATCTCAAATTTTTTTGCTGAATTTTTTTGCTGAATTTTTCTGCTGACTCATATGATAGTACTATGGTTTATCCTTACTCGCTGCCCTCATTGAGCTCGCTCGATATGCCTTTAATCATTCCTGAGGATGTATTATCACATTTAAAATCATTAAAGACATCTTTTTTACCCGGACCTGATAACATCCCCAGCTGTATTCTTAAAATGTGTGCAGATTTTCTATACAAGCCTCTAACGGAGATTTTTAATGCATCATTAAAATGTGGTCATTTTCCATGCTTGTTTTTAAATCCACTTCACATATGCTCAAAGTCTGATGTTTCAAATTATCGAGGCATAGCTAAATTATATACCTAAATTATTTGAAGCAGTCATCACCGATGACTCTTCTTTTCTGTTAAATCCACTATTTCCCTAAATCAGCATGGCTTTTTCAAGGGGAGATACACTGTAACAAACCTCTTAGAATTTTCGAGTGCTATTATAAAGGGGTTTTCTAAAGGGTGTCGAATGGACGTAATTTACACTGACTTTAGTAAAGCTTTTGACAAAGTAAATCATAATCTTTTACTAATGAAACTTGACCGATTTGGCTTTCCTCAAGCGCTTATTGATTGGATTAAATCCTATTTATGTAACCGGAAACAAATAATTCTTTTCAAGGACACTGTCTCTCGCAATATTGATGTTTCTTCTGGGGTCCCCCAAGGCAGTCATTTTGGACCAATTCTTTTTTCGATCTTTATAAATGATCTTCCATCAATTATTCGATACTCTAAAGTTTTGATGATTGCGGATGATGTAAAGCTTTTTTTACCACATTATTCACACGCGATTCAAGATCTATTACAGAGCGATTTAACTTCACTTTCTGACTGGTGTTGTTTAAATTTGATGACTTTGAACCAGGATAAATGTAAATTTATGATTTTTTCGCGGAGGGTGCCATTGGTGGCAAATTATTATATTGGCACTAAACCTCTGGCTAGAGTCTTCAATTGTGTTGATCTTGGGGTGACTATGGACCCTAAACTTCGCTTCGATTTACACATAAACATATGTATAAATAAAGCCAAAGTTGTCTTAGGTTTTATTAAGAGATGGTCAAAGAAATTTATCGATCCTTATATTACTAAAATGTTGTATATTTGACATGTCCGACCGATTTTAGAATATGCTTCGAATGTTTGGTGTTCGCGATACAGTTGTTATATTTATATTGTGGAGTCTGTTCAAAAACAGTTTCTTTTATTTGCTTTACGAAATTTGAACTGGAACCCATTAACGAAGCTTCCTCCTTATAAAGATAGTTTAAAATTACTAAATTTGCCTTCACTTGAAAGCCGAAGAGTTATGTTGAATGTATGTTTTGTGTTTAAATTGTTGAATGGATGGACAGACTCTCCATTGGTGTTCCTAGTCGCGTTTCTAGAAACCTCATACCTATCAAGTTAAGTCTCTGTAAATAAATATAATAAATTTTATAAATATATAATAAATTTTTGTATCCCCGTTAATACCCTTAAATGATCTTTGTTATCTCATCGTGCTGGAGAAAATAATTCGAGCTGCGAACATCGACATCTCTGGCACTATTTTCTACAAGAGTGTCATGCTGCCAGCATACGCTGATGATATTGACATCATTGGCACCAACGCGTGAGCAGACAGTGCAGCATTCTCCAACGGGAAAGGGAGTTTCGTCGAGAGGGTCTAGTGTTGAACGAGGGCAAAACGAAATACCTTATGTCAACAAACAAGGAGTAAGGGCGTCTTGGACAAAATGTTACTGTTGACAATTATATTTTTCAAGTGGTCAAGGATTTCGTTTACCCTGGATCCAGCATTAATACCAACAATAATGTCAGCCTTGAGATCAAGCGGAGATTAACTCTTGCCAACAGGTGTTACTAAGGGCTCAGTAGGCAATTGAGAAGAGGAGCTCTCTCTCGACCGTAGAAAATAACGCTCTATAAATCCCTCATCCTTCCGGTCCTAGTGTATGGCGCAGAGACGTGGACATTGACCATCAATGATGAGAGGCTGTTAGGAGCGTTCGAGAGGAAGATACTCCGTAAGATCTACGGTCCAGTATACTTGGACGACGTGTATCGAATTAGATGGAACGATGAGCTGTATGACCTGTACGCCGACACTGACATAGTGCAGCGTATAAAAGCAAATGGAAGAAAACGCTCCCGCTAGAAGGGTGTTTTATTCGAGCCACGATAGAGGAACACGTAGTAGACGATGTTGTAATCTCCGTTGGAAAGACCAGGTACAGGGCTTTATCAACTGGAGCCAGCGGCCGCATAGGAGAGGCCATTGGCGAAGCTTTATGGCGCCCAAGACCTATTATCGGTTGTAGTGAGAGCTAAGTAAGTAAATAAGTTTTGACGATTAGCGTCGCTTAGGGTGATAATATTTTCAAAGGATGGTGTTTGCTGTCTGGAATGGAATAAGGCTCTGTTTCAGATAGTGATAATTTTGACGAATAGTCAACAAAAATTGAATCCTAAGGTTTGCAATTATTGTTCAGAATAATGTTTATTTGATATAGTCCCAAATCGGATATGAGGCCTAAAATTTCATTCAAAGTATCACTTTGAGTATCACTCCACATGTTCCAAGAATCCGGTGGTAAGTTAAAATCACCAAAGGCAATAAAGGGGTCATTACGCGAATTTTAGATGAAACAGACTTAATGAAAGGAGCTTGTTTTAAACAAAGCCTCAAATACAATTTAGTTGAAATATAGGAACACAATGTAAAGGTGTTTACTACCAAAGCAAATGCAAACACAAATGAATTAACAAAATATTAAAAAAAAAAAATTAATCTACCTTACTCGTAGTTACAAAAACAAAGAATCAACAAATAGATACATCAAAAACAAAGAATAAAACAGGAGGACGATTCCACAAAACCATAAAACGCTTGGTATTCCTGCATCGCATAGTGAAGGTAGGGGACAATTTACCACTATTCCATATAACTCAAGCGATTTGGCAAGAAATCGAGGTAGATCTGAAGGCAAAAAACAAAAAGAACCGAAGCAATAACAATCTAAACAAGCATGAACAACAAATCAACAAAAGCTATACCTAACCACCACAATGACGAAGAAGCCAATAAATTAATAGAAATAATCGGGAAGATCATCAAAAGAATTGATAGGAAGCCAACAATAGAAGACTATTAGAACCGTTGAACCAGAACAGAGGAAACAAATATAGGAACTATTTTAATAAACCTTAAGAAACGGACAGGTAAAAATCACTAAAGAGAAACTATAGAAAGGAAATTAGATGAAATGAGGTGGTCGCAGTAGCGTGATGGTAGTGCGTTGGACTGTTACGCAGAGTATCCGGGGTTCGAATCTCGGCACAGGCAAAATCAAAACGAAGTTTTCTACGCAACATCACCTCTTGGCAGGCAATGGCAAACCTACAAGAGTAATAATTACCTATAGAAAGCTTTTACTTTTTTTGAGAGGGTGCGAAAAGCTCGGTCTACGCCCTCCATTGGCTGAGCCATTAAAAGAAAGAAGAAAAAAAACCAAATTTGAAAATACATCGTTTTTCACAGTAAAAACAACAGGAAGCGTAGCATTTATTGTAGAATGCAATAAAACATATAATTTAGCAAAATAATTACTATTATATTACTATTACTGAATTACAAACTGAACGAATTACGAGAAGAAACAAAACAAGAGAAAGAAATACAAGAAAAAGCAATAATGGCCAGTCTAAACCTTAAAACGGTCATCACAATTTTTACTATTTATTAGCTATAGCAAAAATAATACATTCTAACCTTAATGACGCAGGTAAAGAAAAATTAGTAAATCTTCTGTACCACGTACAAGTAAAGACAGCGATAGGAAGCAAATTATAATCCACAGACCTTAACACTTTAGAGAAATAGCTTAAAGAAAAGTACAAAACCACAAAAACTACACCCCAAATTCATATAATTTTAAGTAGTTTCAAACAAGGTAACAAAACTATGCATTCTTACCAAGAGAAACTATTGACCATAATTGCAGACTTAAACAAATTACAGAATTGGGAGCAACCGCAACGAAGGCAGAAAAAGCAGTAGTCACTATAATAAACGACATATTTAAAAAAGTATGCTTAAAAGAAGATCTAGACTTTAGAAAAATAAATCAAATTGTCAACGATAATCTCACTTACAAGGCTAGAAGATGTACTATACAAACTAGGAAGAGCGAAATGGTTCTCCACATTGGACATGACCTGCTAATTTCGTCAAATCAAGCTTGAAGGAAATTCAAGACCTCTCACAGCCTCTTCAACACCAAATGTTAACACCTGCTTGCAGGCCTTGAAAAAGAAGCATTTTTATATTTCGATGACATTATTATTTTAGGATGCAGTTTACAGCATCATAACAAAAATGTAATTCAAGTATTAGACAGATTACAAAAATACAATCTAAAATTAAAACCAGATATTGCTTCCTAAGACCAGAAGTAGTGCATTTAGGACATATAATAACTCGCGAATAACACCTAAGGACATGACGAAGCTAGAAGATTTGTAGCATTCTGCAACTATTATAGAAGGTTCATCTCTAATTTTGCAGACATTGCAAAAGATCTAAAAGCTCTAGAATAGAAAAATTCTGAATTTGTTTGGACTCCAGAATGACACTCTACTACAGACATACTTACAGAGACGTATCAAACTAAGTATGTATGCATTAGGTACAATCCTATCGCAAAGCAAATTAAGAAATGATGTACCGATTTCATGCGTAAGTAAATCACTACAAAAAAAGTAAAGTAAAGTAAGTTGCGATAATTGTACGTATGTAAAAGCAAAAACAAAAACTGCAAAGATAACACGTATAATTATGTATAGCTGCTGGTTTGCACAAAAACCCTACCGTGAACTGTTAATAACGAAAAAACATAATTAGTGCAAAGCACCGTTTTGCTACCACATTTCTCATTTGTTGTTACTTAACTGTCATTTCGTAAAAGGTGAGGTCGTAATTAATGTAAGTCTCTGCATCTGAACTCCAAAGAGTTTGTCCACTTATGGGTAGGCTTTTTATCCTGATTTCTGAGATTTCATTAATATTTTGGAAGAATGGAAGATTAAGGAAGTATTGAATGAAAGATTACGTCTTGTTGCATGTTCTCCCACCTTCCAGTGGCCTGTGAGAATAGCGTAATGCGTGAGATATTGGGACGAGAACTACTCTATCAGTTGTTTTGTCTTCAGGTCATTATATTCTGGCCATGTTTTCCTAGACGTAGCGAAGGTAGTCAGTCGTTTCCACTTCTGGCCGGCTATATTGCGGTAATGAGAAGCAAGAGTGGCCTTAACACTGCTAAACGGAATTGCGACAGATTCCGCTGTGGCGATGTCAAGAATCGAACCCAACATAGCCAGCTCGTCTGCCCTTTCATTACCCTCGATGTTCCTATGGCCTGGAACCAATATTAGAGTAATTTCTAGCCCTTAACCAAGTAGAACGAGATCCTTCTTGCATTGCAGAATTAATTTTAAATTTATAATGGAAGAATCTAAGGCTTTAACAGCAGCTTGACTGCCTGTAAAGATAGCTAACTTGACCTACTTATTTCTGATGTCATAAAGTGAATTTGCACGCCTCCCTTATTACCATTAATTCAGCCTGGAATACAGTGGCTTCGTTGGGGATGCGTTTGTATAAGAATAGTTGGAGGAATTCTGAGTAGACGCCTGCCCCTACGCTGCAGCCCATTTTGGATCCGTCGGAGTAGAGTTCCACATCAAAGCCCCCAATTAACCTATTTTTCCTGCAAACCGCTCTTGATGGGGAAAATACAGAAAAGTCTTTCCTGAAGTTTAGGGTAGGTGTAAAGTAGTCAGTGTTAATGTTGTATAGCAATGGACCCTGTAGGAGTATTTTGCGGTGGCCGTATGTTCTTGTGGTCCAACTTCTTTGAGTTTGACTACGCTACATGAGGCGACTGATGTTATGTATAAGTCTATTTGTAATAAGTGAGAAAGTTAAGAGCCTCAGCTGGGCTAGTGCTTAGTACTCCTGTAACGAGAATACAACCTGATCTTTTTATTCTACTCGGTTTAGTTTGGTTGTGTTTCTTTGTTACAGCCGGCCACCAGACCAGGGCTGTATATGTCAGCATTGGTCTTACAATGGCTGAGTATGAACACAATGATATCTTTGGTTAAAGACCCCATTGGGGGGGCCTGGGGCGCAGGACACGAGGAAAAGTTCGTGACAGTCGCAGGTGCCTCCATGTTCGATCCTTGCGTTTCTATGTTTCAAATCGACCCACAGCCTCCTCGTGGCGTCCCCTGGATATCGATCTGACAACCGTCAGTGAGCTAACTAATGTGTGCGCTGGGCTTCTCCGTGGCCTTGAATGTATGGTTGTGCGTCGGGGATGGAACCCACCACGTTAAAATATTCCCAAATTAATCTTCAAATGAAGCATAGGAAATGGAACCCCCTAATGTTGACGACTCCCGCAAACGCCCTAAGGACAACGATTTACCGATATGCACCAGGAATGTCCCAACCCACTACAGGGAAGGTGCCTCTATCCAGCTGGTGGATGTCCTTCAACGATATAGAGCTGACATCACCGCTATACAGGAACCGCGATGGACGGGACAGGGTTGCTCCAGAAGGGCATCCTGTGTTACTGTGCTGTGCTGTCATGCTTCGAGACACGAATTTGGTGTTGAATTTGTGGTTGGGAAGAGACCGCGTCACCTAGTCTCGAGGTTCACGCCCGTGAATGAGCGCCTAGCCACTATCCGCATCAAGGCAAAATTCTTCAACATCAGCCTAATTTGTGTCCATGCCCCGACGGATTAGAAGGATGAAAAGACCAAAGATGACTTCTACAAGCTCCTCGACAAAACTTATGAGCATTGCCACGATATTGAAATCGTGCACTAGATTCCAACATAGAGATATCCATGAGGCCACTTGGCGGTCCCTTATTATACACAAAACCAGATTTAATGCCTTGTCAATTGAAAGTGGTAAGAATATCATTAACTACGAGCATCCTTAGCAGGGGAGACAGAACTCCCCCTGCGGGGTACCCTTATTGGCAGAGCACGTGGCTGCACTACTGCCAACTTAGGCAATGATTTTTCTTGTATTGAGCATGTTTTCGATCCATTCATTTAATTCGCGTCTGAACCTAACTTGTTTAGAGCAGCTAAAATTGAATCTGTATTGACAGTGTTGGAGTCAATGTCTAGAAAAGCCAATAAAGAATTGTTTGGTTTCAATTGATCTCCATTCAAAGCCGTTTCTACTGATTTGCCTTTGAGGTATTTATGTTCCACCAATCTCATCTCGAAGATGAGAATCTTAAAATGCGTTAAAAAATTGGTCTGAAATCCTTAACAGCTTCGTGCCCCTTCTTTCCTTAGCCTTCTGCCTTAGGTATATATATTACTTTAAACCTTCTCCAGCTTGAGGAGATGTATCCAAGTAACAGACTTTTCTTGAAGAAAATCTCTAGCCCAGGAAAACAGCTGAAGACTTCGTCCATTCCCCATTGCCCTCCTTAAAAAGGATGGGCAGGAGTGTTCTTTGGATAAGAGCCTACTTAAGTGGGCCAAGTCTTTAGTTATCTCGATAGAATTACAGAAATATCTCCAAGCTGCATTCTTATTTTCTCTGATAGATTTCTTATATTCTTTGAGAATATAATCTTTATTAGTAAGTATTATTATTATTGAAAGTATTTGTGTTTGTAGCAGATGTTGAAGATTGTTCATCATCATTCATCATTCTCTGAGTCGACTTAGGTCTTCATTCCACCAAGGAGGCGTGGTTTTTTTTATTGTAAGTGATTGAGGCTTCATGGCAGTCTCGAAAGCACTAACCACCTTATCCAAATATTTACAGAATTTTATTGATATATTGTTTTGGGGACGAAGTTTTGACCGAACATATTTACTGAAAACTCTCCAGTCGGTTCTTCTAGAATTTCTATAAGGAGCAGGCTTCTCCTTCTTGAGTTTTGGGTGAAGAGTATCAAGCAGTGGTATGAGAAAGACTTCTGGTTGGACACCCTCCAATTGCTGACTTTAAAAGAGCTGTTGTCTGTACAAAATGTAACGTCTAAGACCTCTTCCCTACTCCCAAAGTTATCCGAGCTCGGAAACATAAAATTTGTTCCCACATTACATATGTTAAGATTAGTATTAAGTATATAATTAAATAAAGACTCACCTCTATCATTCGCTTCTGAGCTTCCCCAAATCATGTTTCTCGAGTTGGCATCGCAGCCCAATATGTGCTCATGAGTGATGATAACTGTCGTGCCACTTCGTCAGGTGGCGCAGGCTTGTCGTGCGGCATGTAGGATGAAGCGAGGTACACCTCCAAGTTCTGCTGCACTAGCTTCAATACTGTGAGATCTGAATTACTAAATTTTGAACAGAGAAAGACTTTAATGTGCTTTTTAGCACATTTTTATTATGTAGGATCTAGGCTTACCATTATATATATTGTAGTTTTGTTGTCATAGAACCATTTTTCATCAAGATCTCTAAGCCAGAGCTCCTGTATGAGCCAGATGTCGATTTCCTCGCATAGGAAAACATTCAAATCATCTGTAGCACATCTTGAATTCTGAAAATTAATTTGGATCACCTTTTCCAGAAGGATGTTAGCGTCGTCGACCACTTCTAGGTTGTCGTCGATATTGGCTGATTCCAACATTTTGCATTTGGCTTTCCTCAAGCCTCAATTTGTTGTCAGCTTTTTCTAGTATGGGTAGGCATACTTCGTTAAAGTTGTAAGACGAAGGTCATACTTGATTTTTACGACTCTTCTACCTTAATGACTGCCCAATCATATATCATCCCTGCCGGGTTGTATGATTCAACTTCCAATCAGATACGAGCACGAAGTTGGCAAGGAATGTCCTTGGAAGAGTGCCCCCCTGAGCTCCAATCACGTGCTTGTCTAACAATATTCTAGAGAGTTTAGCCTCGATCTCCCTACATCTCTAAAGGACTCCCCTTCCGCTGTTGGTACACTCGTCTATCAGCGCAACAAGTAGGATATCCATAACCACCTCGCTGAATGGACGTTGTGTTGACACATTGGTCATGTTCTCTTCGACACCTTAGCTCTCTTCGATACCTGGCCTATCACATCCTTTAACCGATGTCTCTCCGCCGGGTTTTTTGGGCAAGGAATTCTTCGTATTCCTGCATCCCTTTTCTTTTTTTTTTTCTTTTGTTTTCAGCGTCTTGCTCCTGCCCTTCTCTAGCTACTTCATTTTTAGAAATCTTGCTTAGAATGAAGCGCGCCTTCAGGTACTGCGATTTCAAAATACCGCTTTCCGACTTTTTCTTTTTAGCAGTTTGCCTCCACTATCGCTAATGGTAGCTTTTGCTGCCTTTTCGATGTTAATGGTTTTTTGTTTTCTAGTAAGAAACGCGCCGAATATTCTCTTCCAAGTCGTCAATCGTCTCGGGCTTATCTACGTAGACAAGCGACTTCACATAACCCCACAAAAAATAGTCGCAAACCAAGATCCTTTCGCAAAATCTTCCATAAAGTGGATAGGCACAGCTCCAATTGTTGAGCGCGATGGTGGATGGACTCATTCGGGTCTTCTTCGATACTCTGCACTACAGCAGCAATAGCGTCTTCTGAGGATGCGCATTATCCACTACAGTAAACGTGGTGCGAAACCGATCCATGGTTACTCGAATTACCGACTCTGCTGGGCGATTATGTCGACCGAATATTGGACGCAGCGCGCGATGCGTCGCGCGAACCGAACCATTATTTTGGTAATAAATTTGCAAACATTGTTCAGGAGTAAGTCTATTCATTATGAAATAGCAAACCAAACTGAGCATACATCAAGTTACAGCTGTCAAAAAGACCAACTTAGAAAAAAGTATTGCCAGATTGAAAACCACACTTCGAAAAAAAAACACCCTTTACAATACATACAAACATTTCGAACAGCGAAAAAAGTTAGTGAAAATTTAAATAAACAATTTTCTGTTTAATAACAAAATTTGCACAAAATCTCAAATATAAATACAGAGATTAGCTGTCATTTTTAAATACTGTATTTTATAATTTTATACCTGTTAACACTGTAAGGCTATTTTATACAATAAAATATTTTCCACTATTTGTCTTCGATGTTATACATTCTTTTAAAGAGTAAAAACCAAAAACAATTCCGGCGGTTAACTGATATTTCTTAAAATGTTTCACCTCCATCTCCATTGTGAATAACAATACATAAAAGAGGGGACAGCTTGGTCGTTTTATTGGCACATGGTCAACAAGATGGTCAATAAATCGCAGCTTATGATTCACAAAAAAATATACAAATTACTAGGGGAACGTCCACAAAAGTGGTCAATAATAATAAAGGAAATAATAAATAGGCAAATAAAAACAATAAGGATAAATAGCTCCCCAAATTCAAATATAGCAAAATTAAAATTTTATGTCGACATGGAGAATTTATTTACCAAAAATATATCCGACTTAATTTTTGTCGGTCGTGAGAGGGCTATGCTACTCAATTGCCTAATGAGCCCGTAGTAACACCTGTTGGCAAGAGTTAATTTTATCTCAAGGCTGACAATATTTTTGCTTTTAATGCTGGATTCTAGGTAAATAAAATCCTTGACGACTTCAAAGGTATAATTGTCAACAGTTACATTTTATCCAAGACGCCATGACCCTTTGTTTGTTGACACAAGGTATTTCGTTTTGTCCTCTTCATAGGTAATCTTCTTCATAGTTCTTATCCGGTAATGTCGGATTCCTACCGACTAAAACCACGTACTTCCTATTCTACCACGAGACTACCATTAGGTATTACTTCGCGGGGTTGTTTCAGCATTAAGCTGTTATCGTTGGTTGTGAGCTTGTACGCTTTCCCTTCTTTATCGCTTAAGGCGCCGTAACTCCAATATTACCGAAGCAGCCATACTCCTCCAGTATTTGACGCCAGCATATGTTGGATGATGTTATTTGACTTATTGTCTCACCAAGTATGTTCTTCAAATGTTCACGTTCATGTTGGAACCGGGGGCATTTGAAGACCATATGTTCAGCATTCCCGTGCATATAACTGCACAGTTTACAATAAGGGTCGGATTCACGATTGAATCGTTGTAAATACCCATGCCCGCTTGGTATTCCTGCCAAGCCACACACGCTTCAACCAGTTTATTGTAATGTCTTGGGCGTTGATGAACGGCTTGTCGAAAATATTTCACTGTCCCATGCTCAACAAAATTCTACACCAAACGACGAATAGCGTTGTCAGACTGTACTTGTTGGCCACGATATTTTCGACGAAAAAAATAGTCGTTCAGAGTTAACACAACTGAACGACTATTTTCAATATACAGCGTCACTATTTTGTGGCGTTGTTTCGGTGTGAAGCGATTCATGGTTAACATTGTACTGAATTGACATTTCAAAAACAAGTTTACTCAAGTCAATCGGTTGATAAATGTTAAAATATTCAATGTTTACATTACGACATAAAATATGGCACACCGTGAATACTTGCAGAGCTTAACACCTTCGCGATGAGTTTTGCTCTTCAACTCTAACCTGTAGATCTCTTGCATGTGGTTACTTCCGTATCTTCGCTGAAATCCACACATAATTTCCACATAGTTGTTTTTGTCTTTACTTTACTTTTAATGGCACAACAGCCCATGGCCTAGGCCGAGCTTTTCACATCTACTCATGATTTCCAAACAGAGTCATCTCTCGAAATTCCCCCAAGGTCATGCGATTTAACGCCGTGCAATTTCTTTCTTTTGGGTTTTGTGAAATGCTGGGTCCATGCGAATAAACCACAAACAATTCCTGAGCTCAAGGCCGAGATGCAGCGCGTAATCAGTGAGATATAGACACATCTTTCTCAAAATTGCATCGAAAATTTAAATTAAAGATCAAGGGTCTGTGATCAAAGCCGCGGGTGCCATTTGCCGGATATTTTATGTCTACTTTACAATGAAATAAAAATATTACCACTCGCTCAAAAAATATGCTTTTTATTTTCAAATTAAATCGTGTATTCATATTGTGACACCCTTCAGTATTGCGTACTTGGTAACTAGAGACTCATATTTTTAACAAGTAATTTTTGTTCTGATAGCAGTGTTATAGTTTTGTGGACGGTTTTTTCCAATGGTTGTATAAAATCTCCAATTTCAGTCTTCATGACCAGATTGTGAAAAAATAGATGTGAAGACTAAATTTTGCACTTATTATCAGTGCAATTCTTATATTGTAATTTATTGAATCAAATGATAGTTTTAACATTTCTTTATTAATTTATAGATCTCTGATGGAATTAATATGTTACTTATTGGATCTGGAGTGGCTATAGCTAATTCTGCTTATACTCTCCATGCTAGAATAACATTTTGCGAACCAAAATATAATTACTATGTGAGTAAACACTTTAATATGTATAAATTTAAATTAAAAAGTGCGATAAAAGAAACGTATTGGGGTAATTTGGGGTATCACACCACGCTTTCGAGACTTTACAATCTTAAAGTAAAAAAATGTATCTAAGAATAACTTGAAAATGTGACATCATATGCAGGTATTACAGTATTTATTTTGTCGATTTAATCATACTTTATAAGTAAAGTATCTACTGCATAACTACCATGATTTAACAACCGCTATTGAAGGGATTAGGTCAAGCTTTTTGCGTTTATTCATGTTATACGAATTATATTTTAACACGAATGGAAAGAACCTACTGTTTTATGATAAAATCAAACGGCAAAGTAGAAACTGTTTTAGTCATTGTAAAACCGAAAAACCATAATTCTATATTATTTTGGACTGTAGGGGGCGAGTTAGAATGAACTTGAAGAGCTAACGATTGTCGTCGGGGGAAAATACATTCTCAACTCATTTGGTGTATTTTATACTTTCTCATATCATTTAATGTAATTTCTTTCCATGAACGCCATGTACGCGCCAGCCGTAGCGGCCACTTGCTCGAAATAATATTCAACCATTAATGTCAAAAAATCTTTAAAATAAAATCAATTTTATTTTCCTGTGTTTTATTTCAATTTAATGTTCTCCGCCTTTAAAAAAAAACAATCTACTAACTACACTGAATTTAGTTTTGTCATCGCTAACAATTCGGTTTTGTGAGCAGTAATATCTACACCATAGTCAATTGTAGTTAATTTAGCCATCACTAAAATATTATGTATAAAATCCCTAAGACCATGGTTATGTTCAGATTTTCCTCGGCTAACACCATACAATTGATGTTGCACCGAACGTGAAGAGAGTTTTACTCACAACGTCTCACAACGAACACGATCCGCTGGGTGTAATGTTCAAACCTGTACATCATTATTTTCATTTGCAGAAAAGCGAAGTTGCGAATGTTTTTAGTGTTTAAAAGTGAATAATAAATATATTATTTATAAAACTGTTAAAGAAATACGTATGAAAAGTATTTATACAACATATTGGCTGTATTCACGATATGATGCAAATGGTGCTGCTACAACTTTTGCTTTGAAGCTGCCACATACATATACTCCACTACCTCAATCGCTTTTTTATAATCAGCCTGTGACTGTCGCTCCAAAAAATTACATTATTTTCATAATTTATTGCACATTCAATTATATTATTAATTTCACTCTCCATATTAATAAAATCGTTTAAAGTTTTGTGGTATACCATTTAGTTTTGCCGTGCGAACAAAATAGTATTAAAAAAACCTGAATTACGATTAAAAACGGACTCTATAACGAACTCGAATGTAACCATTACACCGAGCACGAGAGAAAAATATGACGTATAACACGCGTTTCAGACGCAAAGCTATTCTCATATTCGAGCGAAAAGTTGAATCAGTGTGTTTTATATGAAACAAACTTCACGGCTTCCCGTCGAAATGCGCAAAAAGGGTCAAAAGTTGAATTACTTCAACTTTTTTCACGCTTTTCTCGTGTTACTACCGCAAACAGCTGACAAATTGTTAGATATTTTATAATTTGTAGGACAATTATCGATAACACCCTATTTATATCGAAAAGATTTAAAAAATTTATTTGATGTAGAAACTGTTAAACATAACAAAAAAATATTTTAAATATAATTATTTGACCTGGGATGATAAATAAAAACTAAAAATTAACCTAATACTCTGGTAGATTAAACTTTATTTTCGCTGAAGTGAAAATTCTACTGCCGATTATTTGTCGTCGAACGTTACTCATAGCTAATAAATTGACTGCAAATAATTCAGAAAAGAAAAAATAATGGAAAAAAATTAACAGAGGAGATGAAAAAAAAACAAAGCCATGCTGTTACTTTGTATGGTCGCGGTGGTGTAGTTGGTAGTGCGTCAGCCTACTAAGTCCGGAGTTCAAATCTCGGCACAATCAAAGGAAAAAAACAAATTATCAGTCCGTCGCACAGTGCTCCGTTCCCACACAAGCATGGGGCAAAAATATGTAGAAGGGGTTGTCAGAATTATATGAAATTTCGTTTCTTACTAAATAATAGTATCTGATTTCAGAAATGATATATGTTTTTTTTTTTGAAATCTTAAATTCTTTTAAGAATACCCTAGTTTTTGTTGATTTTTCCCTGTTTTAGGCAAATAAAGTCAGTATGTTTCGTGAATCCAAAGATAATTTAAAATATTTTTTTTACATAATTATATGTAGAAATAGAAACAATTGAAGAGCTTTTTCCATATTATCAAGTTTTTCAGAAATCTCCTTTAATCAATTTGTTCTTAAGAAGTTATAAGTTTGTATTGTATTATATACACAATATACTATACAAATCAGAACACAGGAGAAATTACATGAGAGTTATCGCTCGTTGTTTGCACCAACAAGTTAGGTGATTATGTGGCCGTTCTGTGGTTTCTGGAATTTGATTTGTTAACACTAATAGTTTAAGTTTTAATAATTGTTTTAAATTATAGAAAATTAAGTTTCTACACTTTTTCCAAATTTAGTTATTTAAGTTATTAGTTATATTTAGTTATTCTCAAAGTATTTAGATATGGTACTACTGTGGTTCTGAACATTATTTTACATAAACAATATTTCTCTGGTAATAGGAACTTTTAGATTTAGGTAGATTAAAAATTAAATACGTTAGGTTTTTCCGATGAGAATGTGCCTGTTATGATGTATAACTGTTTACATGTGTATCCACTGTGGCAAAGTTTCCATGTTAAGCCCATAAAAATGTGATGCGTGGAGTATATAAGCAAATACGCAATCGATTCGCTGCTGGAGCGACGTGAAAAAGCTTATAAAAATTAACTAGTTACCTTATCCTATAACGGCTCCTCCAGTAGGCAAAATTGTTAAAATTCTTGATCCTTCTTTGTGATTCGTATGCTGAAGATTCAGTCTGAACAGTTCTGAATAATTATTTGCCGTTCGATGAATATGAGTTAAAGTTGAGTATCAATTTTATAAATTTTAGAAGTTATTAAATTTCTGTCCTTCTTTGTGCGCTGATCTTTATCGAAATGACCAAATGCATGGCGTTTCCGTTCGTATTAAATCAAGTCTGTTTTTTTTTTAAATTATAGTTTAGATGAAATTAGTTCGAAATTCGATCGGTGCAGATCCACTGGATTTTCACGTTTTACCATATTTAAAATTTATCTTCGTAAAATTATCAAACATACTTGATTAAAGTAATAAAAAATTTTTTTTAAACTGAGAAAATGGATGGTATATTTAAATAGGCAGCATGTCTTTGCTGTGATAAGTTCCGAGTAACTTTCCTGAAGAGTATTTTAACACTAATAACCTGTTTCTACTTTACTTTGAACCCGCGCTTTGAAGATGGTGGCTAGTTTATTATTAAAATTTTTGGGTGCATTACTTAATGCAAAATTTCTGCTTAACACTTCCTGTCCAGTTTTGCTACTATAGGCGTCGACCGAAGATTGAAAGTTCTAGCATTTTTATTTTATATTTCCTCAAATTACAGTATCACGGATCAGTGCAAGGGTATCATGTCTTTATTGCTGACTATCAACTCTCCCATTTTTTAGCATATTAATGTGTCTTCACAATTGGTAATTATTTCCATGAGTATGCTGACCAAATACGATGAAACAGCGTTTTTGATATTGACTGGTGAAAAGAATTTCGCAGCGCACAATTAATGCTGCTTAGGTGAACATCCCTTTTACGTTGATAATTTTTGATATACGCACGAAGGGCTGCATTTATTAAGCAATTTACTATCTCTGAGCTGTTACTCTGTGGTGAGTATACTACTGATGTTTGATTCCACACTTAGTCAAAAATGATTAATATTCCCCGGACTTAAATTGGCAACTGTGAATGCTGTGAATGCATTCGGCTGTTTTTCTTATACCTCCACAGGATGGAATGTCATGCGCATTATGTATGACCTCCATCTATAATGTTTTTGGAAGTACTAACTTCCATGTCCAGTCTTGTTGTCGCATATCCTAAACTCTGAATATTTATCTACATTTTTACTAATTTCTCCTTTTAAATAGTCTGCATCATCGCATTTATGTGATAGAAGATCAATATCAACCGCATTATCAATTTGAAGAACAGCTAATTTTTCGTTAGTTTTAGAGTTTACTTGGGTACAACATTTGCACTACACTTGTAAACTTGAAACCTTGGATCTTTAGCGCCCTGCGCGATATGCGTCCACTAAGACCTGAATGTTGCATTAACGTAAGCTGGCATGATCCGTAATAATTTTAAACTCTTGTCTTCTACATAGGGTCGAAACTTTTTGACAGATAGCACCGCAGCTAAACATTCCTGCCCAGTTACAGAGTAGTTCCGTTATGTTTTGTTAAGTTTCTGAGGCATATAAGCCACAGGAATTCCTCCCTTTTCATCGTCCAACTGGGCAAGCACTGCACCTACTCCATTCTGACTTGCATCACACTGTATGATGAATGCTTTTCTAAAATCAGGGTTAGCTAAAACAGGTGCTGATGTCAAACGTTCTTTCAATAAATCATAATAAAGCATACTGTGCTACCATTGTCCAGTCAAAAGTTCGTGATTTCTTAAGTCTGTGAGTGGGTGTATTATATCAGCGAAATTAGCAATAAAGCGGCAATACCAACCAGTCATTAATAAGAAGTGACGTAGTGGTCGTAAAGTCTTTGTTGGTGGTTAATCTTAAATCTTTTCTTCTATGGATCTGTCTTTAATTTACCGTGACCAACTAACCGAAGATAGCGAACTTGTCTAATGCAAAATTTACTCTTTGGGATATTAATTGTTAGATTTGCTTTCCGGATGTGGCATGCTACCTCTTTCAAAAGTTCTAGTACATGAGATGAAAAATCTTCTGAAGACGATCATCCGAGTAGACAAATAAATACACGATGTCTCCGCTTTAAGGATAATAAAAGGCCAAGATTTGTTTATTTTATTAATTTTAACTTTATTGTTGCTCCGAATTTAATTTATATTTTGACGCCGTTCACGCGACCACCTCGTTTAGCCGCTGATTTATTACTGACTCCCTCAATTCGCCTCTCTGTTTCTCTGCGCCCGAATACACGGTATTTTAAATTGTAGGGTATTATACGTAATAATTGTTAGATTTGCTTTCAGGATGTGGTATGCTACCTCTTGCAAAAGTTCTAGTACATGAGATAAAAATCTTCTGATACCAGCAGATCGTCCCAATAGATAAATACAGGGTCCTTTAAATTGTAGGGTTTAATCTTATCCATATCCATTAGCCAGAACATTGTTTGGGAAGCATTGCACAGGCCAAATTGCATAACCTTAAATTGGTAAAGAGGGTAATTTGGCACTATGAAAGCCGTCTTTTCGCGAAAGTTTATATCCAGGGGAATCTGTCAGAAACAATAAAAACATTAAAAAATAAAATAATAAATAAATAAAATTAACTAAATAATAATACGTGTACAAAACGGAATCAATAATCAGCCAACAGCAATAAACAGCGTCCACAGTCACGCACTAGAACGGTATTAATGTTGACACATTTTTTCTTATCCTTCCTATCCCTTTTGTTGGCGCTATATGCGGTCATACTTAGTCGACATTGATAAACTGAAGTTAATTTTGGCATAACACTTACCACATCTCTTTATCGATGTCTTGTGATTGCATTCCCTACGTCTTGTATTGTTTTAATTTTGTCTAGGCTTATAAATGTTGGGGAATTTTAGTACAGCTTTTTGCAATATTCGCGGGCTTAGATCGGATTTCTTCTCTGTATATGCATTTATAAACCTCCTTAAACCCCTTATAATTGCACTACATGAGACTCATGTAGATATGTGAGGGGCCAGAACCACTCGATTTCAACGGGTCAGGGTATCGCCTGGTGCCATTGTGCTCTCCACACAGGGGTCTTGCCCGTTTTATTAATGAGGATGTCGCGTACCAGTGCCAGCAACAACTTTATATGAAGAATGCTGAGTTCAACTCCAGTGGGTCTCATTTCTTGCACTTCTGTTTTCTTTATAGAAGCCCGAATTCGGATACAGATTTTACTTTTAATAAGTTAGATTTTCTTTCTGATTCGATTGCTTTTCGTTTGGAAACATATCCGTGCAGTGAAATCGTGATTGCTGGTGACTTCAATGTTCACAATTCGGATTGGTTGTGCCACTCAAGTCATACAATACCCGCATATATATGTCGAGTTATTTGCCGAGTGGAACGACCTGACTCAATTAGTAACCGAACCGACATACATTCCGTGTATCGCAGGGCAAGCTCAAAACATCCTTATTAAGTGTCCACGTACCTCTTGGAAACTCGGACCACTGTACCATTTTAGCAAATTGGAATGGTCTCAATAACGCTTTTCAAAATTTAAATTGGAAATTGTGTTTTACCGATAAAAACATAGAAACCAGTGCTAAAGTGGTAGAAGAATTTTATTTGGAATGCGTCTTTTTACTTACTTAACTGGTACTCCAACCGATGATCGGTTTTGGCCGCCTCTATGAAGCTTCGCCTGCCGCTTCTGCTATGCCCGCGCTGGCGCCAGTTGATAAGTCCAAGTGCAGTCAGGTTGCCCTGCACCTGGTCTTTCCAACGGAGATTAGGATGCCCCCTTCTGCGTGTTCCTCCACCGTGGTTCAAATAAAACACCCTTCTAACCGGAGCGCCTTCTTCCATTCGCTCAACTTGTCCCAGCCAGCAAAGCCGCTGTATTTTGTGTCGGCGTACAGCTCATACAGCTCATCGTTCCATCTTATTCGATACACGTCGTCCACGCATACCGGACCGTAGATCTTATGGAGTATCTTCCTCTCGAACGCTCCTAACAGCCTCTTATCATTGATGGTCAATGTCCACGTCTTTGCGCAATATCATAAGAGTATGCTAGCAGCATGACACTCTTGTAGAAAATAATGCCAGGTTACAGAAGTCGCACGATAGGGAGTCACCTTGTCTGAAACCTCTTTTGGTATCAAATGGTGCGGAGAGGTCTGTCCCAATTTTCACTGCGCTGGTGATGTTGGTCAGTGTCATTTTGCAAAGACGAATGCACTTTGCAGGGATACCAAAATCAGACATTGCCGCGTTCAAGTGATCCCTAATCGTGCTGTCGAATGTGGCTTTATAATCGACGAGTAGATGATGGGTGTCGATCTGTTTTTCTCGGGTCTTTTCCAGAATTTGGCGTAGTGTGAATATCTTGTCGATGGTGGATTTACCAGGCCTGAAGCCACACTGATAAGGTCCAATCAGTGTGTTAACGATGGGCTTCAGTCTTTCGCACAGTACGCTCGATAGAACCTTATATGCAATATTAAGAAGGTTTATCCCACGGTAGTTGGCGCAGATCGTGGAATCACTTTTCTTATGGATTGGGCAGAGTACGCTGAGGTTCCAATTACTTGGCCTTACTTACTCTTACTTACTTACTTAGCTGGCGCTACAACCGATGATCGGTCTTGGCCGCCTCCACAAAGCTTCGCCAGTCACTTCTGCTATGCGCGCGCTGGCGCCAGTTGATAAGGCCAAGTGCAGTCAGGTTGCCCTGCACCTGGTCTTTCCAACGGAGATTAGGACGTCCCCTTCTGCGTGATCCTCCACCGTGGTTCGAATAAAACACCTTTCTAGCCGGAGCGCTTTCTTCCATTCGCTCAACATGACCCAGCCAGCGAAGCCGCTGGAGTTTTATACGCTTGACTATGTCAGTGTCGGCGTACAGCTCATACAGCTCATTGTTCCATCTTATTCGAAACACGTCATCCACGCATACTGGACCGTAGATCTTACGGAGTATCTTCCTCTCGAACGCTCCTAACAGTCTCTCATCATTGATGGTCAATGTCCACGTCTCTGCGCCATACATTAGGACGGGAAGGATGAGGGACTTATAGAGCGTTATTTTCGTCGGTCGAGAGAGGGCTCTACTTCTCAATTGCCTACTGAGCCCGTAGTAACACCTGTTGGCAAGAGTTAGTCTCCGCTTGATCTCAAGGCTGACATTATTGTTGGTGTTTATGCTGGATCCTAAATAAACGAAATCCTTGACGACTTCAAAAGTGTAGTTGTCAACAGTGACATTTTGTCCAAGACGCCGTGACTCTTTGTTTGTTGACACAAGGTCGCACAAGAAGTCGCACGATAGGGAGTCACCTTGTCTGAAACCTCTTTTGGTATCAAATGGTGCGGAGAGGTCTGTCCCAATTTTCACTGCGCTGGTGGTGTTGGTCAGTGTCATTTTGCAAAGACGAATGAGCTTTGCAGGGATACCAAAATCAGACATTGCGGCGTACAAGTGATCCCTAATCGTGCTGTCGACTGTCGAAGGCGGCTTTATAATCGACAAATAGATGATGGGTGTCGATCTGTTTTTCTCGGGTCTTTTCCAGGATTTGGCGTAGTGTGAATATCTGGTCGATGGTGGATTTACCAGGCCTGAAGCCACACTGATAAGGTCCAATCAGTTTGTTGACGATGGGCTTCAGTCTTTCGCACAGTACGCTCGATAGAACCTTATATGCAATATTAAGAAGGCTGATCCCACGGTAGTTGGCGCAGATCGTGGAATCACCCTTCTTATGGATTGGGCAGAGTACGCTGAGATTCCAATCACTTGGCATGCTTTCATCTGACCATATTCTGCATAGAAGCTCATGCATGCGTTTTTTGAGCTCTTCGCCTCCGGTCTTAAACAACTCAGCAGGCAGGCCATCTGCACCTGCAGCCTTATTGTTTTTCAGCCGAGCAATGGCTGTTAAGACCTCCTCATAGTCAGGCGGCGGTACTTCAACGCCGTCAGTGATTGGGGTTTCCGGAGTGGGTTCCGCAGTGGCGGGATTATTGCCATCTTCGCCATTAAGCAGCTGCGAAAAGTGCTCCCTCCATAATCTCATTATGCCCTGGATATCTGTCACCAGATTTCCATCTTCATCCTTGCAGGAAGAGGCCCCGGTCTTCAAACCAAGAGTCAGGCGTCTTATTCTTTCAAAGAATTTTCGGACCTCGTTCCTGTCCCGCAACATTTCGATATCATTGAACTCGCGTCTTTCTTCATCTCTTTTCTTGCGCCTGAAAAGACGTTTCTCCTCCCTCCTCAACTTTCTGTATCGCTCCTTAGCAGCTCGCGTTGCAACTGGCTGCAGGGTGGCTCTATAGACTGCGTTTTTTGCTTCAGTAGCATCGCGACACTCTTGGTCGTACCACATATTTCTCCGTCGACGGTGGTAGCCTAGCACCTCTTCGGCAGCCGTACGCATAGAGCGGGAAATGTGCGTCCACTGTGCGCATATATCATCAAGTTGAGGGGTGTTTTGCGAAAGGAGAAGTGCAAGTTGGTTGGCAAAGACTTTGGCTGTCTGTTGTGATTGCAGCTTTTCGACATCCAGCTTTCTCTTTGTACCTATCCGTACGCGATTTGCTACACATATACGTGTGCAGACCTTGGCTGCAACCAAGTAGTGGTCTGAGTCGATGTTTGCACCACGTATTGTGCGTACGTCTAGTACATTGGAAGTGTGCCTTCCGCCGATCACAACGTGATCAATTTGGTTTCGTGTGTTTTGATCAGGGGACAGCCAAGTGGCCTTATGGATATCCTTATGTTGGAATCTGGTGCTACTAACTGTCATGTTTCGTGCCGCGGCGAAGTCGATCAGTCTCATACCGTTATCGGTGGCTTCGTCGTGGAGACTGAATTTTCCGATCGTCGGACCAAAGAGACTCTCCTTGCCCACCTTGGCATTAAAGTCGCCTAACACGATTTTAACATCGTGGCGGGGGCAATGCTCATAAGCTTTGTCGAGGAGCTCGTAGAAGTCATCTTTGGTCGTTATCATCCTTCTCATCCGTCGGGGCATGGACACAAATTAGGCTGATGTTGAAGAATTTTGCCTTGATGCGGATAGTGGCTAGGCGCTCGTTCACCGCTGTGAACCTCGAGACTAGATGACGCAGTCTCTTCCCAACCACAAATCCAACACCAAATTCGTGTCTCGACGCATGACAGCTGTAGTAGATATCACAGGATGCTCTTTTGGAGCAACCCTGTCCCGTCCATCGCATTTCCTGTACAGCGGTGATGTCAGCTCTATATTTTTGGAGGACATCCACCAGCTGGATAGAGGCACCTTCCCTGTAGAGGGTTCGGACATTCCAGGTGCATATCCGTAAATCGTTGTCCTTTGGGCGTTTGCGGGAGTCGTCAATATTAGAGGGGTTCATTATCCGAGGCTTGTTTGGAGGTTTCATTGGAGGGTATTTTAACGTGGTGGGTTCCAAGCCCGACGCACAACCATTCATTCAAGGCCATGGAGAAGCCCGCCGCACACATTAGTTAACTCACTGACGGTTGTCAGATCGCTATCCAGGGGACGCCACGAGGAGGCTGTGTGTCGACTTGAAACGTAGAAGCGCAAGGATCGACCATGGACGCACCTGCGACTGTCACGAACTTTACCTGGCCTTACTTACTCATCCGACCATATTCTGCTGTGAAGCTTATGCATGCGTTTTTTGAGCTCTTCGCCTCCGGTCTTGAACAACTCAGCAGGCAGACCATCTGCACCTGCAGCCTTATTGTTTTCAGCCGAGCAAAAGCTGTTAAGACCTCCTCATAGTCGGGCGGCAGTACTTCAACGCCGTCAGTGATTGGAGTTAATGTGGTCTTTCATTCCTAATAAAATAATTAGCGTTAAATCTGAAAACAATTTAATACGACTTGCAGGTCAGCAGTCAGGTCCAAAGAGGCTTTCAGGAACTGGCAATCTAATAAGAATGCCAATACTGAACAGTTGCGTAAGCAGGGAAGAAATTGCTGTAATGCCACTCTAAAGTGACAAAAATTTCTACAGGCACAGCCCCAGAGGCATATAGTCTTACAATTCTATAAGAACTTTTGGTCATTTATAAAGAGAGTAAAGAACTAAACGTCTTAATCAATTCCAATTCTTTTAACAGGCGATCGCCTCGTCACTAGCTCGGTTGATAAAGCGCACTTTTTCGCAGAAAATTCTTCTCTGCCAGCTAGCGATCCACCATTGCCCGTTATCGAATCTGTATCTTGTGCTACGCTTAAGATACATTTTCGAACACATCTTCCAGCTCATGTATTGGGGGCTTGTGCGATAACGCTGGCGCGGCCGTTACACAACTGGTGTATTTCCGTCTTATTGAAAGATTTCCAATTTCCAAGCAGTTCCTAAAAAGGAAAAGACACAGACCCTGCGAACTATCGCCCCATCGCAATCTGTTCTACGCTATCCAAAGTCATGGAAAGTGTAGTTTCACTTGTTCAGATATCTTGAGCAAAATGAATTGCTTAATAACCGCCAATAAGGTTTCCGTCGAAATTGCTCTACGGTCGACTTAAGGCGGTCCTCACAGAGCACTGGCATGATAGTGTCCATGGCTTAGGGGAGAGCAAAGCGGATATTTCAAAGGTGTTTGACAAAGTGTGGCATAGAGCACTGGTGTCAAAACTGATTGCGTATGGGGTCGGGAGTAACCCCACACGATGGATCACAAACTTTCTAAGCGGCCGCTCTATCCTTGTTGTGATAGACACCATTGTTTCGGGAGGCCTTGACATTAATGCTGGAGTGCGGCAGGGTTCGGTCCTCTCCCCTTGATTGATATGACCGAATGCATGGCGTTTCTGTTCGTGTTAAATGAAGTGTGTTTTTTTATATTACACTTCAGTGGAAATTAGTCCGAAATTCGATTATACCATATTTAAAATTAACCTTTTAAAAATTATCAAGCATATTCTTTCGAGAACGGATTTAGATGAATATTACTATATTTATTGAAATTTACTAAATAAAATTTTTTTTTTACTTTCCACACCTTTTCTCCTACAATACAGCCACATGCTCTCAAAAATTGTGTTTTGCAACTGTTCAAATCAGACTTTTATGTCCAGGCATATCGATATGAAAAAATTGTCGAAGATTTTATTTTCGATATTCACGTTCTGAATCTTCAGTCAAAGAATTCTCTGTTGAAGAGCTTAAGAGTGATAAATATGTTCCATTGTCATCTCTATTTACATTTTCTTCCTGCACAATATAGTACTGCACATACTTATCATTTCATTTTTATATTTACTGCTTATACCATATGCTGCATGAATCTAATAAGTGAAACAGAGGATAATAAAAGATGTGATATTAAGTCTTTATTCGTATCTTCTCGTGCCGTTTTCCGGGTATGCGCAAGACAATTTTTGTGCATACCTTTATGCTTCTATAGCTTCTTCAGACAAAATACCTAGCAAAAAGCAATTAAACATATTATATTATTTCTCAGTAGGCATCTACATAAACCTTTGCTTTAAAATGATACCTATAGATTAAGAGAGTTGATGACTTCTCATCCAGGAATCAAAACTTTAAGTACTAAACTGGGTATATAGTACCAAATATAATTTTGTAATGTCAAAAGTTCTTTAAATGTATCGCCGCGAGAGAAAACTTTTAGAATAAGAGCGAAATAATAAATAACATACTTATCGATGTGTGTAGAATCCTTTGCAACGTCAGCATTTGAAAAGAAACGTTGGGCTATGTTCCCATCATTGATTGTGCAGCGGCCTTGTTTGACTTGATAAACCCATTCTAAATTGAATTCCGAATTTTAACACGAATTCCCTTTGAATACGAACATTGGTTTCTAAAAATTTGCTCCTGTTTTGCTATGTTTTAAATAGAAGACGGTATGCTAGGTGAAAATGCATTCAAAAAAAAAAAAAAAAAAAATTCAACAATGTAATATCGATAATCAGTATTTATAGTGTCTGTCTGGGTTAGTATTTCTATTTAAATCAACACGGTTCATTTCCGTAGGACTTGCGTTACATATAAAACTTGCATTCTTTAAAACTCTTGCCACTGCACCGTTGATCGTTCATAACATAAGATAACATATGTGACCTCATCATTGTTTAATCAAAATATAATTTTTGAGATTGTTAATTTTCGTTATCATTTCATTATTTTCTTGTAAAATTATATTTTTATCCCCTTTTGCGAAACAAACTTTAACGGTGTACACCAAAGAGTTGATAAAGGAGTCTTGTTCACCCAAAGCACCCCAATTAAGACTGAATCAATCAATCTAAAAGATTTCAAAAGATAAGTAAACATGTACATAAATACACATGTGCATATGTATGTGCTCAAATTTAATACTAACTTCAGTAGCACCGTGGCTGTCAGAAATATGCTTTTGCTCATAACAGCCGTGACCTGAACTGCCATCCATTCCCCATTTGCATATAGGAGATAATTTTCCTGATTGGTTTCCATTCGGGCAAAGGTCTAATATGCCAAAATCAAAAATTAGAAAAAATAATTTTTCTAAACGGCAAAATCTCTTGGCAGGCAATGGCAAACCTACAAGAGTAAAAATTGTCTATGAAAAGCTTTTTACTTCGCTGTACAGATTCGGCATAAAACTGTAGGTCCTTTCCATTCATGTATAACACGCACAACAGAATGGGTGCGAGAGACTTGGCCTAGGCATTTACACATCAGAGGTTATCTACTTCTCATCTACTTCAGCAGAGATTTCTGTCACTATAATAGGCGGTATCAACGATTTTTGTTAATTTACGCAAAACATATAAACTTGGAAAATAGTTTTTATGAATACCGTTCACAACTTTACGCAAAATTCTATATTGGTCTTCAGAAAGATCTAAATCGAAATATAAAGCCAAAGCTTTCTATGGTTCAATTATAAAGACTGGCCGCTGCCACACCAAGTAGAGAAAGAAGCTTCTAATATTTCTTTTTTGTGCTGACACTGTTTCCAATTATGGCTTATTTTTAACAAATCTAGATATCCACAAATCGACTAAGTCAGAATAAGTTATTTTCAATGCCATTTTTTAATTAAAATATATTCACAACTAGTTTGCACTTGTTCGTTTAAAACACTCTTAAATCTATAATTTACTTACGTTTAGCGAAAGAGTGGGAAAGCAAAGAAGGTAGAAAATGAAAATTGCAATGTTTATAAAATAGTTAGCCAACAAAACGGACACAATTCAAAATTTAAAATTTATAATATAATGGCATATTATATTCCATAATATAAATTTTTAAATACACCTATAGGTAAGTAAGTTTTTAGTTGTGTCACTTTTGTTGTTAGGGCACGGCATGTCATCAAAATCATTGAAATCATTAATATTAATATTGCACCACTTATCGCTAATAATTTTTTTAGTTATAAGGTAAAATGTTTATTTGCCTTACATAAATACATGTGGAATAAGGAGAAAATGGACTTATATGCATTAAAAAAAGGTACAATTTAAAAAAGCGGATAAGATTTCAAGTTTTCCCAATAGTTAGGGAATACGAAGAAAACGTTTGGTTTGGTATCTTGGTGGTAAATCTTTGTGTTTTAAATAATGCATATGAGTTAGGTCATGGTTATGCTGGTGTTCGCTGTTCGGCGAACACATCATATTTTTTTCTCGTGCTCGGTATGGTGGTACATTTGAGTTCGCTTTTGGTCGAAATTCAGTTATTTATTAAATCCATTTTCTTCGCAACGGCAACACTAAATCCTTTTTTGTAGAATAATTTATCGACACCCTGAATACTCGCCAGATTTACCATAACAAGTATTTATCAAATATTTCCACTGATTGGTATTTTTGAAACAGACCCTGTACTATATACTTATATTTTTTTTTATTCTCTTATTACTACTCAACACAGAACGGTCGGAATTATTTTCTGAAATTAGCGGTAGGGTTAGTGACCAGACTTTAGTTTGTAAAGGTCGATTTTTTGCTACCTAATTTTTGACGTTTATATTTCTGACAGTTCAGTTTAGTTGGCCATTTCATCATGAATAGACTAACGCCTGAACAACATTTGCAAATTATTGAAATTTATTATCAAAATTCGTGCTCTATGAAAAATGTGTTTCGCAAGCTACGTCCATTTACGTCCATCTACGTCGTCATAATCGACCCACAGAGCAGGCTATTCAGATCATTGTGACCAAATTTCGCACCAGTTTGCATTTTTTGGACATCCATCAAATCGTATCGAAGAGAATATTGCTGCTGTATCCGCCAGTGTTGAAGAAGAACGAGATATGTCCATCCGGCGCCGATCACAGCAATTGGGTTTGTGTTATTCGGCCACCTGGAAAATTTTACGCAAAGATCTCGGATTAGTGCCATACAAAATACTGCTGGTGCAAGAACTGAAGCCATGTGATTTACCACATCGTCGAATTTTCGGTGAATGGGCCTTAGAAAAGCTGGATGAGGATCCGTTTTTTATCGCAAAATTGTTTTCAGCGACGAGGCTCATTTTTGGCTCAATGGAAGCGTGTGTAAGCAGAATTGCCGTATTTGCAGTGAAGACCAGAGGCAATTCAGCAGCTACCAATGCATCCCAAAAAATGCACTGTTTGGTGCGGTTTATGGCAGGCGGCATCATTGGGCCGTGCTTCTTCAAAGACGATGAAGGCTGCAAAGTTACGGTCAATGGAGAATGGTACCGTTCGATGATAACAGACTTTTTTTTGCCGAAAATGCAAGAATTGGTCTCGGCCGACATGTGGATTCAACAGGACGGTGCCACATGCCACACTGCACCCGAAACCATGCATCAATTGAGAGGCGAATTTGGTGAGCAGTTAATCTCACGTTTTGATGCAGTCAATTGACCACCAAGATCGTGTGATTTGTTAGACTAGTTTTTGTGGTGCTATGTTAAGTCTCTTGTCTATTGGGGCAAGCCAAATATGATTGCTGCTTTGGAAGTTAACATTGAACGTGTCATTGGTGAGATTCCGGCCGAAATGTGTGAAAAAGTGTGCTAAAATTGGACCTTCAGAATGGACCACTTGAATTGTAGCCGCGGGCAACATTTAAGTGAAATTATCTTTTAAAAGTAAATGGCAGGAATTGATTTATCGATCCAAAAAAAAAATAAGCAATCATTCACTTTTATAAAATTATTTTTTTTTGTTGTTTTTTCAAAAACCTAGCTCTTAAAAAATCATTCTCTTTATAGGAAATACAATGGAAAAATGTTTTTTGTCTGCTTATTTAATTTAATTTGTTTTGAAATTTGGAAATTTTTTTTTTCGAATTCGGAAAATTTATCTTATTCGATTTTATTTAATGCATTAAACAGGCTTAATGAAGGTTAGGTTTTCCTTAGAGAGAATAACAAAAATATATATCGAATATTTGGTTTTTATCTTTTTAAAAAATTATATTGTCTGTTTTCATTTTGAATTTGGAAAATTATATTTCCGAATGTTTAGCAAGTTCATAAATGTTCATCAAATCAATTCTCTGCATTAATTTTATACTCTCGCTGATCGCCGAACGAAAGTGCACGACGTAGTAGAGGCCGTAGGAGTGTCGTACGGCACGGTAATTAAGATTGCTTACGGTGGACAACAAGCGGATACGGAATTGTCGCGGCCAAATTGCATGAATTGAACTACAAATTGCTGCCGCACCCACCGTACGACTTCTCTCTTTTCCGCAACATGAAAACGTGGCTCGGGAGAAAAAATTCAGCTCAAACGAGGAGGATATCGTCGAGACAAAAGCGTATTTTGAAGAGTTTCACAAATCGTACTTTTGGAGGGGTTAAAGAAATGGCAGAAACGTTGGGAAAATTGTACTAAAAGGAGATTACGTTGAAAAATATAAAAAAAAAATTTCTGATAAACTTGCCTCTTCATTTCTAACATGGGTACTTATTGATCTACCCTCGTATATCAGTATATTTGTAGGAACTTCAGTACCAGCTGACAAGCAAAAATATAAAATATAAATAGAAGAAGCGGGTAATTTTCGTGCAGTTTAGTCGGGGGGAGGGGGTAAATAAAGCCTTGAACGGAGGAGAATTCTCAGTTAATTGAGAGATAGTAGTAACCCTTTTTCAATAGCAGAAGCTATTTTCATTAAAAATTTCCTATTACCGAAAAATCGTTGTCTGAGGCTCATCAATGAATTAAAAATATCCGATAAGCAAACACATTTCTTTCCTTCGAAATCAGATTTCTCAGCGTTCTGCATTTTCTAGCGAGAGGGTAAAAAAATGGATCATACTGTTTGTTTTCCTGTGACACATGAAAATTTTATATCCTTAAAACTTTGGTTTGTAATGTTATTTTAACTTAAATCTCTTTGCTTTCAAATTTTACAGAAAATTCAATATAGGTTAGGCGCAAAGATGTGTAAAGTACCTATTGTGGGAAAATTTGTTAACTGCAGTATCCGAGCCTTAAACGCATTACCTGTCCAGTGTAGATTTGTTGTAAAGGACTAACCAATAAAAAAATTTTTTATTGTATATTATTTGTTTTAGATATAATAAACCAAAATTTGCTTTCCTCTAAGTTATTACTTTTCGGACAAGAGATTTATCATATGGAATGGAAAAGCCATGTAATGACGCAGTTGCTCCTGCGTAGTGTGTTCGTATTTTGATTCGCTGTAAAATATGAATCTATTAAAATATGTTAGAAATACATACTTTTCTAACTCGCAAACATTCTCAGCGGTTGGTAACATTCACAACTGTCAAAACAAATAAGCTTTAAGAAAATGTTCAGAAAGCTTTTTGATGTCAGGTTAAAAGTAGGTTACAAAAATTTACTGACATCAAAACTGACAAAATAGTTCTTACAAAAATTGTTAAGACTGTTACTAGAATTGAGCTGTTAATTTGGTATATTACAGCTAGAAATGTTGAATGTTTTCTCTTATTTGAACAATTCCTTTTAAAACGATACCAAATATTTTATGTTTCTTTTTCATGAATTTTTTTATTTTTGCCCAAGGACAGAGCACAGTGGCCCGTCGGTTTCGGCATGAAACTGTAGGTCCCTTCTATTCATGTAAAAATATAACGCGCACATCATGACTGGATTCGAAAAGCTTGGCGTAGGGCTACCTTGCATTACTTTGATTTGAATTTTAGAATCATTGAACTTTCATAGAGATTGGACTCCTAAAATAAACTTGTAAAATTAAATTGCTTGCAACTAGTCGTTTTCGGGGGCAGTTTAATGACTACATTAATAACCTGTAGTGTTACATTTAAAAATTTAATTCATTACTTCATGAACAATTTTTCTTTTAATTTATCTGCACTAAGTTCTTAATTATAAGCTCTAAATTATGAAAAGTTATGAACAAATATACTTTATAAAACTCGTAAATGCCTATTCAACCTTGTAAAATGAATAAACACGTAATCATTTCATACAAATTTGACAAGTTTACTGACTTATAAACTTATGAAACATTTATGAAAATAGCCAAACTTAATAGAAGGGATGAAAATTATCTTGATGTATAAATTTAAATTTTTTTGCACGATGTATCGATGAAGACCATCGATATATTTTAAAATCCTTCGTAATCACAATTGGGAAAAAGTTAATAGTAAAAAATTTGGTCGAAAATATTAATTTTTCTTTATTTTAAATTATCGTCAAGCACAACAATGCTATGTTTGTATATGAAGAAGTTCTATTAATTATTTTTTGGCAATAGAAATAAAAATTATAGATTTTAATGAAAAAGAATGACTTTAATGAAAAAGACATTTAACATGAAGCAACTGCCAAAAATTTACTGCCTCTCCAATTTCGTTACAAGTAGCTTGCAAGTACCAAATGTATGAGTGTATTTGTGAAAAACATTGAATCTATTGAGTTTTTATAACTTGTCCTTACTAGACGTGTGGACGCTGCGAAATGCAGTTATGTTCATGAAATATTTGTGCTAAGTTTGGATAAGTTAGATATATTATTATTTTCAATTTCGTTCAATAATTTTTTTTCCAAACTGGGTTACCCCGAAGCAATAAGTTTAATTCGTTAATTAATTGTATGATATTGCTCAAATAAGCCAAATAAAAGCTCAAATTTTTGTCTTCAAGAGCTAAAATAAACTTTTAAACGTCTGGAATCATAATCTGTTTAAAAAAAAATTGTTTTTTTTTTCTTAATTTAAATAATCTTTGCAGGCATTTCCTTCTACTAAGCTAATGTACTTCAGTATATAAAAGTAAAGAAGTCAGGATTTAAACTTCCTGTGGTTGAGAGCATTATGGGCACCTTTTATTTTATTAATAACAAAAAACACAATTCTTTCGCAAAAAGAGCTTGTTGGTGAATAATGCAATGGAATGTTTGCATATTTATGTTTTTGTCTAATAAACAACCTACAAGCCCTTTTTTAGCTCAAAGCAGAACTGTCTGTGTTTATTGAACTTAATTTGATGATATCAATATGAGGCATTAAATTTGTGGTTACGTTTCAAACTGCGTTGGTATATCAAACATACTGGTTTTTGCGTAAATAAAAATAACTTCCCTATCGTTGTTAAACATTTGTAGTGTACTGTATATTGCTTTGTCATATCCGTATAACACCTGCTCGTATGAAGTCTGTAAATCGACTGATCAACAGTCGTAAAACATTGCACGATTGCTTTCTAGCATGACATGATTTGTCGTGTATGTGTCAAATCACATAAGTTTCATATGTACATGTAAAAGCACAAGAACAAAGCTGTTTTCGCTCGCGAGCTCAAGGGCTGGGCATAGCTGGTATAGAGATGGGAAATGTAAAAACTGCAAATCGAACAATAAAAATTAAACCTCTTACAAAGAGGCAAGTTGCTTTGTCAAAAGTACACACAGCTATATTAACAATTTTAAGATGTTGGGAACGTTTGTTATCTGGAACAAATATGCCAGTTACGAAAAGCACACACTGTGTACCCCGCTTTTCGGAGGTTTTTCATACAAAAGCTAAAACATTTTTGTCAAAGAAAGAATGTAATAATTCCGATTTACTTTATGAAAACTCCCAAAAATATTCTGATAGAGAAGAGATTAAAAGTAAAATATGTTCACTTGTAACCAATTTCCATCACCTCTATTTAAAAAATGTATGTACACTACTAGATAATAAGTAATTTAGAAGACACTCATCTCGTTCATTGTTGTTGCTACTTCCCCATATGAGAATGGGGAGAATTGTGATGAGAATTGGCATCGACGCTGACTTCTAATTAGATCTTGGACCTTGGTGGTGGGACTTGTTTTATGTCTCTTGCAAAATTAGCGAGCGACAGGACAATTTACTGCACTACATTTGCTGGCAACACTAAACACTAGATGAACAACAGATTTGATCCACTTTTTATAGCAGTATTGTTGTGGATGTTTATACTGGAGAAAGCATGAAAGACTGATATAAACAGGTGGAAAAGTAAGTAAAAAGCAGTAAGTAAAATTCTCAAAACTTCTCTTACTTTCTACCTGTCTCTCTCGCACAGTCTTTCATGTTTGCTCCAGTGTAAACATCCAAATTAGATTATTCGGAAAAACCAAGAAGTACCTTTTATTGTTTTCAACATCACAACCAAATTATCAGTAAACAATATTTTTTCTTTACTCAGATTCGATGGAAAATATTAAATTTGGACGAGGAATTCCAATATATACAAAATATAATTGGTTCAACTTTAAATATTCCACCCAATACGTTTCTTGCTGGAAGTAATCACAAAATAGAAGCGTTTGCCCTGGAAACTAATTCGTCTAAACTTTTGGCAAAGGTAAGTAAATAATCTTTATTATAATTAAACCTTAAAAATAACACTAGCTAGACATGAGGCAAAGTGGGGTATAACTCGAGTAAAGTTTAAGCAAATTCAATCTAAGCCAAACTTAATAAAGGGTGTTTTTTTAGAAGTGTGGTTTCCAATCTGGCAATACTTTTTTCGGAGTTGGTCTTTTTGACAGCTGTCACTTGATTTATGCTCAGTTTGATTTACCATTTCATAATGAATAGACTTACTCCTGAACAACGTTTGTAAATCGTGTAAATTTATTACCAAAACAATGGTTCGGTTCGAGCGACGCATCGCGCGCTGCGTCCAATATTCGGACATAATCGACCAGCAGAGTCGGTAATTAGAGCAACCAATGATCGGTTTCGCACCACGTTTACTCTAGTAGATAATGCTCATCCTCAGTAGACGCGCACAACAATTGGAGCTGTGCCCATCCACTTTATGGAAGATTTTGCGGAAGGATCTTAGTTTGCGATCTTACAAAATCCAACTCGTGCAAGAATTAAAGCCGAACGACCATCAAGCGCATCGCACGTTCGGTGCGGTCCCGATTTTCACAAGAAAATTTTGTTCAGCGTGAAGCTCAGTTTTGGTTGAATGCTTACGTTAATAAGCTAAATTGTCGCATTTGGAGTGATCATAATCCACAAGCTATTGTTGAGACGCTGTTACATCCTCAAAAAGTCACTGTTTGGCGTGCTCTATGGGCAGAGGGAATCATTGGTCCATATTTCTTCAAAGATGAAGCCGGTCAATGTTACAATCAATGGGGAACGCTATAGAGCCATGATTAATGACTTTTTCGTGCCTGAATTGGAGGATGTTGATGTGGATGACCTTTGGTTCCAACAAGATGGCGCTACATGCCATACAACCAACGAAACAATCAATTTATTGAAGGAAATTTTTGGTGAGCGAATTATCTCGTGTCGTGAGCCTGTGGCGTGGCCTCCAAGATCGTGCGATTTAACACCGCTGGACTATTTTTTGTGGGGTTATGTGAAGTCGCTTGTCTACGCAGATAAGCCCGAAACAATTGACGCTTTGGGAAAGAATCTTCGGCGCGTTATTACTGACATACGGCCCCAATTGCTGCAAAAAGTTGTCGAAAATCGGGCCTCTCGGCTGGAATTAATTCGAACCAACCGCGGCGGCGGTTGCCCTTACTTGCCCGAAATCGTTTTTAAAACATAATGGCAAATCCTTATCTTTATAATAAAGCTTAATTCTTGGCCATAATGTTAAATTATATGCGTTTTATTTCTTCTTGAAAACCACACTTCTGAAAAAAAACACCGTGTATAAACATTACTTACACTCAGAAAGAGGTTAAATTCTGAAATGGCTCCAATGGGCGTGGTACCATACATATAAAAATGTTCGAAATGTGGTATTAACCCTCTAGTGCATAGAAATTTTTTTTAAATAAAATCAAATTTTGAATTAAATTTAGGTTATAAAACACTATGTGTTTCATTTTGCATCACAACCCACTGTAACCCCGTGGCCCCAGCATCAGGGCGGTTTTATGCAAGTAGCTCAAAGATATTCGCAGTTTATACATGAAAACAGTGTTATAGTTTATTATACATATTTATTTGTAACAAAATATAGTGAGGCGTAAAATCGATCGTAGATTAAAATAAAATTGTATGTGTCAGTGGGAAAGTAAAGAAGTTTATAGCAGACATTACAGGCGTGGCCGAAGGAATTTTTAACGATATGCTGATTTATACAAACGATAACTTGTATAGATCAATTTGAGAATTCTCTAATCCCAGTTGTGCTACATCTTGATTAACTTAATTTTCCTCTGCAAAATCATCATCGCTAAAAATATTCGTACTCAAATGCGAATTTATTTGCTACACCATTGTGGTCGCTGTAGCGTAGCGGTAGTGTGTTGGACTGTTACGCAGAGTGTCAAGGGTTCGAATCTCGGCACAGGAAAAATAAAAAATTAAATAAAATAAAAAAAATAGAAAAAAAATGCAACCACAACAAAATTAATACACGCCACCACCTCTTGGCAGGTAATGGCAAACCTACAAGAGTAAAAATTGCCTATGAAAAGCTTTTCACTTCGCCGTTCGGATTCGGCATAAAACTGTAGGTCCCTTCCATTCATGTGCAAATATAACACGCACAACGTGAGTGGATGCGAAAAGCTTGGCCTTTAGCGCTACATGCGGTCATAGTCGACAGTGATAAATTGAAGTTCATTGTGGTAAAGGCATAACACTTGCCACAATGGCTGCCTAACTCTTTATCGGTGTCCTGTGTGATTGCATTCCCTCTCTCATTCTCCATCCTTCTTCCTTCCATTCAACACAATGCTATGCATTCATAGGGATACACCCTGTGTGTTGAATGATCTCAACAGGTGGAAAATTTACCACTTGCCGGTCTAAGAACTCGCGTTTGTTAAGAGGTTGGCTAGAAACGTTTTGTTGTGCTGATACGAGTTGATTTCTTTCCACGGAGGAAAGATTTTCAAGCAAATTTTCAAGTAAATCTTCTGCCCTTCTCTTTTTTTTGAGAAGCTGGCCACTACAATAACTGCCTAGTGCTGTATAATCTGAGAACCTTCGTCGGGACCCAATGAGATGAGTGTTGATATAATTATTGGCTCTAATGAACTCATTTGCCATTCATGCTCTCTCTCCGCATTAGTCTTTGCGAGTTGTTTTTCAATTAAATTCGGAATCTGTTGACTCAAGTTGACTGCGAAGTCTACACCACGCGATCTCTCGGTGCTGGTTTTTAGGTGTTTTTCATGATAGCATACTCTGAATTTTGTTGAGTCTCCATTTTTCGACGAAGCCTACATTCTCGCTGTCTCTCAGCCGAAGTTTTTGCTGGAGATTTTATCGTAACATACCATAATCAAAATTTATTTGAGCCTCGTGTTTGTTTTTTTCACTCTATATTCGCTCATTCTTTCAGCTCAAGAAATTTCTACAGATTGTTGCTTTAAATGTTAAATTATGGTATGAAATGTGAAATTTTACTAGAAACTAATGGGAAGCGCCCTCTATCAATCAAGTTTGAAGTTTACGCGAATCAGGGTCCTCTATCACGAAAGTGTGATTTATACTCGTGTTATGGAATCTGCGGAAACGGTGATTCCTTGACTAGTTGGATACGTCCCATCAAGCTGGAGACTGGTAAAAGAAATATTTTACCCTAAGGCTAGAAAGAAGGAACACGAAACTGCTAAGTATTTCAGAACCATTAGATGGCTATCCTTTGTTCTCAAAACTTTTGAAGGCATTTTTGAAGCTCATCTTCGATATAAGATGGGTGGAACGTTCATCTCCAAATCACAATATGCCTACGTCAAAGGCAAATCAGCAAAATTGAAAGATCAATTGAACGCAAACAATTCTCTTTAATGGCTTTCCGAGACATTGAATGTGCCTTTAACAATGTCAATACATATTCCATTTTAGCTGCTGCAAACAAGTTAGTTTCAGAATCGAGTTAAATGAATAGATCGAAATCATGTTCAATACAAGGAAAATCATTGCCGAGGTTGGCAGTAGTGCAGTCATGCGCTCTGTCAATAAAGTTCTATCTTCCCTGCTTAGGTTACTCGTAGTTAATGCTATTCTTACTTCTTTCAATAGACAAGGCAGAAAAGTGGTTGCGTACGCGGACGACATTGTGATACTATCTGTGGTCTAAATACGAACCCCAAGAAAACCGAACTAATACTTTTTAGCACTAAGACAAAAGTACCTACCTTCAATATTAAATTAAATGGCGTAAGAGTTACGCTATCTCTACAAGCTAAATACCCAAGCGTTATTTTAGACCCAAAATTCAGATGGAAACTCAATATAGAGCACAGGGTAAAGAAAGCGAGTATATCACTCTATACGTGCAAGAGAATGCTGGGTAAGAAATAGGTTCTTCAATCAAAAATAGCATTATGGTCATACACAGCCATTGTAAGACCAGCCATTCTGACATACGCAGCCCTGGTCTGGTGGCCGGCTATAACTAAGAAGCACAACCAAACTAAACTGAGTAGAATACAGATTCGGCTTGAATTCTCATTACAAGAGCAGTTAGCACTAGTCCAGCTGAGGCTCTTAACTTACCATTTCGTAATGAATAGACTTACTCCTGAATAACGTTTGCAAATCATGCAAATTTATTACCAAAATAATGGTTCAATTTCACAAGAAAATTTTGTTCAGCGATGAAGCTCAGTTTTGGTAGAATGGGTACGTTAATAAGTAAGCAAAATTATCGCATTTTGAGTGATCATAATCCACAAACCATTGTTGAGACGCCGTTAAATCCTCAATAATTCACTGTTTGGTGTGCTCTATGTACAGAGGGAATCATTGGTCCATATTTCTTCAAAGATGAAGCCGGTCATAATGTTACAGTCAATGGGGGACGCTATAGAGCTATGATTAATGAATTAATCATGAATGCCTGAATTGGAGGATGTTGATGTGGACGACCTTTGGCTCCAACAAAACGGCGCTATATGCCATACAGCCAACGAAACAATCAATTTATTGAAGGAAACTTTTGGTGAGCGCATTATCTCGCAGCGTCGCCTCCAAGATCGTGCGATTTAACACCGCTGGACTATTTTTTGTGGGGTTATGTGAAGTCGCTTGATAAGCCCGAGACGATTGACGCCTTGGAAGAGAATATTCGGCGCGTTAGTACTGACATACGGCCCCAATTGCTGCAAAAAGTGGTCGTTAATTGGGCCTCTCGGCTGGAATTTATTCGAACCAACCGCGGCGGCGGTTGCCCTTACTTGCCCGAAATCGTTTTTAAAACATAATGGCAAATTCTTATCTTTATAATACAGCTAAATTCTTGGCCATAACATTAAATTATATGCGCTTTATTTCTCCTTGAAAACAACACTTCTAAAAAAAACACTCGTTAAATTCCTCTAATATTATAAGACACCATTTTCACATAAAATCCTTTTTCATTGCACAATTTTACTATCTGTCCTAAGTTTTACATCTGCGTATAAAACTTTGGGCGCTGTGCCAATATCGCCGCGCTCTCATTTTATTGTAGGCTCAAGCATAATGAAAGGTTAGCGCGTAAAAGTCACTGTTACTGTCATCTCACCGTTTCTACTTAAAAAACTCATGGTAAATTATTATGATATACCAGCATTTGGGCTTCATACAATATTGTAGAGAACTTAGTACATTTTCATGAAATGGAAATAGAAATGTAGCGCGTCATACTGCAAGAACACGCAGCAAGAATTGATGCAGAGCAATCAAAAACTTAGCTTCGCTTTCGGAATTAGTTCTCGGATTAACTGATAATTTCATTGCTCCATTAATTACCTTAAGTCCATTTGGTGCACATACTTGGAATACAGATATAATTGATTTCCCTTCACCCGATCGCATGTCGATATTAAAACCACTCTATGTACGAGGTACGGCGAAATGTCGGCTAAGTTTTAGTTAATCTGCATGTTTCACTCATTTAGCAACGCCCCTAAATGACAAATCACATTGATCTCGGTGGCACGCAAATACCCACCGACAACGACGACAACGATATATCGATGAAGCTGAACATGGAGTCATCTACTTTTCGATGAGATCAAATTTGAAGAGTGAAAATTTGCCGCAAGAAAAACGTGCGAGGATTTTAAACACATTCTATGACCTCAAGCAGCGTGTCTTGTGGAAATTTGAGAACCCCAAATTGGCGAATAAACCCGAGAATGTTTTCATCACTAACTGTTTCCCGCAAGACGACATCTTGACACATCCAAATGTGCGTGTCTTTATTATCCATGGCGCACTACTACTACTATGAAGGCAGCTAACAAATTACCGAAGACCCCACGTATACGAAATCGATACTTAATGTGTCAGCGCGTTATCGTGATCAGCCGATGAAGCCAATCGATCGAGCCACATTTTCGGTGGAGCACGTGGACTTCCCGGTGAACTTCCGGGAGTATCATAGCATCGATACTGCTGATTCTTTTGGATATTGATGGCAGTGGTCTTATTGGTATTGTTCCTGCTCAGATTCATCTGGCGTTTGCATTGGAGTTTATGGACAGTAATGGGGTAAAAAAAGAAGAGGCATTAGTAGTTCGTTTTTATTTTAGATATTTATTATGTATTTGTAATGTGAAATGTATTAAATACGATTTAAAATATCAAACTTAAGTAAATTTTCAAGATAAAAGTTACTCCTACATGGTCCATTGTAGTAGATACAATATGGGGGTTCTGGGGCAAGGAGCGAGGAGCAGCGTGAGTCATCGTTTTTGTAGTTTTGGCTTATCTCCGTCCGTCCGTCCCTCAGCCCCTCTGTCCGTTCGTCCGTTTGTTGTGGTTTAGACCGAGTAAGTTTCATGAGAAAGACTGTTTTCTGTCTTTTGTGGTTTTATATGTGATATAACCAAATTGTTGTGTTTGAATACATTTTATTAAACATTAAGAAAATATATGTATGTTTAATATCTTATCACTAATAGAAAGTCCACCGTGGTTCTTTGAAGATAGCTGCATGTAAATTGTTTGGCATCGCGACCACAAAATTGTACAATTACAAATATCATAAGAATTTTCTGCATAGCAACAATCTATTTTATGTAATCCATGTATAGAATATGTAAAACGAAGCGATGATCTCATTTCAGTAATCATGTCTTGAAACGCTTTAACATGATCTATTAGATTTTCATATTTTATTAAGAAATTTTCTAATTCCACTGCTAAAACCATATTTGATTGTTTTAAGTGAGAGGTAGGTATACTGTAAACTAATCTTTTTTTTGAACTCTACTTTATTAAAACCAAAACCGCGATAATGTCTAGATATGGATTTAAATTTCTAGAAATCATTTTTAAACTTGCGCCTTTATTCACCACAAATGGGGAACACTATAAAAATTACATGAAACTTGTTGACATTTTACAGTCAGTTTTTAATGTTTTAAGCAAACGTTGATACAACCGTGAAAGAAGTTAAAAAATTAAGATGAGGGGATCAAAAAACGGGATTCGCAAAACAATGTTTGAGGTTGACTGATATTCCTCTATATCAACAAACTCAAATTCTGAAAGCGGAACGGAAAAACACCATCTTTGGGACGAAAATCATGCTCGAACTGGAAAAAAATGTAAACTCTGGAGGCGATGAGCCTCCTTATTTCAATCAATAATTGTATATGCTTTTATTTCAAATGTAAAATATTAGTAGACTTATAAATGTGAAATTGATTTTAAATAAATCTAATATCCATATATATATTTTTTACTGCATATAACATTCTTCAGGATTATGACTTTTTCATATATATTGATAATTCCCATAAGTTGCTTTAGGAATTTGACTTCGAAAAACCATTCGATATCGCTTTCAATGTCCATTTTAGACACATAGACACACACACTCTATGCACTTCTACATTATTTTTAAAATTTTTTTCAATTTTGGTTTTTCCTTATAAGTAACTGTATGCAGTTATTTTAAATTTATCACTTTTAAATAAATTCATTGCATTTATATCTTCATGTTTAATGCATTTACTACAACTATAAGGTTGGACATCTTTGTTGCTCTTGATGATGTTGTTCTTCAAGGTTTTTGTGGACATCTTGTTGCTGTTCTGCTGATGTTCTTTAAGGCTTTTTTTGTGTTTTATGTATTTTCTTTCTTGCTAGCGTCAATTAGGTTTTCTTCATTAAAAGTTTCCTCAAAGACTTTGCTCAAGTCTTCATGACATTTCAAATGTTTAATTTCGGAGTCATGTTGCTGTTGTTGTTGAGGTTGTTTTTGATGAATTTGTTGCTCTTCTTCATTATCATGAGTTTCCCCTAACACTTCGTTAAAATTGTCATAATATGACCGAAGTTCACTCAAAAATTCGTTATCTCGTCAGCACCCCAAAATACATCCTTATTCATTTTGCTTCTTTTTTTTTTGTTTAGCGTTAGTTGACTTTTGATTTAAAACTAATATATTTTTTCAAAATGTTGAATCTATTTATACATAAATATCTTTTCAATTTAACTTGTTATCATAATTTTGGCGGTTAATTTTATTTCTTTATTTATTTATGTAAAAACACAATTTTACATCATGTAAATTATATATATTTGAATAAAGTTTAATTATTTTGTTTGCCTCATCTTCCATTCGTTCTACTAAAGAACAAGAACAAGTATCTGGTCCAGATTCACAATTATTGTCTGACCAAGGACAATCTTCATAAGGGTTACCAAAACGAGATTTAAATATTTTTAATTTATTTTTATATTCAATATTTGATTGAATGGTAATAAGTCTATTCTTTTGATCCTCCAGTATTATATAGGAAAATTTTTTTTAGAAAATTATATATATCCTTTATAATTGCCATAGTTTTTTAACCTACTGCACCTTCATATGTTGAGTTTGATAATAAGAATTGACATTAATGAATGTTGGGTTTATATTGTAAGATGGTCGTTCATATAATACATCTCGAGTTTCATTATTATTCGATTCCTCGTTAAATTCAAAGCAATAGATATTTAATGTGCGGTTTTCATAATTGCTATAGTATTTCACAACTTTCATATACTAAATTAAAGTGACGATGAAAAACTCCTGAACTTTCAAAAATTCCATCAATTTGCATTTCTTTTTCCACTTTTTTTTTTTGAAAACTGCAACTGCTTCTTGAACATTAAACGTTTTTTGTGATGCTGCTTCGTTTCGTTGATAACGTATATGATCTAAATCATTATTGTTTGACATTCTATTAGGATTCCATGTTGTAGTTGATGGGAGAGTGTTGGTATTAAATTCATCTTGCTTTTGGTTTTCCAATTGAAGTGTTAAATTGACTTTTATCCATAAAGAACTATTTGGAATTTGTATGGTAAAACTTAGTTGTTTACTATCTTCATAATTTGTTATACTATTAATATTTTGATTCCTCCAATCTTTTTCATAGCTTATTACATAATGTACATGTAATAATAGTAAGGTTAATAATTTATTTAAATTCATATACTCCCGCTTTAAACTTCCCTCACTCATAACCGATTAAGTAATAATCATCTTCAAAGTCTGCACAAAGTGTTTTACATCAATTATTTCAACGTTTTGTGGTTTATAATGAGGGTTTTGGATACGAACCTTCTCAATTTTACCATTACTAAGAATTGTTTCATTTTCGATTTCACGATATTCAAAGCATTTAATACTCAATTGTCTTTCTTCATATCTGCTATCATATGTACACCGAATTGGAATACCTACATGTTCATATTCAAGATTAAAATGACGATAAAATGGTTGTTTTGAATCAATAATGCCACCAATATCACTTTCTTTACTAATTAGATCTCTTCGGAATGATTGTATTGCCTCATCTAAAGTAAAAATTCTTAAAGGTTTTCCTTGAGTTGTAATCTCGAGTGCTACTGTTGTAGGTAATTCTGTTGTTGATATAGGTAATTCTGTTGTTATAAATAATTCCGTTGATTCTGTTGTTATATTACTTTCATCATTATAAATTAGTGGCTCACTTTCTTTAAATAATAATAATGAAATATTTATTTTCAAGATATTATTATCTGGTAGTGTTAAATTGAATTCAATATTTTTAGAGTTCTGATTTGTTGGAATACTACTAACATCTCCCAATTTCCAAAAAGACATATTTTTCCATAGATATTTTTGAAAATTGAAAATAAACTGAGGATCAATAAAGTTTTCATGTTTGTTTCCTCTCTGTTATCTATTCGTTTCTAAATTAGAACACAAAATGTTTTGATTTTTTTAAAATTATATATTTATATAAGAATTTTTATTTCGTAGTATTAAATAAATGATGATTTTAAAGCGCAGCGTATTTGACGTTTTTTTGTTTTATTAAAGATGTTGTTGTTGTGATAGTCACATTGAACAGCACTTGGATATAAATTATACAACATTGCTAAATTTATTTCATCATATTATGAAATATCTACTACATTGAAGACAGACTTTTTTAATAAATCAGTCATCCATTTTGGTTTCTCCTTTCCTTTACATAGACTTTTCTAGTTTTTAATGTTGTTATTAAAAATTCTCGAACTTTCTTAAAATCATCACTTCCATGTTCGCATTTCAAATTATTATGATAAAGTTTTAACCACTCTGATTGTCGTTGATCCTTTTTACTCAGATTTTTGAATTTAAATGGTGGTCTTATATGAAAGCAGTGAAATTCATTTCCATTCAAAATAACGGCTATCTCCTTTACAATAAATTGATTTTTAAGGACTTTAAACCCTTGAACATCAACACTTGCAAACATTATACTAGATAATACATTTTTTATTTTTGTTCACACTTATTTATATTATTTTTTTGATATTGTTTGTGAGCGGTACATATTCAAACATTTTATCATGAATAAGCAGATGTATTTAGGCTGAACATTTGAATGAAATTGTAATTCAATTCGAATGTCTATAGGTCCTCCTTTTACAGATTCATTCTGATGGGTCACATCCGAAACAATTATTGGTTCAATTTTTAAAAAATTTTGCGGTGATAATAGTGGTTGTGGAGTACTTCCATAGTAGCTTTGTTGACATTTTTTATACAAAACATATAATAAAGCATATCGATTATGATCAACTCTAAGATTAAGATCGTCATAGGGGTACGCTAAAGAGTTAAGATAAACATTTACATCCGTTAAGTTACAATGTTGAAATTGGTTTTCTCTTTGAAAGGCAAAAAGTATATAGCGAGATCTTTCATTTGCACCTGCTAGTTTAACATTCCACAAAATATTTGTACTTTCCGGTAGAGAAGGATTATGATAAACATCCCAACTTCTAAATGATATATACTTATAATGATTGTTTACTATTGATAGTTCAACATTTTCAATCGATAAGCGTCCTAAAGTTGTATGTGTGGCACGTTCCAAGTGATATTCAAAAGTTTTAACACAAGATTATCAGTTGTGGTCGTTGATTTCATAATATTTTTATCATCTTTAGACCGCATCAAAATCAATTCATGTTTGCAATTGACAAGTATTTTACCAAAACCTTCAGCAAATCGAAGCAAATTTTTTAAAGGTACACAAAAATTAAAATGACCAGATTTTAGTTCTGTATTTTCACCATCCCGCATTTCGAAGAATTTTACTTTCAAATTCATTGAGTGATACATAATTCTTCATATCCGATGCTATTCCCAATTGTCTAGTGCGATAAATTTCTATTCCATTCAAGTCATAACGAATTTCCTCAAATAAATATGCCATACAGTTGTTTGTGAGCTTAACAGTTTTTGAAATAGTAGAGTCGCTATTTGATATGAATCCCTTAATATACAAAAGGCTCTCACTTAATAGTACATACAAATCCTGATTTTGTATTGGTATACGAATTTCATCATTATTTTTAAATGTTTGTAAATATGGTGTATAACTGTGCTTAACTTCTTTTTTTTATTATTTACTTTTACTTACTTTTAATGGCACAACAGCCCATGGAGGGCATAGGTCCAGCTTTTCGCATCCACTCATGTTGTGCGTGTTACATTTGTACATGAATGGAAGGGACCTACAGTTTAATGCCGAATCCGAACGGCGAAGTGAAAAGCTTTTCATAGCAATTTTTACTCTTGTAGGTTAGCCATTGCCTGCCAAGAGGTAGTGCCGTGTAGAAAAATTATTATTATATTATTTTGCCTGTGCCGAGATTCGAACCCCGAACACTCTACGTAGCAGTCCAACGCACTACCACTACGCCACAGCGACCATTTTATTATACTTTCATCAAAAAGTGGTTTATATAGAACATTTTTATTGTCACTCGTTTTGTAAACGGAATCCAATACTTTTCAAAAACTCTTTGTTAGATTTAGTTAGGCGAATTTTACGTTTGTTATCAATTTCTTTCTGTGTAGAATTCAATTTCTTATCTGTATTGGTTTCTTTCAATATTGAAGGTAAACTAATTCCAAAGTCATTATGTAAATGCTTTTATTTAAAAATAATCATTTCATTTTTTCATATAGATTTTAAATGTAGTCTTATTGATATTTTTTCTCCACGGAAATTAATTAGGTTTCATGGATCTACAACTCTAAGGACAAGAGTGTTTATTTGTCTTCTATTGTCTTGTAAATATATAACACTTGCTGGTATATCAGTAATTTTATATCCTGGACTAACTCTAAGGGAAAACTGGTGAACTGTATGTGGGAAAACTTCATTTATAAATGATCCATTAATAATATTACATTCAACGGATATTGTATTTATTTTAGATATATCTATTGGCTTATCTGAAGTATGATTAGTATCAGGCTTTAATCCTTTTTTACTGTAACCAAGTAATACTCCAATTGAATGTTCTTTATCGAAATAGATTGGTTCTCTCGAAGTAAAAATTTCCGTTTGCCATGTATTATAGTTTGCTTTTATATTAATAAATCCAGCGCTATGTTGTTCATATTCTTAGTTTTGTAGATATATCTTTTAATTCATATATCCAATAGGTATCTTAATAATTTTATCCCCAATGTGAAATAAATTGTTTTCTACATCCACATTTGGAATTGAGTGATAAGAATCGAAACTTATTAATCCACAAACATAATCTTGTTTGAGTTCTAAAGGCGGAAAATAATTTGCAACAAGTTTTGATGAATATCCATTTATTGTTAAAGTAAACGACGTGATGTTGACTTATCATTAAGTACTTAACTAAAATATGTTACTTATGTATTATTACATTTATATTAAATAAAATCATTAACATCAATCCAAGAATTAGGATCTGAGGAGAATCCTAACCATTTAACATAAGCTCTATTATTACGTTTTTTTTTATAACTTTTCCAATTAAATATACTTGTGGAAATTTAGTTGACATTAATTCATATTTATACAATCCTCCTTTAATTTCATTACCTAGATAGTCTTCAAGTATATATGTTGTAGGATTTGTATTTTGAATACGTTTAACTTTAAAGATTTAGTTGTCCAATTTGGTGTTTATCCCTTTTCAAATATACGTTTATATTTACTTATTCTAACATTATCATTTAATTTAAATTTAGGTTTATGAAAAATTTTTAAATGGTTGTAAGCAGTATTAATATATTAATTTATTTTGAAGATTTAACTTCATCAGGTTTCATCATGATTGTCCTATGAAATGTATTATTATATTTATTAACTAGATTTTTGTAAAGATCAATCCATTTGTATGAACCATTAAAGCTGAACTCTTTCCACATCATTTTTTTTAAAGTTCTATTAAAACGTTCCATTATAGATGCTTTTAATGTTGAATAATGGTTGACGTCTTTTAATGTCATTAATCTTTTGAAATGTATATTAAAAAACTCTTTTCCGTCATCTGTTTGGAGATTTTTTGGTTTGCGATTACTTGTATTGAAAATTCTTTTCATTGCGTTTGTAACATTTTCTCCAGTTTTATTTTTCAAAGCTTAGGCTTTTTTTGAAAATGTGTCAATAACAGTTAGGACCAAATCACCAAATCAGCTTGCCACAAGTCGTTAATACCTTTCATAAATACATATCTTCTTTTAAAATTTTACAACTATTCCTCGTTTATTATTCATAATTATGAATATATTATTTTTGTCTACTCTTTTATTTTTGGATGTCTTATTTTTAATATTGTCACATCATCATCGCTGGGTTGCTTTTTTGCTACTACATAATTTAACAAATAGTTCTCTATAATCTTTAAGTAATCGTAAATTGTCACCAAACTTTCTTTATATGTAGATTTTATTCGTTCATCAATAGCACTTTCAATTAATTCTACATAATTTCTAATGCTTTCTTGAAGCATTCCATTTATATCTCAAATTTTTGATTCTAATTTGTTTTGTACTCTGTTTGATTTGTGAAGAAAATACCTTTTGTAATGACGTCATTATCATTTTTAGGTGAACCTACATTGATAATGCTTTTCATATGCAAATTCAAGTTTTTATTTTCATCTAAATTCAAACCAAGAGTATTTTTTAATATTTCTTCATATTTATCACACCATTTTCATCATTCGATGATGATGAACAATGACCAAATTTATCAATATTTGTATACATTTTTATTTTATATATTTATGTTAGCTTCTTTTAACTCCTCAATAATGGATATTATTTCATTATTGTGATTATGTCCAGCAGTTGCTGATGCTATAAGTAAACGTAATCGTTCAACTAATTCGTTTGAATCATCCCAATACACATAATCTGTTTTATTATTATTAGATTTTACAACCTTAAGGCCACTTCCACGTATCAATGCGTCTGGTAAATTGAATAGCTTTCTTATTAAGTATTTGATCAATTGAGTTATAATTACGTCTATGAGCATTTGTAGATAATAGAATATCTTTATAATTTTGCAAATCCCGTTTAGTGAAATGAAGGGTATTTGTGTGAAAAACTAATTCAAATAGAGCAGGTGTCATCTGCCATTTATTTTTTCCAATAGAATTTTTAATAGGGATTTTTAAATATTCTTTTCCATATCTCCATCTCCCCAATGAATCTATATTAAATCCATATAATTTATCCAATTTTTTACTGTCCTTAAGTATTTGTATGTTTTGTTGAAGGGTATTTTGTTTATTTTGGTTATTTTGCAATTGTTTCAGGTTTTTATAATCTGCGTTTAGTTGATTGTTAGCCTTGCGCTTAAAATTTTTATATGTATATATAAAATTTATATATCCATAGTTCTCGATCATTTTCAATGTCTCTTTTTACTCTGTTTTCTTTTTGTTCTTCATTTTCTATCAAATTGTAAACTTCTTCATTATTACTATTATTATTGCTTTTATTTTCTTGTAAATTCAAATGTTGTTTACCATTTTGAGAGTTGAGAATTTCTTTTGATATAACAGGACGATAAATTTTTTTTTTATTTTTAATTGTTTTTTAAATTTTAAATGGTTTTTTAATTTTAGTTTCATATCCGTTTTTTCTCCTTTGTTCGTGCTATCGATATTTTTTTTCATACCTAATAGGTACTAAATCATTTCCAATATAATGAATGTTGGTATTAGTTCTTAACTTGGAGAAATTATTAGCATATTTCTCTTGTTGTAACAAACTTTTCTTGTTATTGTGAAGATCTCTTGATCGCTGTTTAAAATTTTTTTGCAACCATTTTCTTTTTTTTGTTTTGTTATAATTTGTTTTTTAACCCTTGCTTTTGTTTCATTCAAAGTCAGATTCAGATTCGACATCATTATTTAGTATATTTTCATTATCAAATTCAGATTCTGGCTTCACATTATAATTGACAGAGTCTTTGTTTTCTTCATCAGCATAGACCTTCTCGTTTTTTAAGTCTTTATCAAATTCTACTGTTTTAATAGGGTGTTTGGTGCTTGAACGTTTATAATATTTTAAAGACTTTGCTAATTCATTTTCAATGTTGGGTTTTATCTTGCTTGTACGCAAGATATGGTTTGTATGGTTTGTTATTCCTTTGCTTATTTTTGTTTAATAAACTAAGCTTTTTTAAAATTGTTTTATCATCCATTGTTGTGGATGATCCAAGTGTTGATAAGTACTGTGGATCAACATTTAAATTTAAATTTTGAGTAGATTGTTGTTGTAGGTCATCATCAACATTTCATCAATATTTTCTTTTTTGTTTTTAACAATATCGTAAGTTTTTTTTTTGTTGTTATATTCATCTTTATTAAGCTTTCCTATTAATTTATTCAATGCCTTTGAAATGGGTTGAAACGTATTTTCAAGCATATTAACTCGATCTATTTCACCTAACTTTATTTCCTTTAATTTGTATTTTAAGATGTTTCGAGTGTGAGCAAGGTTTCTAAAACATTCAGATTTATATTTTTCATAATTATTGTTTATGTGATCAGTCTAATATCTGATGCTTATCTGATGTGTATCTGATACTGATCTGGTATATATCTGATACTAATCTGTGTTGTACTAGGTGCTGATATTATATATGTATGAAATTATCAAAACCTTTTCGATATCGACCCTTGTTTATAGAAACATCTTTATTAATCATAACAAAACCATACATTCATTGCAAATCCTTATAAACATTCTGAGATTCATGTCTCCAATAACATGATCATTAAAAATATGTTTTAAATTCATTTCATCTTGTTTGAATATAATAATCATATTTGCATTATCGCGTATTAAATGTTTAGGAATTTTTGACACAAATAAAAACAATCAATTTGTTTATGACGACTCATACAAAAATATTCTCGTATAGTGTTTTGTTTACCACAAATAACATCACAAATATGAAAATTGAATTTGGTTTAGCTTTATCTAGGCCTATCACATTTTCGTTTTCTGTGAACGTATAGAGATTAATTCCTTTTATCGGTTTAATGAGTTTCTTCAAATACTCTAATTTTGGTTGATATAACGATTTTGAATATATGAATATGTTCTTAAACTTAAAACCATTTGGATTTACAATTAGACTACTCATAATGTTAGTTTTACCACAATTTGAAGGTCCAACAAATAAAGCACTTATTGAATTAGGTAAAAGAGGTCTGTGAACAATTTTGTTTTTTTTACGTTACCATTAAATAAGTCAGCATTACTAACATTTAGCTGAATACGTTGTTTAATTAATCTCATTTTGAATACTATATTAATTAGGATATAAATCATACGACCTTTTATACTTACAACTAAATTTTAATTTTATTTTGAAAAAATGGGTCAAGATAAAGATAATACAGATCGGAAACAGTTGAAAAGAGAATACGGTTTCATAAACAACTTCATAAATTCATTGCCAGTTGAACTTCATTTACCGGGTTATCAATTTTGTGGACCAGGAACAAAGCTTCAAAAACGTTTAAAAATGTAATGACAGCAAAAGTTAAGTTTGGAATGGGTATTAAGAAAAAGAGAGAGAAAACCAAGCGTAAGAAGTATAAAAAACCTAGAGTAAATGGAAAGCAACTCTTTTCATTAGCAGTCAAAAAGGGTGTTAACATGTTGATAAAGACGAAACCAAATTCATTCAATGATGCATATAAAATAGCTCGTAAAGCTATTCAATCAAGTTTTAAACGGAGAAAATCTCAAGTAAACATACCACGTGTAATCCCAGTTCCAAAAATCGGCGGAGTCTTACCTCTAATACCCACTTTAACAGCACTAGTTGCCCTTGGAGGTATAGCTTCTGGAGGATCAGCCGTTGCAAAAGTTTTAAATTCCATAAAAAATAGAAAGGAACAATTATCTGAAGCTACTTGCCTCAATAGATATATGGAGTCAATAGCTATGGGTAAAGGACTACTTCTACCTCAATAAAAAAAAACTATTAGGAAATCTACCTAGGAGACCGCTAACCGACGTTGATTTAAGGAAATACTGTAAAAATCTTAAATATTTTAGAGGAATTTTTATGCGAGATTGTTTACCAAAGAAACCACATTCACAAGAATGTGGCATTCTCAATTTGGATGATGCTGGTCCCGGTACTCATTAAGTAGCTTATTATAAAAAAATAAAAATAAAAACTATAAAGAATATTTCGATAGTTTTGGAAATTTAAAGCCCCCCTTACGCAATTACTTAAAGCCACCAATATATTACAACTATAAGCAAAAAAATATAATACAGTTATTTTCGGGTAATTATGTTAAAATTTTTTATTTCAAAAATATAACACTACATATTGTTGATAACTTAATTTATCTACAAAATGAAATTGTTATTAAATTATATTTAAATTGTCTTTTGTGGTTTTTTTTTGATAAGCAATTGCACACATAAACAGCATTCAAACTTTAGAAGGTTAAGAATATTTTGTGGGGCCAGGGGCGTAGGACACAAGGTAAAGTTCGTGACAGTTGCAGGTGCGTCCATGGTCGATCCTTGCGCTTCTACGTTTCAAGTCGAACACAGCCTCCTCGTGGCGTCCCCTGAAAGCGATCTGACAACCGTCAGTAAACTAATATGTGCGGCGGGCTTCCCCATGGCCTTGAATGAATGGTTGTTCGTCTGGCTTGGAACCCACAACGTTAAAATACCCACCAATGAATCCTCCAAATAAGCCTCGGATAACGAACCCCTCTAATTTGGACGACTCCTGCAAACGCCCAAAGGACAACGATTTACGGATATGCACCTGGAATGTCCCAACCCTCTTCAGGGAAGGTGCCTCTATCCAGCTGGTGGATATCCTCCAATAATATAGAGCTGACATCACCGCTATACAGGAAATGCGATGGACGGGACAGGGTTGTTCCAAAAGAGCATCCTGTGATATCTACTACAGCTGTCATGCGTCGAGACATGAATTTGGTGTTGGATTTGTGGTTGGGAAGAGACTGCGTCATCTAGTCTCGAGGTTAACGGACGTGAAAGAGCGCCTAGCCACTATCCGCATCAAGGCAAAATTCTTCAACATCGGCCTAATTTGTGTCCATGCCCCGGCGCATGAGAAGGATGAAACGACCAAAGATGACTTCTACGAGCTCCTCGCCAAAACTTATGAGCATTGCCCCCGCCACGATGTTAAAATCGTGTTAGGCGACTTTAATGCCAAGGTGGCCAAGGAGAGTCTCTTTGGTCCGACGATCGGAAAATTCAGTCTCCACGACGAAGACACCGATAACGGTATGAGACTGATCGACTTCGCCGCCGCACGAAACATGACAGTTAGTAGCACCAGATTCCAACATAAAGATATTCATAAGGCCACTTGGCTACAGAGAATAGGTACAGATAAAAAGCTGGATGTCGAAAAGCTGCAATCACAACAGACAGCCAAAGTCTTTGCCAACCAACTTGCACTCCTCCTATCGCAAAACACGACTCAACTTGATGATATATGCGCGCAGTGGACTCACATTTCCCGCTTTATGCTAATGGCTGCCGAAGAGGTGCTAGGCTACCACCGTCGACGGAGAAATATGTGGTATGACAAAGAGTGTCGCGACGCTACTGAAGTAAAAAACGCTGTTTACAGAGCCACCCTGCAGTCAGTTGCAGCGCGAGCTGCTAACTAGCGATATAGAAAGTTGAGGAGGGAGGAGAAACGTCTTTTCAGGCGCAAGAAAAGAGATGAGGAAAGACGCGAGTTCAATGATATCGAAATGTTGCGGGACAGCAAACGAGGTCCGAAAATTCTTTGAAAGAATAAGACGCTTGACTGATGGTTTGAAGACCACTGCCTCTTCCTGCAAGGATGAAGACGGAAATCTGGTGACAGATGTCCAGGGCATAATGAGATTATGGAGGGAGCACTTTTCGCAGCTGCTTAATGGCGATGATGGCAATAATCCCGGCACTGCGGAACCCACACCGGAAACCCCAATCACTGACGGCGTTGAAGTACCGCCGCCTGACTATGTGAAGGTCTTAACAGCCATTGCTCAGCTGAAAAACAATAAGGCTGCAGGTGCAGATGGCCTGCCTGCTGAGTTGTTTAAGACCGGAGGCGAAGAGCTCAAAAAACGCGGGCATGAGCTTCACTGCAGAATATGGTCAGATGAAAGCATGCAAAGTGATTGGAATTACAGTGTACTCCACCATTGACCAGATATTCACACTACGCTAAATCCTGGAAAAGACCCGAGAAAAACAGATCGACACCCATCATCTATTTGTCGATTATAAAGCCGCCTTCGACAGCACGATTAGGGATCACTTGTACGCCGCAATATCTGATTTTGGTATCCCTGCAAAGCTCATTCGTCTTTGCAAAATGACACTGACCAACACCACCAGCGCAGTGAAAATTGGGACAGACCTCTCCGCACCATTTGATACCAAAAGAGGTTTCAGACAAGGTGACTCCCTATCGTGCGACTTCTTTAACCTTATGCTGGAGAAAATAATTCGAGCTGCGAATATCAACATCTCTGGCACTATATTTTACAGGAGTGTCATACTGCTAGCATACGCTGATGATATTGACATCATTGGCAAAAACGCAGCAGCATTCTCCAACCTGGAAAGGGAGTCTCGTCGAGTCGGTCTAGTGGTGAACGAGGACAAAACGAAATACCTTCTGTCAACAAACAAAGAGTCACGGCGTCTTGGACAAAATGTTACTGTTGACAATTATACTTTTCAAGTGGTCAAGGATTTCGTTTACCTAGGATCCAGCATAAACACCAACAATAATGTCAGCCTTGAGATCAAGCGGAGACTAACTTTTGCCAACAGGTGTTACTACGGGCTCAGTAGGCAATTGAGAAGTAGAGCCCTCTCTCGACCGACGAAAATAACGCTCTATAAGTCCCTCATCCGTCCCGTCCTAATGTATGGCGCAGAGACGTGGACATTGACCATCAATGATAAGAGGCTGTTGGGAGCGTTCGAGAGGAAGATACTCCGTAAGATCTACGGTCCAGTATGCGTGGACAACGTGTATCGAATAAGATGGAACGATGAGCTGTATGAGCTGTACGCCGACACTGACATAGTCAAGCGTATAAAACTCCAGCGGCTTCGCTGGCTGGCTCTTGTTGAGCGAATGGAAGAAAGCGCTCCGGCTAGAAGGGTGTTTTATTCGAACCACGGTGGAGGAACACGCAGAAAACGACGTCCTGATCTCCGTTGGAAACACCAGGTGCAGGGCAACCTGACTGCACTTGGCCTTATCAACTGGTGCCAGCGCGCGCATAGCAGAAGTGACTGGCGTAGCTTTGTGGAGGCGGCCAAGACCGATCATCGGTTGTAGCGCCAGCTAAGTAAGTAAGGAGAATGCTGCACTGACTGCTCGAGCGTTTTTGCCAATGATGTCAATATCATCAGCGTATGCTAGCAGCATGACACTCTTATAGAAGATAGTGCCAGAGATGTCGATGTTCGCAGCTCGAATTATTTTCTCCAGCATAAGGTTAAAGAAGTCGCATGATAGGGAGTCACCTTGTCTGAAACCTCTTTGGTATCAAATGGTGCGGAGAGGTCTGTCCCAATTTTCACTGTGCTGGTGGTGTTGGTCAGTGTCATTTTGCACGAATGAGACGAATGAGCTTTGCAGGGATATCAAAATCAGACATTGCGGCGTACAATTGATCCCTAATCGTGCTGTCGAAGGCGGCTTTATAATCGACAAATAGATGATGGGTGTCGATCTGTTTTTCTCGGGTCTTTTCCAGGATTTGGCGTAGTGTGAATATCTGGTCGATGGTGGATTTACCAGGCCTGAGGCCACACTGATAAGGTCCAATCAATTTGTTGACGATGGGCTTTAGTCTTTCGCACAGTATGCTCGATAGAACCTTATATGCAATATTAAGAAGGCTTATCCCACGGTAGTTGGCGCAGTTTGTGGAATCACCTATCTTATGGATTGGGCAGAGTACACTGTAATTCCAATCACTTTGCATGCTTTCATCTGACCATATTCTGCAGTGAAGCTCATGCCCGCGTTTTTTGAGCTCTTCGCCTCCGGTCTTAAACAACTCAGCAGGCAGGCCATCTGCACCTGCAGCCTTATTGTTTTTCAGCTGAGCAATGGCTGTTAAGACCTTCACATAGTCAGGCGGCGGTACTTCAACGCCGTCAGTGATTGGGGTTTCCGGTGTGGGTTCCGCAGTGCCGGGATTATTGCCATCATCGCCATTAAGCATCTGCGAAAAGTGCTCCCTCCATAATCTCATTATGCCCTGGACATCTGTCACCAGATTTCCGTCTTCATCCTTGCAGGAAGAGGCAGTGGTCTTCAAACCATCAGTCAAGCGTCTTATTCTTTCAAAGAATTTTCGGACCTCGTTTGCTGTCCCGCAACATTTCGATATCATTGAACTCGCGTCTTTCCTCATCTCTTTTCTTGCGCCTGAAAAGACGTTTCTCCTCCCTCCTCAACTTTCTATATCGCTAGTTAGCAGCTCGCGTTGCAACTGACTGCAGGGTGGCTCTGTAAACAGCGTTTTTTACTTCAGTAGCGTCGCGACACTCTTGGTCATACCACATATTTCTCCGTCGACGGTGGTAGCCTAGCACCTCTTCGGCAGCCGTTCGCATAGAGCGGGAAATGTGAGTCCACTGCGCGCATATATCATCAAGTTGAGTTGTGTTTTGCGAAAGGAGGAGTGCAAGTTGATTGGCAAAGACTTTGGCTGTCTGTTGTGATTGCAGCTTTTCGACATCCAGCTTTCTCTTTGTACCTATCCGTACGCGATTTGCTACACATATACGTGTGCAGACCTTGGCTGCAACCAAGTAGTGGTCTGAGTCGATGTTTGCACCACGTATTGTGCGTACGTCTAGTACATTGGAATCGTGTCTTCCGTCGATCACAACGTGATCAATCTGGTTTCGTGTGTTGTGATCAGGGGACAGCCTTATGGATATCTTTATGTTGGAATCTGGTGCTACTAACTGTCATGTTTCGTGCGGCGGCGAAGTCGATCAGTCTCATACCGTTATCGGTGGCTTCGTCGTGGTGACTGAATTTTCCGATCGTCGGACCAAAGAGACTCTCCTTGGCCACCTTGGCATTAAAGTCGCCTAACACGATTTTAACATCGTGGCGGGGGCAATGCTCATAAGTTTTGGCGAGGAGCTCGTAGAAGTCATCTTTGGTCGTTTCATCCTTCTCATGCGCCGGGGCATGGACACAAATTAGGCCAATGTTGAAGAATTTTGCCTTGATGCGGATAGTGGCTAGGCGCTCTTTCACGTCCGTTAACCTCGAGACTAGATGACGCAGTCTCTTCCCAACCACAAATCCAACACCAAATTCGTGTCTCGACGCATGACAGCTGTAGTAGATATCACAGGATGCTCTTTTGGAACAACCCTGTCCCGTCCATCGCATTTCCTGTATAGCGGTGATGTCAGCTCTATATTATTGGAGGATATCCACCAGCTGGATAGAGGCACCTTCCCTGAAGAGGGTTCGGACATTCCAGGTGCATATCCGTAAATCGTTGTCCTTTGTGCGTTTGCGGGAGTCGTCAACATTAGAGTGGTTCGTTATCCGAGGCTTATTTGGAGGATTCATTGGTGGGTATTTGAACGTGGTGGGTTCCAAGCCCGACGCACAACCATTCATTCATGGCCATGGAGAAGCCCGCTGCACACATTAGTTAACTCACTGAAGGTTGTCAGATCGCTATCCAGGGGACGCCACGAGGAGGCTGTGTGTCGACTTGAAACGTAGAAGCGCAAGGATCGACCATGGACGCACCTGCGACTGTCACGAACTTTACCTTGTGTCCTACGCCCCAGGCCCCCCTATTCAAATTCAAATTTTCCTTCAGGTAAATATTGAGACATTGCCCAACCATACAAATTATTAACATTTAAATACATGAGATGATTTATTTTTATTATTTGCCTTAACATGTCTATTGGAACATTGTACAATACCTCCCCTTATACCTTTTTGAATGAATTTAATCATATCAATGTCTGTTAGCAGGTCTAATTCAATTTTTGTGTACTTTAACATTGCTACCCAGGGTAGTGCGGCAGCTGTATAAAATTGACAAGGATCAAGATTATAAATTGATTTACATACTTTTCTAAAATTTACATTTGATAAATGATAAAATTCATAAATCTAAGGGAATCTAAAAATTTTGGTTGAACGCTATCACCATCGTTGAAATGTATATGTTTGGAAACTGAAACATATATTTCCTTATTTATCGGTACTACTTTTATTCTACCAGGAATCGTTGAAAGTTCTTTAATAAATAAATGACAATCGTATAAAGAAAGATTGTGGAAAAAGATTGGGATGAATTTAGCAATTTTAAAATTTAAATTACAATCATTATCTGCTACTCTAAGTACTTATACTCATCAACTCCAAAAGGATTTTCACAAATATGACAATTAGTGCTGTTATTTTGAATATCTAATTCTAATGGTGTGAGGAAATTCATTGGTTTAATTTTACTTAAGTAATTATTATAAATTTCCTTAGCATCGCTAACTAAGGTTGCAATAAAATTAATAAACTTATCCAAAGAATTACTTATTCAAACTAAACTTAATAAAATTACTATATGCGCACGGAATGTGGCTCTGAACTGTTCTTATTGAACCTGAATTTTGAGTGTTTCTGGTGTTCGAAAACATTCAAAATCCACATATACTACAAATGGAATATCTAACTTTTGTTTAAAATTTTGGAATGAAATCTTACTATTTTCTACATCCGGAACTTTTGTGACGATTCTGCTACACTCCTGTTTGTGGCGTTTCAATTTGTAGCTGGATACAAAATTCTGCAGACAAATATTGCATAAAAACATGTGGTTCTTATTCTTTGTCACTTGATTCCGCAAATTCTGAAAATAAAAAACAAAACTAATTATTTAAAATTCTCTCAACATTATATATATATGATATGAATTTAATATTTACCTTGAAATGTTCTTGATCCAAATACTTATAGTGAAATTTATCACTTTCGTGGAGCAGAAGTAGATTTAAGTGAGTACACTTCTCTTCCTCTGTGAAATAGTACGGTCCAACTATACTCTTAAGCTCTTCATCGTATCCAAAGACATTGATGCTTATTTCTGGATTATTTTCCTCAAAAATGTTCACATCTTTAACTCTCAACGGAAATATAAGCCCTTCAAAGTTGAGAGATTTACCATTCCCCAAATGTATTATAGACAATTTTATATTCTCTACATTATAACTCGAACATCTTTTTGGGCTAGTAATGACAGCATACAAGGCTGATATCATTGCCCATTTAAAACAATACTCATCATTTTGTACATTTATACAAGCATGTTTATCCAATAAATTTTTTGGCAATCGAATATATTGAGAACCTTTTATTGGCTTGTATTAGTTAATGTTAATCTCCAAGTGTAAAGTTCAGATGTGACTCCAACCGCTGTCACTTTCTTGAAACTCTTACATTTTTTTTATTAAATTGTTACGTTTTTCATCAAAAATAGGGTTTAAATCTGTTGATTATTGAATCATCACCATTTTTGTTTGATGAGATTTTATATCAATTGTCATCTCATTTTCACACATTTGCACATATTCACAAAAACAATTCTATATTGAATTTAATGTTGATGTGTTTCTGCAACATATCTTGAAGAGCTTGTATAACAATTTTTTTTAGCGTTATCTAGAAACCCTTATTGTTATTTTTGTATATAAATGATTCTATACGTTCATTAAATACAGATGAAATTCTAGTTAAATGCTCGTTTACTATTTCACCGCTATTGTTTTTATGGGTGTTTGTCCTGATGTAGTAAGACCAATTCTTTGAAATGTTGTGATTTTGATGTTTTACTCTCACGTGTCGGTTTAGATTAAACTTTTTTTTTAAAGGTTAATTCACACCCAAAATCTTAAAAGACTCTATTTTTAAATTTCGTTTTTAATGGTTTTGTCTTGATTGCCACAACATGTATATTTTATATAATAATTTATATAATAATATAATAATGAATAATAAATCTATATATCTATCTAAGTATCTTACCACTTTTGATTTGAAATTGTTTGGAGTAAAAATGAGGTTTTTATACAATTTTTCGAAAGTGTAATTTGGATGTCGTAATTTGGTGGTCGCTGTGGTGTAGTGGTAGTGCGTTGGACTGCTACGCAGAGTGTCCGGGGTTCGAATCTCGGCACATGCAAAATCAAAAAGTAGAAAAGATAATTTTTCTACCCGGCACCACCTCTTGGCAGGCAATGGCAAACCTACAAGAGTAAAAATTGCTATTAAAAGCTTTTCACTTCGCCGTTCGGATTCGGCATTAAACTGTAGGTTGCTTCCATTCATGTACAAATATAACACGCACAGCACGAGTGGATGCGAAAAGCTCGGCCTAGGCCCTCCATGTAAAGTAAGTAAGTAATTTGGATATATAACATATAAAACCGCAAAAGACAGAAAACAATTTATTATTTTAATAAAAAATTTTATATTTTATACAACTACTTATCAAAAAAACCACAATATCCGTCTTTCTCATGAAACTTACTCGCTTTAAACTCAAAGAAACACGGTGGACTTTCTATTAGTGATAAGATATTAAACATACATATGTTTTCTTAATGTTTAATAAAATGTATTCAAACAACAATTTGGTTATATTACATACAAACCACATTACATTAAAACCACAAAAGACAGAAAACAGCCTTTCTCATGAAAGTTACTTGGCGTAAACCACAACAGACGGACGGACGAACGGACAGAGGGCGGAGGGACGCATTACTGCTGTTCTCACAGGCCACGTGAAGGTTGGAGAACATGCAGCAAGACTTAAACTTCCTTTCAATAGTTCCTGTCGTAGCTGCCAGGAAGAGGTATAAACGGAAAGCCTCTTTCACTATTTATGTGGCTGCCCAGGTTTGGAAAGAGCAAGACTTCTCTCATTTGCAAACTATTCATCCAAGGTATTAATGAAATCTCAGAAATCGAGATAAAAAGCCTATTCATATATTTGAACCTCACAAACTGGACATAATTTTTTGGGGTTCAGTGAACGTGAACAGCAGCAACTGCATCAGCAACGGCTCCAACAACAAGAGCAGTAACAGCCATAGCAACTACAACAGCAATAGCAGCAGCGACAACTACAACAATCGAAGACAGTGGAGGATTCGTGCAGCATGGAATGCACTTCCCCCGACATTAGTTCACCAATAACACCCAAAATCAGCATTTTTGTCAATTCCTGCTAAACAACATAAAATCTCTTAAAGAATGGTAACCCAAAATCGCTTTCTATCGCTTCTTAATATTGAAGATAAGAATGATAATGTACTAAGATCTCAAAACCGCGTCCAATATATCTCGGAGAGTGAAGTTTCGTATTCTAGTGATTAACCTTAAGCATTTAATTGGGTCACATGCTTTTTATTCACTAATCTTAAATAAGTAAGATTAGTGAAACTCCAGTTTAAAAATGAATGTGATCATACGGAAGTTGTTAGGAACTTTGAGCTCAACAAAAAGAGCTTCTGCTCTTACCAACTGAAAAGTAGCACATGGAGCAAGACTTTGCTTATCTCAGTTGCCATTAGAGGTATTGAACCTGGTGTGCCCACAGATGAAATTAAAGACGCATTGAAATAGGAAGGTAAAAAATGTCTATAACATCGTAAACCGTAACCGTGTTCAACAACCTCTTTAGTAAAATTAAACTTGAGTCAGGCATGAAAAAATTGGCAATTGGAGATAAACATGCAATTTTCAGCCTTATTCTTCTCGGTACAAGAGCCACATAAACTCAAATGCCCAATTCAATGCATCAACTGTTAAGAATTTGGCCACTCTAAATCTTATTGTAAGCTTCCAAGTGTATGCGTTATCTGAGGTGGCATTCACCCCACCACTCAATACCCAATAAAGGTGGATGATAAAAGCGCAAAAAAAAATTATTATCTGTGGTAGTAATCACACCTCAAATTAAGAGTATGTCCCATTTATGTTGATATGGATCGGCGTGACTCAACAAATCGGAAGCATCCCAACCAGCTGACCAATAAGTAATAATACCAAAATAATACCATCTCCACCTTGCAGCTGATAAAGTGCGTCCAGCAATTTATGACTTCAATGCTGCACATGTTGCAAGAGATGGCCAAAAACCAAAACGCTATAATGCAAATATTACGTATTATCACGCAAATAATTTAATGTCATTAGGTCCTAGACCTGGTGTTAATCTAAATTTGAGTTTGAAAATTCTCTCGTTGATGTCATATACTACTGTGGGCAAAAAGTAGTAAGACTTTGTTCATAATTTCAAATTTTTTTATTCATTCTTCCAAATCTATTTCGTCCCCTTCAAAGTAATCCCCCCGGCCCCAATACACTTGTGCCAACGTTTTTTCCAATTCTCGAAATAGTTGTTAAAGTCAATTTCCGGAATAGCCTTCAATGCGCTTAGCGATTCATGTTTAATGTCTTCAATTGACTCAAAACGGTGTCCACGAAGCGGTTTTTTGAGTTTAGAAAATAGCCAAAAGTCACACGGTGCTAAGTCAGGCGAATGCAGTGATTTTGGAACCAATCGTGCATTCACTCTTCTTAGGCCCAAATGATGTTTTAAAATGGTTTTCACTGATCCTTCCGATATTCCAACGATGCCAGTAAGGTCTCTGACTGTTAATCGTCGATTCTCGAGCACCAATTCCTTGATTTTATTGACGTGTTGATCATCAGTTGATGTTGATGGCCGTCCTGGACGTGGTTCGTCGAACAATTTGTACCAATCAAAAACACTTGCTCGCGACATACAATTATCACCGAAGGCCTTTTGCAACATTCTGAACGTTTCGGCACCAGAAATTTGATTCCGCACACAAAATTTAATGGAAATTTTTTTTTTTAATAATTTCACTCATTGTGAAAATTGCCGAATGCACTTTTTGTACTTCAGAAAGACAAGCGTATACTAAACACTAATGATTATTTTGATGTGACATTTGGCACAGATGTCCGACAGTCATACCAACTTGAAAAATTACACATTGCTAAGGGGTGATCGTGTCAAAAAGAATGGTTGTGGTTTTGCATTTTACTGCAAACCATACCTGTATGTGAAGCTGTTGTGTCAATCGGATGGACCAGATATTGAATATCTTATTGCTGAAATTTTTTATAGTAAGTAACAATAAAGTCTTGGTTTTATGTGTTTATAATCCGAACAAGTGTTTCAGCCTTGCCCCTTTCTTTGATAAGCTATCTGCCTGGCTTATTGAGTACGATCACAAGTTCATTTCTGGAGATTTTAATGGGAACCTGTTCTCTGATGATCAGTATACTGCGAGGCTATGCGATCTTATAGCTTCTAATGGTCTTTTGGTTGTAAACTCTGTTGTTCCTACACGATTTGCTAGTAACGCTAGACCTAGTCTATTAGACTTATTTATTGTCTCTGACAAACGACGCAAGTCTTAAAATTTGACCAAATGTTTCTTGTTTCGGACAATGAGCTCATATTCTCTGATTTAGATGTTAACCTTCGATCAATGTTTTCTGACCTTGCCTGTATATTTTGAAATGATTGTATGTTTTTAAGTTCTGTGGATGATAAAATTTACTTTCTCTTAAAGTAATGTAGTATTTAAGTATTATTACTCACGTGCCATTTCGTACTGTTCATGTAAAAGATAAATTCTTCCATGGTATGATTCATATGTTGAAATTGCAATTAAAAAAAGTAATAGATTGCACTTTATCTGGGGAAAGAAGCCGACTAATTTGAACTACAAGATTACCCAGAATAGAACTTTCCTAGTGGTCAGACTGGCGAAGCAAAAATTATATTCCGCGAAGTTGAATTCTTCACTCTCTTCGAAAGAATAGAGTGAACTATCTAGGTGTGCGCCACAAAACTGATTTCCTCCGTCAATTAGCTTTTGACATCTTAAATTATTTCTTTATTTCTGTTTGTAATCCTAGTTCTGTCAGCACTAATGTCAATAATTTGCATGCTACTGCCCCTTAAATAAATCCTTCCTCTCTCTGCGGTTCATGAATGTGTGGTCAACATTACCAGCCAGCGAAGCCGCTGGATTTTTATACGCTTGATTATGTCAGTGTCGGCGTACAGCTCATACAGCTCATCGTTCCATCTTATTCGATACACGTTGTCCACGCATACTGGACCGTAGATCTTACGGAGTCTCTTCCTCTCGAACGCTCCTAACAGCCTCTCATCATTGCTGGTCGATGTTCACGTCTCTGCGCCATACATTAGTAGGGAAGGATGAAGAACTTATAGAGCGTTATTTTGGTCGGTCGAGAGAGGGCTCTGCTTCTCAATTGCATACTGAGCCCGTAGTAACACCTGTTGGCAAGAGTTAATCTCCGCTTGATCTCAAGGCTGACATTATTGTTGGTGTTTATGCTGGATCCTAGGTAAACGAAATTCTTAACCACTTGAAAAGTATAATTGTCAACAGGAACATTTTGTCCAAGACGCCGTGACTCTTTGTTTGTTGACAGAAGGTATTTCGTTTTGTCCTCGTTCACCACTAGACCCACACGACGAGACTCCCTTTCCAGGTTGGAGAATGCTGCACTACTGCTCGAGCGTTGGTGCCAATGATGTCAATATCATCAGCGTATGCTAGCAGCATGACACTTTTGTAGAAAATAGTGCCAGAGATGTCGATGTTCGCAGCTCGAATTATTTTCTCTAACATTAGGTTAAAGAAGTCGCACGATAGGGAGTCACCTCGTCTGAAACCTCTTTTGGTATCAAATGGCGCAGAGAGGTCTGTCACAATTTTCAATGCGCAGGTGGTGTCGGTCAGTGTCATTTTGCAAAGAAGAATGAGCTTTGCTTACTTTACTTTTAATGGCACAACAGCCAATGGAGGGCCTAGGCCGAGCTTTTCGCATCCACTCTTGTTGTGCGTGTTATATTTATGCATGAATGGCCGAATCCGAACTGCGAAGTGAAAAGCTTTTCATAGCAATTTTTACTCTTGTAGGTTTGCCATTGCCTGCCAAGAGGTGGTACCGTGTAGAAAAATTATTTTTTCTACTTTTTTGATTTTGCCTGAGCCGAGATTTGAACTGGGGACACTCTGCGTAGAAGTCCAACGCATTACCACTACGCCACAGCGACCACCAACCTGTGTATCGTTCGCGTATGTTGCGATCGAACCATTAGTGTACTACCGATGTACGCGAAATCAAAAATAGTATAAAAAAGAAACACATTCACAAATGTGATCGGCACTCAACATAATTTAGATACACACAAAATTGATATGAAAATAAAAATATGTGTTGGTTGCTTTTCTACAATACATTGTGTTATGTGCTATGGATTATACAAATAAGCTTTTTTTAAGTGCTCGGTGACCAAATATGTCCGGACTGGAACGTTACACAGAAATGACTGGAACGTCCCACAAAATTCATTCGGTAAATTAAATAGAATAAAACACCCAAATTTCATTCAAAGTTCAACGGTTGTTTACAACACCAATAATAAGGTGTCGTTAGTATGAATGTGTAGAAGTTAACGTGATCAACAGCAGCAGAATTGTGATTGGCAACGACAACAAGTATCAGCGGGAGAATCGTGTTACATCAGTTGTGGATCGTGCTTAATTGTGATCGCCGAAGAAAGCGGATGTTCCCACCGCGTCCACAGTCGCTCAGCAGCACGGCATTGCTGATGATACATTTTTGCTTCTCCTTCCTATTCCTTTCGTAGGCGCTACATGCGATCATAGTCGACATTGATAAACTGAAGTTCATTGTGGCATATGACTTACCACTGTCTATATCTTGCATTCCCTGCCTCTTGTATTGTTTTAATTTTGCCTAATCTTACAAAAGTTGGGGAATTTTAGTATAGTTTTTTGCAATATTCGCGGACTTAAATCGAATTTCTTCTCGATATATGCATTTATAAACCTCCATAAGCCAAATATAATTGCACTACGTGAGACTCATGTACATATGTGAGTGTGCAGAACCACTGGACTTCCACGGGCTATTGTATCGGTTGGTGCCATTGTTTTCTCCCCACAGGGGTCTTGCCCTTTTGATTAATGAGGATGTCGCGTACCAGTGCCAGCAACAAATTTATATGATGGATGCTGAGTTCAGCTCCATGTGGGTTAAGTTCAGCATACAGTCTTTGTTGCACTTCTGTTTTTTTTATAGTAGCCCGAATTCTGATAGGGATTTTCTTTTAATAAGTTAGATTCCCTTTCCTATTTTGGAAACATATACGTGCAGTGAAATTGTGGTTGCTGGTGACTTCAAAGTTTACAATTCGGATTGGTTGTACCTCTCAAGTCACACAACAACTAAGGTCTATGTGTCGAGCTATTTGTTGAGTCGAACGACCTGACTCAATTAGTGACCGAACCGACACACATTCCGTGAATCGCAGGGCAAGCTCAAAACATCCTTGACCATTTTCTTACTTCTCATCATGACAAATATGAAGTAAGTGTCCACGAACCTCTTGGAAACTCGGACCACTATACCATTTTGGCATCCTTTCCGTATTCTCGAATCTTCAACCTTTTCACGATAGCTCAAAAGCGATTAGTGTGGCTTTACGAAAAGGCAAATTGGAATGGTCTCAATAACTTTTTTAAAAATTAGATGGTAGAAGAATTAATTTTATTAGGAATGCGGTCTTTTATTTCTAATTAAATTATTAGCGTTAAACCTAAAGACAATTCATCGTTTAATGCTATTTGCCGACCACCAGTCTGAACAGTTGCGTAAGCAGGAGAGAAATCGCTCTAATGCCGCTCTAAAGCGCGAAAATCTTCCCGCCAATCAAGACAATGCTCTGTATTCATAATGGTACCCTCTGTGTGTTGAATTATAAAAAGAAAAATACGTTTAGATAAAAGTCGAAGGAGTTCCTATGAAATTTTACATACCTATAAAGGAGGCTGCTGATCTCAAGTTTAAAGTTGCTTCCCTATACTATTTACATAGTTTCACTCATAAATCAGGCTCGAATTTGCGTTGTGTTATCTCTTTTGTCCTGCTTTAACTACTGAACTCCTGAAAAGATTTTAAATGTTTGTATAATGTAGCCCACATTCTTCATTTTAGAAGTTTAATCATTTCCTTTATAAGTTTAATGGTTGGTGTTTTACCGCACTATGCATTACAGAGAAAGTTATTTTATCTATCGATTCGCGCATATAAGGAATAAGCTCCCTACAAATATTTATTATTATTGTGACACTTGCAAATTTAAAGCAAACGCTCATAACTACTTCTCCCTCCTTTATCCTCCCACCTATCAATCTTCCTTCCAATCAACACAATGCTCTGCATTATTGTGTGTTGACTGTATAAAAAAAAAAGGCGTTGATGGTTAAGTCGCGCACCGTTAACAATAGGCAGTCCGAAATATGATACTCCACTGGCACTGGATTAGCACATTCAAAGCGTAGCTCTAGGTATTTCTTAAGAAATTATTGTACGCAATTAATTTATTGCTCGTAATTAAATGTATCGTTCTGTCGATCGGACAAGCCAATTTAATTTAAATTTTATTTCCTGCAGCGCCGCATGTTTCTTACTTACTTAGCTAATACTACAACCGATGATCGGTCTTGGCCGCCTCTATATGGTATTGGGAATATTGAGGATCATATACCGACATAAAAGTTAATTGAATATGTATTATTTAGGGCGAGTTTACATAAAACTTCATTTGACGTAACCTGTTTAATTACACAATTAGTTACTTAATTTTGGCTACTTTGCAATTATTTGCTCCATTGCTCCACAAATCCAAACAATTTTATTTTAAATGTTTGGTTTTCTTCTATTGTTCTTAATATTTTTGATGCGCAATTGTGTTTTCACTTAATTCTTTAAAATAATGGAGAATATAAAAACGAAAACAGAAAGAAATAAACGAATTTACGAATAAATAACACCCAAAAAATTTCATTGGCGACAAAACAATAGGTACAAACACAAAATAGTACAATTGTGTATAAACTTCTTGCTCTCTTTCTAGAAATTTGTTATAAAATCGTTCTACTTGCAACCCTAGTTTAGGAGTATATAAATATTTAACGTTCACGCAACCCTGTTTGATGGCATAGCCCATCATAACAGACGATCGCTCTCCCATTGCTCTGGCTGTGCGAGTCACCTCAGTTTGAGTGCGGTTACTTTGCGCCTGTCAACAATTTCAGTTCATTTCATTCACATACATACATCAGTGTTAAGAGAAACAGAGTTCCCCGTTTTTCCTTTGTCTCTACTGCGTGCAATGTGCGGTGTTTCGTATAAAGGTAAAGAACAGAATATAGGCGGCTTATTTTCGGTGCACAACAAAATTGCTGCATAATTCGCTCTTATGCACAGAATTGCTGCGTAAAACGCCACACCGAAAATCAGCTATGTTCCCTTTTAGATACAGTGATTTTCATCCCATACATCTATTTTGCCACACTATTTCAAGCACCGATACCTTTTAGACAAAGCGATTTTGACTAAAAGACACCAAAGAAGGCACCATTAACATCATATTAAAAGCATAAGTAGATGCTATTAATCTCTCCACCATCTCATTAATAGATATGGACTCAAATAACAAAAACAAAGAAAAACAAACCCATCAAATAACAAAAACAGTAAACAATTTGCTCAATTTATTTTATAAACAAATATTGTAATAACAAATTGCACAATTTATTTAATCTATTTAATAAATTTATTGTAAATTTTCCACCATAAGAAAATACGAAAAAGAATGATATTTGTGAAAAAACAAAGATGATGCGAATCCCCTCCCTCACACACAAATTGTAAGCTACATGAACATCGCTGTGTCTTTAGACTAGGGCTAGTTGTTAATTTTATGTTGTGAAAATTATATTGTCAATTACTTACTTAACGACCCATGATCGGTCTTGGCCCCCTCTACAAAGCTTCGCCCGTCACCTCTGCTTTGCGCGCGCTGGCGCCAGTTGATAAGGCCAAGTGCAGTCAGGTTGCCCTGCACCTGGTCTTTTCAACGGAGATTAGGACGTCCCCTTTTGCGTGTTCCTCCACCGTGGTTCGAATAAAACACCCTTCTACTTCTAGCCGGAGCGCTTTCTTCCATTCGCTCAACATGACCCAGCCAGCGAAGCCGCTGGATTTTTATACGCTTGACTATGTCGTCGTACAGCTCATCGTTCCATTTGTCAATTAGTGACCGTAATAAAATTAACTAAACAATTTCCTTACATACACTTGGTATATGGTATCATTATTAATATCATGTATTCAATGTACATGATGTGCATTGAAGTAAATAAACAATTAACGTCCTGTGAATTTGACCAGGAAGGACGAAGAACTCTTTTTTAAACATACCAGGATTAAATTTAACACACTTTCGTCATTTGTTTTTGCGCACTTTCTCTATAAATTTTTTACTATTTTCCATTTCATTATTAAGTAATTAAATAATATTACTTTACTAAAATTTTTCACATATAATGATTTATTATTAATAATTAATTTATTAATATAATTTAGAACAATTCGGGCGAAATTTATGTTAATTTAATTTTGAATTTTTCGTCAAATGTTAAGCTGGTGCAATTCTGTTGTGTCAGCGAATATAAGCCTCGTATATTCGTCGCTACGTTGCAATCTTGTTCATACCTTAAGATTGTATGTTACAAAATTTTCCGCTATGCTGGGCTACGCTCTGCTGTGTTACGCTGCGTTTAGGTAGAAATTATAGCTAATATATTTTTATTCGCTCAACCATTTACACCGGCCGAAAATATGCTAAGAAAAAACATCAGAAACCAAATTATAAAGTACCCAAGCATAACTTAAATTTTTTTTTTAGTAAAATTCATAGAAAATAAGCGTATGTTGTCAGTATTGATTTGAATTTAATACGTCACCTACATTTTTATCTCTTTTTACTTTTCACAATTACACAACAACAGTGGTCGCTGTAGCGTAGTGGTAGTGCGTTTGACTGTTACGCAGAGTGTCCGGTTCGAATCTCGACACAGGCAAAATCAAAAATTTAAAAAAACATTTTTTCTGCACGGCTCACCTCTTGGCAGGCATTGCCTATGAAAGCTTTTCACTTCGCCGTTCGGATTCGGCATAAAACTGTAGGTCATTTCCATTCATGTACTAATATAACACGACCGACATGAATGGTTTAAAATATATTTTCGAAAATAAATGATGGGTATTTAAAAAACACTCCGCAACGTCGTCTGCACCATTTTCTATTAAATGTAACGGAAAATATGTAAACGTTTTTGTAAAAGATTGTTATTATGTACACAAAAAAAACTCTGATTATACTTTTAAATATTTTTAAAAACAATTTCTGTTTGTTAATATTTTGACACTTTAAAATTTGTTAGTTAAAAAAAACAATGTTAACATGGTGCATTCAAAATTGAAATCATGAGACTGCCAAGACTATATTAATAACGGTAATAATATGTGAATATGTAAAAATTTTTATTTGCAGGAATCTATTGATATAAACATTTTACATCGAGGATTTCGAGCGTATATAATTCCTTCTTCTGCAAAAATTGGGATAAACAATTCTTTATCATTAAAACTTTTCATACGAGACTTTGACGGCAATATTGAAAACTTTCAGGTAAGTAACTCTTTGTCTGTGGTTGTTCGAAGAGCACAACTTGGCAATATGCATGAAAACTAAGTATTGAGGAAACGGTAGCCATTCTAAAAATTTGTCAACATTTTGTTTATTTAACGACATGGCTTGTGGATTGTGATCACTTAACATACGATAATTTTGCTTATTAACTTACCCATTCAACCAAAAGTGAGCTTCATCGCTGAACAACATTTTCTTGAGAAAATTGGGATCGGTGGCCATCTCGTTTTGGGCCCATTCACCGAAGGTGCGACGCGCTTGATGGTCGTTTGGCTTCAATTCTTGCACGAGTTGTATTTTGTAAGATCGCAAACTAAGATCCTTCCGCAAAATCTTCCATAAAGTGGATGAGCACAGCTCCAATTGTTGCGCGAGTTACGACACCATCTACAGCGACAGCACCCACTACAGAACATATTTCAACAGCAACAACAACAATCAGTCAAGCCCCACCAAAGCCAAAGAGGGTTTACGCTGAATAGGCATTTAAGTATTTTTAAGTTATTGTTTACCATTAGTTTTACTTATTTTCTTTTGCTTATACGATTGAAACATTGTTGCCATTTCATAATGAATAGACTTACTCCTGAACAACGTTTGCAAATCGTGCAAATTTATTACCAAAATAATGGTTCGGTTCGCGCGATGCACTTACACTTTGTATTTTATGTTGCAATCAATAAATAGGTTACATTCTAAGAAAATGCTGCTGTTTACAAAATCGATTTAAACCAAAAGTTGTATTTAAAAAAGAGATTCAAAAAATTAAAGTTAGTTCTAATCGAACAAGTTCAGAATAAAGTTGTGTTTTTTTTTAAAGCTCCGGCACGAGAACCTATAACTGGCGATGCATCGCGCGAACCGAACCATTATTTTGGTAATAAATTTTCAAACATTGTTCAGGAGTAAGTCTATTCATTATGAAATGGCAAACCAAACTGAGCATAAATCAAGTGACAGCTATCAAAAAGACCAACTCCGAAAAAAGTATTGCCAGATTGAAAACCACACTTCTAAAAAAAACACCCTTTATCAACTAGTCAGTGTGTACTGCATCAAAAGTTTAGAAAGTTGACACGAATGGACTTAGGCGTGTGACTGAAAATTAGTTTTATATTTACGGTTAACGAAATGAGTCGATATACGCTTGAACAACGATGGGAAATATTAAAAATTTAGTTGGAAAATGGAAAATCTTATACCGCAAGTGGAAGAAAGTAACGTTAAAAATTCGGTGTAGGAGAATTTGTGGATCAATTTGTGAAAGTGTGTGTAAAACTGGATTTTTATTGGATTAACCAACATGTTCAACAACCAACCGAAAAAAGTTTTGCTGTTGCTCAGAATGTGCAAGAAGAACCAACCAAATCAACTCGCCTTCGTAACTCAGGAATTGAACATTTCACGCAATTGCATAATGTGCGAATTTTGCTTAAAAACTTCGGCATGAAGCCGTAAAAAGTTTAATTGGTGCAACAACTAAAGCTACATGACCATCTTACTTACTTACTTTACGTTTAATGGAACAACAGCTTATGGAGGGCCTAGGCCGAGCTTATCGCATCCACTTATGTTGTGCGTGTTATATTTGTACATGAATGGAAGGGACCTACAGTTTAATGCCGAATCCGAACGGCGAAGTGGAAAGCTTTTCATAGAAATTTTTATTCTTGTAGGTCAGGCCATTGCCTGCCAAGAGGTGGTGCCGTGTCGAAAAATTATTTTTCTACTTTTTGAATTTGCCTGTGCTGGGATTCGAACCCCGGGCACTCTGCGTAACAGTTCAACGCACTACCACTACGCCACAGCGACTACTACATGACCATCAGCAACGGTAAATCGATCTTTTGTTTGTGTTTAAGCTCTGCGGCTTGATGGAAGGAGAGTTCGATGGGGGTAATTTGAGTGGAGTAAATTGAAAGACCGGGAGATCGGTCTGGAATGTCTCGAGACGGCGGTGGATTGTCCGGGCGGCAGCCATATAAGGAGGCGCTGGCACGGAGGCGGCAGATGGAGGACGGCCAGGAACGATAGCTCTGGCTGGTCGTTGCGGTGCTTGAGGCCTGTGGCTGGCTTTCCTTCTCTTTGATACCGGCCTGGATTCCGGATGGATAAGTGTGTGGTGATCCAGGGAGCACTTCCTACACTGGTTGGCGGACTCGTGTGTTGCCGTAGTATGCGTTTGAGCGAGACAATTCAGGCAATATCCATGGGCCCTAGCCGCTTCCGCTCGCTGGTTGGGGGTCATGGCGAGGAAACCGTGGCAATACCGCAATGCGTGGAACTGGAAGCATAGCTTGCATTGATAAAAATTTCCTTCCTGACCAGGGGGAGTCATTAAAGCTGCGGGTTGCCACGTGTTGCTCTGGTTTGCGCGGCTTACGACTTTTGATTTAACCTGTGGAGTACTGGAAAGAAGTACAGATTAGCTGTGACATCATCAGGATTTTGGGAAGTAGGAGAAAGAGGCCGCGAATTTAGTTTTGTACGCGAGAGGTAAAATACATAATTTCACGATAGGACGTGATATTACACCATTTTGGGTGCGCAAATCGACAACGCGAATGTGGTTGTCAGGACTACGGTGTAACTTGACGATACGGCCCAGACGCCATTCATTTGGGGGAAGCAGTTCGTCCTTTACGACTGCGAACTCTCCCTCTTCAGGGTCTTTCTGTGGATGTTTCCATTTATACCGCTTTTGAAGATCCTTTAGGTATTCTTCTTTCCAGCGGCGGTTGAATTGATGATGAAGCATCTTAATCTTTTCCCAACGGTTACCGAGAGAGATACTCTGATGAAATACCCAGGAGTCATAGCTGTGACATCAGCAGGATTTTGGGAAGTAGGAGAAAGAGGCTGCGAATTTAGAACGGATTATATTCTTGCCCGTAGAGTGGTGAACTCTTCAAAGGTAAACTTGTGGTTTCCAGCAGTCTTTTTGAGATGAGTCTTGAAACTCTTGACCGCAGATTCCCATAACCCACCCATGTGGGGAGCACTTGGAGGAATAAAGTGCCAGGTTATACCTTGAGGAGCATATTTCATAGAAATGTGAATGGAGACCTCGTTAAAAAAATTTAAGGAGTCTTTACTTACAGCGCGTCGAGCATCAACGAATGTTGTACCATTGTCAATCATAATTTTTTTCTGGAAGCCCTCTGCGTCCAACGAATCGAGCGAAGCACGCTTGGAACGCATCCGTCGTTAGGTTTGAGCAGAGCTCCAAATGAATGGCTTTCGTGGAAAAGTATACAAGTACGGCTGCGTATCCTTTAAGAAAAGTAGAAGACCGTAAGAGGGACGCCTTTATCTGAAAAGGTCCAGCAAAGCCCACACCTGTGGTAGCGAATGGAAGTGATAAACTACAGCGCTCAGGGGGGAGAGCTGCCATAATCTGTACAAGCATTGTCTGCTTGTATATAGTACAAGCCTTGCAATGGAAAATGCACTTTTCTATTTTTAATTTTAGGCGAGGAATGAAATATTCCTGCCTCACCATGCGAAGCATGAGACTGACTTAGGCATGGAGGAGCATATTATGGAGAAATTCCAAATGTAAAACACAATAGCGAGAATTCTCAGGAATGATGTGAGCGAGACGACCATTCACTCTGAGAATATTCTTCTTGTCTAGAAAAGGATTTAACACGAGAAGAGTGCTTTTCTTTTCTATTGGTTTTGCATCGAGTAATGATGCTTTTTTTCGTAGATAATATCGAGATTGAGCCAAGGATATGAGTCGGGTCTTGACAAATTGAATTTCGGCGTGAAGGATAGAGCTTGAAGTGGGGACACTAACTCTACGAACCTTTGCCTGCACGTTGTGAAAGAACCGAAAAACATATCCTAAAACTCTTAGAGCTCGAATAAAAGAGGAGAATCGATCGAGAATATCGATTTCCTGATCGAGAATGTGATAGGACTCTACTTTGCGTTGCTCTAGCAATGTTGCATTTCTGGGAGTGGATTTAGGCCAATAATCTAAAGATTTTTGAAGCCAGTGAGGTCCATTCCACCATAGACGACAGAATACTAAATCTTGAGGTTTGCAACCTCTAGTTCCCAAGTCCGCAGGGTTGTCTGCACTAGAAACATATCGCCATGAAGTATTTACAACATTTTGGAAAATCAAGGAAGTTCGATTTGCAACGTAAGTCATACATGTGTGAGGTGGTTTTTCTAACCATGCCAGCACAATCTGAGAATCGCACCATAAGAATAAGCTAGCTTCATTAAGTCTAAGGTAGGGTCGGTCTAAAGTTACTAACTTTGAAAACAGAACAGAACAGCTCCACATAACTCTAAGCGTGGTAGGGTTACCGTTCTTATGGGTGCAACCTTTCCTTTAGCAACTAAGAGATGTGCTGAAGAAGAGGTACGGAGATAGAGAGTTGTACAATACGCTTTCTCTGAAGCGTCGCAAAACCCATGAATCTGGATTTGTTGGTTCGGGGAGAATCCGATCCAACGAGGAATTTCAATTTTGGTGAGTGCTGGGAGGTTTTATGCGAACTTAATCCACTGAGTGAGGGAACCAGGCTTGACACATTCATTCATTCCAGTCAGTTCCATCTAGTCAAAGCTCTTGCAATACCCGGCCATCCTGCCGGGACAAAAAGTTTCGCGACTGAAGAGAGAATTTGCCGTTTGGTGACCCCATTCACTGATGAAATTGGTATAATGGTATGTGAAAATGAGTCGGAATTTGCATTCCAACGAATACCGATATGTTTAGTAGAGCTTGTACTTTGAAACCGTAGGAAATCGAAATCTAACAGATCCTCTACTAAGATGTTTTCTAATATTGCAGGGTGGTTAGCTGTGAGGGCATTGTTCTTGCGTATCTTTTGCCAACTGATAGAGAGTTCTGATGGCTAGATACGGTGCGCAATTAACCAAAATTTGTCTGTACATCTTCTGCACATCTCCATTGAAAACGAATCGGAACATTCGCCATTGAAGAATGAGAAGCATTAGGTCTGGTTGAAGAGTGGGACCAGTGTAGAGAACATCGTTAAGAGAAATTCCTGAGCTAGTGGCTTTTGAAGCATTGAAAACTACACGGAGTTTGGTAGTTATATCGAATCACAGCATGGTGGGGTAAATAAAATGAGAAGCACTTTCCATCGGAAATAACTTCTTGAGAATGAGTTATTTCCATATCATCGAGACTAGATATTCTTGTAGTACTTGGTCATCGTCATAAACGATTTTCAGGTCAACCTTTCTTTGCAAACTGCGCTCCTTTCAAAGAAATTGTTGAAGTGCAGTGGCTTTTGAATGGCCTAACGCTATAGTTTTGGGAAAACTTTTTTTAAACGGCAACCTGACAACGTAACGACAATCTGTATTTCGTTTCGTAGTAGAACAGAGAGTGGAAGAGCTTGTGAGATTTCTTCTTGCTCCCAGAATTGCTTTAATTGGGAGCTAAGCAATTCATTGGAGATTGGTTCTACTTGAGTGGCATGTGCAGCTACGTGTTCTCTAACTGAACCACTGATGATCCAGCCAAATATAGTATTCTGTGCCAATAGATTACCACAGATGTTCTTTCGTAATCCTTCTAGAAATATTTGGGGCAATAAATCATTTCCGATTACAACATCAATTTGAGCAGGAATATGGCAATTTGGATCAGCAAGATTTAAAGTGGTTAACTGTTGCAAGTTAAACCTTCTGATTGGAAAGCTGGGAAGAAGCTTAGTAAACTGCGAAAGAACTATAGCCCGAGCATATATTCTTTTGTTAGTTTTGGGTGCCACTAACATGAAAGAACATAGTCGATTAGAATTTTGAATAATTCTACCTCCCATACCTGAAATTTCGAACATGGATTGTTCCGTTGGTAAACGAATACGTTTTTGAACTTTTGAGGAAATAAAAGTTCTTTGCGACCCTTGGTCAATCAAAGCACGGACTTTGAATAATTCCCAGAGATTATTATCTCTTACGAAATTAATTCGTTCGTGTATCGAAAGGTTTTTAAACTCTGCACAACTCTTCCTGGCATCAGGGGCATTACATAAACGACATGTATACGTCCTTTTGGGTTCAGCCACAAAGGTGTGAATTTGGCTAACAACCTTCTTGTGGGGAGTGTTTTGATTAAAAACATTTATCTTTTGCTTATTTGGATGAATTCTGTTGAGTCGTTCTACTACGTCGTATCTACTCGTTAGGAAATCATCTAGCTGTGACCAAAGAGGTAGGTCTCTTCGGGACTTTAGGGATTGTTCCCACAGCGATAATGTTTCGTGTGGTAGTTTCGTAGAACATATATATACTAGGATAGGATCCCAGTTTTCTGTGGTTAGTTATTAATTGAAGTTTTTGAATCTCTTCACTATTCTCGGAACGAATAGTGTGCAAATTCAGTAACTTTTGTACTTGATTGTCAACTAGAATGCGTTTATTTTCATAACGAGCTTTCAAGTCTTCCCATGCTAGAGCGAAATTTTCGTCGCTTAACGGATATTGTTTGACGATAGCTCCAGTTTTACCTTGCGTTTTATACCTGAGATGATATAACTTTTGAGCGGAAGTGAGTTTTGGATGGTTAATGTAAACGGCGGTGAACATGTCTCGGAAAGACGGCCATTCTTCATAACCACCAGAAAAAATTTCTGTATCGCAAGGTGGAACTTGTAAGCATGGCATTATAATTGCCTGCTCTTTGAGTTGTTCTTTAGGGAGTTCTCTTGAAAGCGCTTGAGGCTGAAGTAATTTCAACTGATCTTCAATTCTAGCCATTGTGTTTTCGTATGTTTCTTGACAGCTACAGTATTTACCACTAGCCTGTACTTTGAAATTTTCTGGCAAGTCACTGTCGGCTGCTTCAAACACCACATCATAGACTCTTTGGAGTCGAGTCCAACCGTTCTCTAGACTACTTCGCATCACAACCAAAAGAGATTCGGTGTGATCTTCTAGAGAAGAATTATTAAATTTATCGCAATATTGTACAAGATTGTCACTGTCGGCAATGAACTTCTGCATTGAAATACTATAAGTTCGCCTTTTTTGGGACTTAGCGAGTTCTTTTTTTTCTCTTTGTTGCTCGCGTTGTTTTTGAGCATTCTCTTCGTCTGACATTTTTAAAAGAGGTTTTTTGTTTATCTCAACAGAATCGCTTTGCCTGGGAGGAGTTCTATCAACAGGCATTAAATTATACTAAGAAATTTAGAATTATTTGAACAAATAAAATTGTAATAAGTATCCAGGAAAAGGAAAAAAAAATATATATATTGAAAATAGTTGTATTTAAATTAGCAACTATATATTTTTCTGGAAACAAGACATATTTCCTGTAGTTTTTTTTTTTACTAACCGCAAAAATGCTAAGGGCAACCTTTTGTAGGTAAAAATAATTTCAAATATTCGCTGAAAATGAATATATTAATTTTTGTTGTTGTAAAATATCAACCTTATATATATATATATTATATATTTTATTTTAATGTGAAATAAAAATATATATATAATATAATAAAGTACTTTAAGTGTAATAATTTTGTACAGGTTTATCGCTTGGAGGTAAACGAATATAGCACAAAAGAAATGCAAGAATTTTCTTTAAAGCAATAAGTGTGTTTTGTTGTTGTACACGGAACTTATTTACTTTATGTACATACAAAATATATTTTTGTATGTTGGAACCAGTATGTATGTACTCGTATATGGAAATATATACAATTTATACACAATATTTTAAATATGGGAAAATTTAATATATTGTGTAGATAGGAAGTTCACAAGTAAAGTTTAGGAAATAAATAAATACTTGTACATACTTCAATACTGGACAAAGGGGGGGAAGTTTTTCCCTGGGGTTTACTTGTTGTGCTGTAATTGTTGGTGGTTGATTGTTGGTGAATGTTGCACTTACTCGTATTGGACTTTTTTGTTTGGTTTTTATTGTTACAACTTTGTGTTATTTTGGGTTTATTGTTTATGTTTTTAGTGGCACTGCACTAACCTCATTGGGTTCTTTATGTTTTTTTTTCCTTCGAAGGACCAATGTTTAAGATCTGTGGCTTGATGGAAGGAGGGTTCGATGGGGGTAATTTAAGTGGAGTAAATTGAAAGACCGGGAGATCGGTTTTAAGAAATTAACAAATTATTTTATTGAAACTAAAATGGAAAAAATTTGAAATTGCAATAGATAAGTATATAAGGAGTTAGGATCTTACGGTTATAATTATTCGAAAGGAATGTATAAAAAGAAAGTAGAACAGGTAGTAATAGGAAAGAAAGAATAGAAAAAGAAAAGAAAAAGAATACAAAATAATAGAAAAGGAGGGCCATTAGGGTGGCTTAAACAGTTTGGGAAATTTCAAAATTGGGTGGGACTAAATTGGTGCAGCTAAGTGCAGCACCATACGTTCAAACATGTATTAAAAAAAATTGGGATGGTCGTATTGGCCACTGCAAGGCCAGCCGGGTAAGTCATTTGAATGAAATAGTGTTCCACATTTAAACGGAAGGATTGTACTTTCGAAAAAAAACTACATTGAAAAAAAATTATTCGTGTCTTATTTATACCATGTCCACACTATCGTAATTTACGGTTCATTCTTAACTTATGCATAAACCATGTGTAAATTAAGTAATTTCGCCTTGGGAAATATGTCAAATAAATTACTTTGAACTGAAGTAATTTATCATAAATTAATACAGAAATTAAGATCAAACCGATGTCAGCAATGATTTTTTCGATAAGTAATCGAAGAAATGTCATCACAAGGTGCCATTTCTACAAAAAGTTTAATAAGGAAAAAAATATACAAAAACCGTAATTTGTGGGGGAATGGAGCCGAATGGAGCCTAATTGAAATTTGTAGCTGGAAATTTGGCGCTGGAAGAGCAAGGTGTGTTGTGCACAGCAAGTGAATTAAGAGTAAAAATCCACAACCTGACGGCACGATATAAGTATGTAATCAAAACAACACAAAAACATAATCAGAAAATAAATTAATTTACATTACAGGAAGGAAAAGGCAAGCATAGGACCATCCGACCACATCCTTCGGAGTGGCCTTTATATACGGAGACGCGGACTTTGCTGGCTTCATATAAAAATTAACACACGGAGTTATTGGTAGAGAACAGCATAAGTGGTAAGAAAAAACTTCATATTGAAATATGTAATTGTTTTTATTAATTTGTATTCCATAGAAAGCAACATCTCAGTATCGGAATCCGAAAATTTAATAAAATTGAAAGCGAGATGACAAAATGATACAATGACTTTGCAGAAACAAATTCTGAACTCAAACAAATAAGCTAACAAATATTGCAAACTGAAAAAAGAAAAACAGATTTGTTACAAGATTTTGTCAAGGATAGCAAAGAACTAAATCAAAGTTTGATTGATTTAAAAAAACTAGATTGAAGGAGCAAAAGATTTATATTCAATATATAGTTTTGTTGTTGTTGGTGTTATAGTTACTGTGAATTAAATGAATTAAAGTACTGGAAGTTATAGCGTGTTATTTTTTAAGCAAAAATTTATTGGCAGTAATACTTACTGAAATAGGTCGCAAGTACATTGCGAATTGATGCTGTCCCGTAATTCCTGCTGAGGATGATTCCGAGTTCTTTCCAAATCTTTTAATGCCTCCATCCACTTCTGATTAATCGTGTCATTTTTTCATTTAAGAAGTTGATGAGGACGCAACATACTTTTATTATTGAATTGGTGTTTTTTGTTATGTTATCGATCCCATTTCCAATTCTACGGAATCGAGCTTTAATGTGCCCAAAAGCATTTTCAGCGGCTCTTCTACATTTTGATAGTTCATAATTCAATGTTTTTTCCTTTTCGCTTTGCATAACGTTAAATGCATATGTCTATCAATTTCGTCCTGAAACGAAATGCTGAGTCTCCCATAATAAATATTGGGGCATTTACTTCGGCAATCGTTTCAGTCACTTCGCTTAAGAAAGGGCATATATCTAATTGTTTCAGAGTAGATGTCTCAAAAATTTGGGAGTCGTTGCAGCGTCCTGGGCTACCAACGATTATGTAAATGAATCGATATCTGAAAACAAAGTTAATGTATATTTTTCACTTATCTAAAACAAACGTGCAATAGTCTCTCCTGCTAATAAAACTGTGGGATACCACCCTTTGTAGTTGTAGTAGCCGGTAGCGTCCTGGGAAGGTGGGTGAATCTCAATATGGCAGCCGTCTGCAAAAACAAATATAAATACTTCTGGTTTTGTAATTATAAATCTTCGCGTTAGTCCATACCAATTGTCCCAATGTACTGAGGAAAACCAAGCACTTTGAAACCTTCAACAAGGTACACGATTTTGTCACTGGTCAATGGGAAATTTGTCATATATTTTGGTCGCTAGTAATTCCAAACATCAGAACAAAATTCTAATAAAATGCTGCATTAACTTGCCAACTTCGAGCATATTACCAGTGGTGCGGTATTCCGCCGACGATCCCAGTGCATATAATGCTATGGCAACCCGCTTTTGTAGGGGTGTGGCCTTTCGAAAGATGATGTCTTGTTTCTCCAATGACCGCAACGTCTAGCACAAAGCGTCAAATGAGCTCCGACTCATTCTAAAATTATATTAAAAAAAGCTTTGTCGTTCACTGCGTAATTGACCTCCCAAAATGTCTGTGTTCGTTCCTATAACAATTGCTGAAGTTAATAAAAAATGCATGTGGGTGTCAAAAATGTTACAGACCTTTGCCCAACGTAAGCGGATTTGCTTTCGAAGATTTTGTGATATTTGGAACAATGTCAATTGATTTTTCCTCAATAATATCAATTTATGCATGAGTACAGAATGCCGGCTTTGTAGCAGACTCAGAAAGTCATTGCACATGGAAAACAATCCACGATATTAATTACATCCTGCCGCTGTTTGAACGCCAATATACTTAACAAAATCTCCTGGTCGGACATGCTAAGATAAAACAATAATTATTCAAATTCACTTGAGTGTCTTGCGATTGCGTACTTACTTTCGCCTTTTGCCACAAAATAATAAATATGCGAGTTGACACCGAACTGTCAAAATAAATTACCAACAGCTAGTATGAACGCAGTTTATTTAAGTTAAGTAATTTATTACAAATTAAGTAATTTATGCCCTAGTGTGTACGTAGTATTACACTAAAATCAAATTCCATATAATAAATTCCACCTTGTACTTTAACTACATATGTATATCACTTTAAAGAAAGTAGGAAATTAAATTTGAAAATAGAATTTGCTGTTTTTTTTTAAATACTGACATATTTATTACTATTATTTTTTTAATTTTTATGTCATGTTTTACTAAAAATGCATTTCTTATCTCTTTTACAATATGTGAAAAGTGAATTACGAGGGGTACGTATGACCATTGATACATCGCATTAAACTAATTCAAAAAACAGAAAAAAAGTATTTGAAATATATTTTTTCAAATATTATTTTATTCCTCAGCCGATTGTCCACTAGGGATGGTAAAATCAGTAGTCGATTGTTATCGACGGTGCTCCCTACTTTTATTACTACAACTTTCCTAAACTGTGAACAATGTTGGTTTTTTTTTTTATATAATATTTTTTAGTAATGAATAAAAAAGTTAATTTCTTAAAAGGGACTAAATCAGGAAGGACAGAATGTACCAGGGTGCAACCGTGGCTACATGTACTGCTAACAATCAATACCACGATATGTGATTGAACATTAATCATTGCAAAAAACTCGCCCACAATATTTATTTCAATTTCATTGTATGCATTATTCTTGACAAGACTTTAAATCTAACTGAACTGGATCTAATTTTACCGTAGGCGTGAATGGAGTCGACGTTTGTCCGTTTGTAACACTGCAAGTAGAATAATCGGAGTCGGAATGTCTATTCTTGTGGATGCTGATGATTGTTCAGCAAGCAAAATATTTGGTATGGTCTGTACCTGAGAAACGTTATCAAATCAAATAGCTTCAAAAAGCGGGTATAAAAACGAGCTCTTTACGCTATGCTCCCACATGTTTGACCTTGGTTGCATTGCAGCAGGAGCGGCAACGTCTTTCTTTGATATGAGTTAAAAAAACAATTGTTTTTTAACAGTGAAGCGCGCTAGACTGTAATTCATTTTGGGTAATGAAGTAAAACAAGGAGAAGTAAAAAAGGCTACAAATAAATTAATGTAAAAAAGCACCAGATTCTTATAAGTATCCAACCGAAGTACTCGATACTTGCCATCACTAGTTTAAATTATATATAGTATGACCGATATCACACTGGCGCAGTGTTCGCCGTGGAGACAAAATTGTTGTTGGTTTCCATATTAGATGAAAAAAAATAAATTTTTTGTGTTTATTTTGCTTTATATTTTTATTTGCAAAATTAACTCTCATAAAATATTTGAGACACTAAATCAGAAATCTTAGCAAAATTAAAATAAAAGCCGAACAATTTATAAATCTATATTAAATAGTTTTTTATTTTGAATAATTTCAGCAAATGGCTAAGACAATAGTTTTTGCGATGGTACTGCATATGGCTGCAGTAGCTGTCCGAGAGCCCTGAAATCAGTTGCCACAAAGCCTCCTTATCCAATTATTATTTCCCGGATTTCTTTCTATTTTTTCTGTATATTTTGCTGGCTTTTAAATTAATTTTATTTAAATTTTAAATTAAATCGTAACGCGATGAATTAATTGCAAATGTATTCGCCGACATTCAAAATAATTATCATTATCGTTGGTTAAGTGAAAGGCTTTTTTAGCCTCAAAAAATGTTGATGTGGACGATATCAATGTTATTATTCAAGACATGATTAATTCCCAAACATTTTACTTCAAATCTATGGATTATGTTATGGTGAAAAAAATTAAGCAGCCAAAGCAATTCACTTGATATGCTCAATCTACCGCCACATTGTTGTGAAAAAATGAAGCAGTCAAACCAATTTACTTGATGTGCTCAGTCTACCACCACATTTATAAAAATAGAAAGTTGATTCTCCAATAATTTTGCTATATAATCTCAACGCTCCGTGAGAATGTAATGGAACGAGGTTAGTTATTAAAAAAATAATACTCAAAGTCAATAAAGCCACACTTCTTGAGGCGAAATTTAAAGGAAACCATGTTTTGCTTCCAAGAATTCCTATGATTCCTACCGACACACCGATAAAGTTCAAACGATTGCAATTTTCAATTAAGGGTAATCATAGCGAATCTGTGGTTTGGATCGCGAAAACTTTTGCTTCTCCCACGGACAGTTATACATGGTATGTTCCAGTATCGGGATGCCAGCAGATTTATTCACTTACTTCGAGAATAATAAAACAAAAAAATTGTTTACTCTTTAGCATTACAATAAACAAAAAATGTTGTTCATTGTTTTACGTTACAATAAAAATTTATTTTGATTTTCACGTGTTTTTAATTAATATTAAAAAATGTACACAAGTTTTTAAAACATAAAGAAGAAATAGAAAATTCTTTGACGCCGAAACAATAGTTGCCGGGTCCGTCTAGTATGTATATTACATTTTCCATTACCAAAAACTTTACTCGTCAGTAAGATTTCTCTATTTATATCTAATTTTCTATTTATATAAAAGTAAAATAACTATTGTTTCGTATTTTCAGATCGTTTGGAAATATTTGAATACAAATTCAGTTCATCAAATAATTTCCGATGCATCTCAAAGCAACACAAAAGTATTTTTGTATTTTCATGAATCTGGAAGGTAAATTTGGAATAATTAACAACTTTATTTATTAATCGTTGCATTAGGTACTGAGACCGTTCATTTGACTATTTCAAGTATAATCTATGAAAATTTTACTCTATATTTACAACAAGAATTGTTTCGAACAAATCGTTAAATGACTTAAGACACAAACATTTATAGTTTACTTCCTCAGAATCGTTTATATATTTACAAGGGAGTAAAAGAAAATCGTGGCAAAACGGAAAATGTCGCGTAAATGAAGGGACGCATATCATTTATGTGTATATAAGTATACACATAAATGATTGGCAGCACATATGCATCTAGATAGAGGAGCCTTCTATCCCTCTATCGGTTGATAAGCGCGCTGATTCGCGTATGATTCATACTTGAAATATTTGGTTAGAAATTTCTAGAGCTGAAAGAATGAGCGAATATAGACTGAAAAAAAACAAGCACGAGGCGTAATAAAAAGGCAATTGTGTTACGATAAAATCTCCAGCAAAAATTGATGCTGAGAGACAGCGAGAATGTAGACTTCGTCGAAAAATGGAGGGTCAATAAAATTCAGATGTTGCTATCGTGAAAAAAGACACAGGCATACGATGTAAAACCATTAGGCAAAATTATATTCTTACTCCTTCTGAATGTTTACACTGTCGCAAGCATGAAAGACTATGTGTGCGATATAGACAGGTAGAAATGTAAGGTAGTAAGAAAGACATAGAAGATATGCGTCATTTCTTACTACCTTACTTTTATTGTCTTTCATGCGTATTACGTCCAACGACCCAACGATCATCGACCTAAAGACGATCAACCCCAACCGGATGAAATTCGGCACCGAATATCTGCCACAGGAATATTTTCTATACAAACTATGGAAAACGCTTTCTTGCTAAATCAATTAAATAATATCCTTATTAATAGTTTACCGAAACAATTAATAAGTTTTGTTTACATAAGCAAAAAACTACAAAGCTAAATTTTTTTGCTTTATTTTACCAATTCTAAATAAATAAATCGATGGCAATCTTCGAATGGAGTGCCTTAAGCTTAAGAAATTGTATTGTAAGAATTTAGTCTGGTTTTGATCACGACTCCGAGAAGTCTTTAAATAAATAAACATTGTTTTTTTTTAATTCATGGTCAACAAGTCACGAATTCAAGTGTTTCAACGATTTTTACACAATCATGACGGTCACAGCTAACAAAATATTCCAATGATATAAGCAAACCGACAGTGAAAGATGCACAATTGGTCGAAGGTCAATACTCTGAATTTCGTGATGAACGTTAGCCACATACTGACATTTCAATAGTACTCAGAAGTTATTTGCCCTGTCCAGGTGTTATCAGTTGTGATACCGAGACAGTTTGTTTTACATTGTAATCACCTCCAATTATAAATTTTGAACCATGTGAAACATAAAACCGATAGGCCAATAAGAAATTAAATAATAAAGTACTTAAAACTAACTTAATGTTCCAACAGTGATCAATAATTTGATTTATAGTACCTGTGGGCTTCGATTGTTTATTGATTTCGCTGTAAACGTTAAGTTACTATTGTTGTTGTTTTCTGTGCTTTAAGTTTTTTCTGGAAAACTTCGCAGCCCTTATACTATAGTTGGCTGGGTGTCCGTTTTGTCCACATAGTGCACAGATTTGTACATTGGCTCTTGGGTTGTTTGCATTTACTTCTTAAGTATTTGGCTCGTCTATTGCAGACATTTTTACTGTCCAAGTTGTTGACAATTCATACATAAAGGAAAGCATTTTACCTTTTTGGGTGGTTCTAAGAGTCACCTTACAATGTTGTAAATCATTTATATTTTTTATTCGGAAGCAAATCACCATAAAAGAGTGGAAAATGGTTAATAATGGATTCCGTTTTTTTTATATTGTTTAGTAATTTATTGATTCTGCGATAATCATAACTACATCGTTATAAGAGACGGCTTTGAATTGTACTAAGTCCTTCATCAGTGCTAATATTTTTGTTTTGAACTCGTGGAAGTCTCGAACATTGCTCACATTGATTGGTGGTGGCAATGGTTCCATGATGACCGTAGTATGTGAGGTCTTAGACATTTCATTCTTTTGTTTGGTTGACGAGGGGTTAATGATTTACTGAGTTTTCTCTTCTTGTTATTCTTTCCATTCTCATAAAATTTTTTCAAGTTTCTCTTCATCAGTGCAACACTCAATGGTTGCTTATGGTGTTTTGGCTACTTTCCACTTGATGATTTGGGCTGGGAAGAGTATTTAACCTTTCGAGCACCCTAAGCCTGTAAATAGTCCTTTTTCTGTAAATCATCTATAATTGTCTGTTGTTGTTGAAGTTTTTTTTTAAAGGTTTTATGAAATAATAAAAGTTATCACTTAAAGACGTTGGCGATCATGTAATGATTTATGTGCGAAATTTTCATCTGCAGTTTCAAAATTACTTTTCATTGAAAAAATTTTATTTAATTTTGAATATACATACCTAAAAATTCTAGATATGAAAATAATTTGCGCTTTCATAAGGACTATGTTTCGAAGCATTCGTCTTAAATTAAACTGTGTAATCGTCTAGGAATGATCACAATACTCTCACATCATTACATTATCGAGACAAAAGTTTCTAGGCAAATTATTTCCTTAGTCCTTAAAAATAATATACTGGAGGAGTGAGATACAACTAACCCCTGTTGAATAAATAACCTTTTTAAATAAATCCCAAAAGGCCAAAAATCACTACTATAAGTAGTAAATTTAATATCGATCGAAACGTCAAACATTTTTAAACCATTTTAATATAACTGTTTAAGAGTAAAATTATAAGTTCCACATAAAAACCAAATTCAATCAGCAGAAAACATTTATAAAACTTTAAAAACTATTGAATATATATTTAAAACGTGTCTCTTAAAGGAAAGTACAAAATCACAGTTTAGAATAATTAAATAAAAAGTTAATAAAAATTTATTATTTGCTTGAAAAAAAAAATTATGGCTCCAAAGACTAGAATGAGCAATAAACAAAATCACTCAACTTTGAGTGAAAACAGTGACGAGGAAGAGATAAATACCGGAAATTTATCGATGATTATTGACAACTTAAACAAAAAATTCAAAGTACAAGAAAAAGATATAAGAAAAATTAAAGAATCACGGCAATATATTAGCGAAAGTTTTGATGAGCTAAAAATTTAAATAGATCGTCTAGTCGAAGAGAATAAACAAATTAAAAAAGAAATTAAAGAACTTCAAGCAAACGGTGAAAATTTTAAAACAAAGATGAGCAAAATTGAGACAGATTTAATTAAAATAAAACAAAAATAACTTAATACTCACAATCTACCAAAACTGAAAAACGCCAATCTAAAAGACATAAAAATATAAATTGAACAAGTAAATGCCAAAGTAATGAAAGAAGATATATTAGAAGTGTACCAAACTGAAAAGAAAATATGTAAAACAATGACGAATTTAAAAATAATTGCTAAGTATTTGAAAGAAAAAAGTACAAATAGACATCAACAAAATAGTTCCAGAAATTGATATGAAAGGAAAATATATAAATTTTCATCCATTAATTGAAAAAGAATTCAGTGATCTTCTAAAAAAATTTAACATTGAAGCCAAAAACAAGAATTATAAGTATGTTTAGATCAAAGAAGCAAAGGTTCTTGTCAGAAAAGATGAAATTGCGATTGTTATGCAAATTGGGCGATTAGAAGATTTGAATAAACTTAAGTAATTTATGTACATATGTATAAGTATATCAATAAAATAAATATGTATATGAACTTAGAAACATGGATACAGTGAAGCAAATAAATGATGAAATATTAGAAAATAATGTGAAATATGAAATTAATGAAGTAAAATTTGAGAATAATAATGGAAATATTAATATTTTATACCTAAAACAAAGCATTAGAAACAAATTAAATGATATTATAGTAGAACAAATTAAGTGTCAAAATAAAATTATTCATATAATTGCCCTAAGCGAAATTTGGATATTTGAAAACGAAAATTCTTACTTTAACTTAATATAATATATAATATAATATAATGCTTACTTTGCAAACAGAAAATCAAAAAGAGCAGGTGGCTGTTTAATATATGTACAAAGAACAATACCTTCAACTCTTCTATCAACAATTGAGTGTGATGGAAGTAGTTTCTTGGCTGTCAAAGTTATAAAATTAGGTATTTGTGTGTCATGTATGTATAGATATTGCGCTTCAGATATATGATCCTTTATTTGTACATTTGAAAATGAAATTTACATAAAACAAGTATAAAAACATAATGTATACTAGAAAGGGAAATAGTGCTGAAACAATAATTGATCATGTATTAACGGATAAAATTTTTCTACAAATTTACTTTTTGTTTAGACGATAACCCAATTTCTGATCACAGATTAATTTCACTGGCAGTGAACACTAATAAAAACATAAACTATGCTGCAAAAGATGAGATCGAAAAAAAAACTTAATAAATAATTGACAAATCGTCCTTCTCAGAATTTCATAATTCTGTTTTTAGAAACATTAAAAACTGCACAAAATATGTTAAAAAATCAAACAGGAATTTCAGAAAACCGTGGATGAATTCAGGGTTGTTAAACTTAATCAAAAATAAAAACAAATATTATAAGCTAAAGAAAAAGTACATCAACAACTTATTTTTCGAAAATGAATTTAGAAGATACAAAATTATGGTTAGAAATAAAATAAATAATTTTCGAAAGGTATACTACTTATGGCAATAATATAGAGCAAAATATCACTTCAAATACTAAAACAAGGAAAATTTTAAAAGAAATAAAATATGGCCAAAATTATGACAGGAAAACTGAAATTACTCAAATAAAATTACACGAAAATATTTTTACATATCCGAGCGAAATGATGAGAATATTTAAAGGGTATATATATATATAAATGAGGAAGCCTTTAAATTACTGGATACGGCTGATAATGACGACTTAGCAGAATAAAACCCTGTACCTCGGAGACACAATCAAAAACTAGAAATTCCAATGGGAATTATCTAGTTTAAAAATCAAATTCATATTCTATTATAAAAAAATTGCTCTAAAAATTGGTTTATGCCAACAAGCCAACAACATGAAAGAGTGGTGGAAAATAATCTCCAAAGGACATGGACACAGGTTCCTTAGTAACTCAGACTTGTAACATTTGTATGTATTTTAATAAATAGTTTTTCAATAGGGACATATCAATTTTGTATTTAAAGAAAACACAGAAGAATTGAGATATAGGTCTGAAATTTATTCAGGTGTAGTACATATTAAGTATGGCATTCGATATCGCCTATATGACCACTGCGAGATCTTTTTGTTGTCCCTTATATATCTTTTTACAGTTTTCTTCTACCATAGCTTTACAAGATATTTCGTATACGACATTGCTTTGTTGTTCCTTTTCTATTCCGTCTTTTGTGTTAGTGAAAAAAGGTCGTAGCTACTATGTGGTTTGTGAGCATATGAAATTTGGAATTTGATGTTTTTTTGTTAATATTTTGTTATCAGTCAAGTTTGGTACGTAAGGAACTCCAATATAAATGATATCAGTGGTCTGTTTTGTATTGTTTTGGTTTGCCATTTTGTTGTTGTTCTTTGGATTAGTTTGTCTACCAAGGGTTGTAGGTAGACGTTTTCTGTTAGTAGAGTTTTTACTTTTAAATAATTTTGTGGTTTGAAGTGCTCGTGTATGATGTTGTATTCTCACACAATTATTTTAATATTGCTTACAGAGTTATAACTATATACGTTTCAAGATACATATACTTATATAGCCCGTAGTACTTAAAATCTATTGATTATTAGATATGATTAACAATTTATCACCTTACGTAATTGCAGATATCAAGTTGTGGCCAGTGTAAAACTGAATGAAATAATCACTGAAGCAATCGCCGATATCGAAGTTCTGCCTAACACTCTTCTAAATTATGACTTTTCACATGTCCCAAATTTGAATCCAGCCACGAATCAATCATTTCAGTTCACAGTGATGGTCATTGGTTTAACTTCTAATTGCAGAGCTGGTTGGACATCTTCACAAGAGGATGGATATAAGTTTATAAGTCCTGATGAAATTGTAAGTAAGTTATATATAACAAACACATAGTGGCGTATCGATAGCATATCATAAATACTTTTTACACAAACGTCATAGTTAAAATTCAAATAATATCAACAGCCAAAACTTCGAGGTTGTACACTGTAAAAAAATTTTGGCTCTGGACTCAAAGGCGAAAACTGGATTTTGGAATGAAGAGGCTACTTATATTTTTTGATCCCATAAAATGCACAGTGAATTGTGCATAGGGTAGTAGTTGTGATTTTCGAGGGGGATATCCCCACCGGTCTTCTTTTTATATTTGTTGTGGTGCGGTCGTCCAAATTTTTTCTGTTCTTCCATATTCACGCCGCGAGTCCATATATCATTAGTGCATTAAATAAAATCAAACTCAATCAAAATAAATCAACTTAATCATAAAAACAAATAACGAAAACAATAACCAATCAAATAACTACAAAACAGTATCCACAGTCGCTCAGTAGAACCGCATTGCTGTTGATAGCCCGTAGTACTTAAAATCTTTCCTTCCTTCCCCTTCCCTATTCCTTTCGTTGGTGCTACATGCGGTCATAGTCGGCTTTGATAAACTGAAGTTCATTGTGGCATAACAGTTAACCACTGTCTATCTCTTTATCGGTGTCCTGTGATTGCATTCCCTGCCTCTTGTCTTGTTTTAATTTTGTCTAGGCTTATAAATGTAGGGGAATTTTAGTATAGCTTTTTGCAATATTCGTGGACTTAAATCGAATTTCTTCTCGGTATGTGCATTTATAAACCTCCACAAACGCCATATAATGGTACTAGGTTAGACTCAGTTATTTGTGGGTGCAGATCCAATGGATTTTCACGTACCAGGGTATCGCCTAGTGTCATTATTATCTCCCCACAGGGGTCTTGCCCTTTTTATTAATGTGGATGTCGATTTTACTTTTAATAAGTTAGATTTCCTTACTAATTCGATCGCTTCTATTTTGGAAACATATCCGTGCAGTGAAATCATGGTTGCTGGAGATTCACGATTCGGATTGGCTGTGCGAGCAATCTAATAAGAATGCCAATACTGAACAGTTGTGTAACCAGGAAAGAAATCGCTGCAATGTCACTCTAAATAATAAGAGTATACTCTATGTGTTGAGCTATAAAAATAAAAAAATTAAAGTACGTTTGGATAAAAGGAGTGCGTATGAAATATTACATACCAACAAACGAGGCTGCTGATCTCATGTACATAGTTTCGCTCATAAATCAGGCTCGAATTGGCGTTGTTTTATGACTTTTGTTCAGCTTTAACTACTTAACTCCCGAAAAAATTTAAACAAATTTAGTATAATGGAGCCGACATTCTTCGTTTTAGAAGGTTAATCGTTTCCTTTATAAGTTTAAAAGTTTCGTTAGAAAATATCGTTTTAATGCTTCAACTTTTCAGTTTGTTAATATTTTTGGTTTTTCGAAAAGCAGGCAAACTTTTATGATAATTTTTATTTAAAAAGTGTTAAATGTTATGGATTTTCGAACAACGACATAAATCCGGTGCTAATGCCGTATATCACATAATATATATATATATATCACATATATCGCCAACAAAATTGTATGCAAAGTTATTTACGTCGTTTGTTCCTTAATATAATAATGTAAATAAGGTATTAGTGTCCGACCGAATATTCGATTTCGGTTCTTCGGCTATTCAGCCCAAGAAAGCACATTCGGCTTCGGCAAAGCCGAATTATTTATATAAATTCAAATTATAAGTAAAAGTTTGCTTCGGGAAAATGTGGAAACATTTTTTTTATCGTGTAACATAAGGTTTTTATACTTGTGAAACATTAATTTTATATTATTTGAATTATTTATATTTTTTGTTTGTTTATGTTTGTGTTTTCATTTTAAATGCTTTATTGACAAGGTGGCATTAAGTTATAAATTTTTAGATTTGTTATATTTTGAAAATATTCGGCTGTTTATGATGCAGGGTGTTCGTGAAACCCAATGCCGTAAACTTATTTTTTCAAAGAGCTCATCTCGGATTTTTTATTAATTTCAATTTGGTTGGGCGATTTTGTATCTCTGAGGGATCTCTTCCAAAAACCAGAAAGTGTACTTTCAAGGATCAAAGTTTTATGACTTAAAATGTTATCAGAATAAGCCTGGAGATATGCTAGTACATAATTGATCGTCATTACATTGATAATGAGCTATGAAAGGTGTTAAACTCCGGGGTGAGTTATTTAAAATGAAATGATGGAAAAGGGGGGATTTAAAACCGTAATTAAAACGGAAATTTACAATTTATGTATAAATGGAAAAAGTATCGGCTGAAAAAGTTCAACAGAATAAAGAAAAGAAGACAAATGGTAGAAAGCGTAAAGAGTAGAACAGAAGAAGAAAGAATAGAGCTGAAGTATTTTAATGACGTTCCCGAACAAATCCTTGATCCTCTGACTCCGGTAGTGGGACGTCTCGAGACGGCGATGGATTATACGGATGACAGCAGTCATAGAAGGTGACGGAACAGTAGCGGCAATAGCAGGCGGAGCCGGAACTATAGCACTGGCTGGCCTTTGGGGTGCTCGAGTTCGGTGGTTGGCGGTCTTCTTCTTGGGGATGGGCATGGACTCCGGATGAATGAGCTTATTCTGATTCAGGGAGCACTTCTTACTACGGTTGGTGGACTCGCATGTTGCCGTGCTATGTGTCTAACCCAGGCAATTAAGACAGTAGCCATGGGTCCTAGACACTTCCGTTCGCTGGTTGGGGGTTATAGCAAGGAAACCGCGGTAGTATCGCATTGCATGGTACCGGAAGCACAACTTGCGTTGCCGAACGATACCTTCCTGACCGGGAGCAGCCGTCACCACTGCGGGTTGGGCCGTGTTGCACGGATTACGTCGGCAGACCGGACTTGTGGAAAAATGGAAAATGGTACAGATACAGATAAGGGAACACTCAATGGTTTATAAGGGATACATCTATTCTGTCTTTCACGCGAGAGGTAAACGAGACGACCATTCACTCTGAGAATATTCTCATTTGGAGCTCTGCTTAAATTTAACAATGAGTTAAATCTATGGGTTTTGCATCGAGTAAATATGCCTTTTCTCGTAGATAATAACGAGATTGAGCCAAAGATATGAGTCGTGTCTTGCCAAATTAAATTTCGGCGTGAAGTAAAGAGCTTGAAGTGGGGACACTAACTCTACGAACTTTCTTTGCCTGCACATTGTGAAAGAACCGAAAAACATATCCTAAAACCTTTAGAGGAGAATCGATCGAGAATATCGGTTTTCTGATCGTGAACGTGATAGGACTATATATACTTTGCGGTGCTCTAGCAACGTTGCATTGCTGGAAATGGATTTAGGTTAATAATCTGAAGATTTTTGAAGCCATTGCAGTCCATTCCACCAGATATGAAAAGATACTAATTCTTGAGGTTTGCAACCTCTAGTTCCCAAGTCAGCTTTACACAGCTTGCTTTATAATAAGAAAAAAATAAAAAAAAAGTCAGCGGGGTTGTCCCCACTAGAAATATGTCGCCATGAGGTATTTCCAACCTTTTGGAGAATCAGGGAAGTTTGTTTTGCAAACGTAAGTCTTCCATGTGTGAGGGGGTTTTTCAAACCATGCCAGCACAATCTGGGAATCGCACCATAGACTAGCTTCATTAAGTATGAGGTGTTATTGGTCTAAAGTTGCTAACTTTGAGAGCAGAACAGCGACACTTTCTTTAGCAACTAAGAGATGTGCTGATGAAGAGGTACGGAGATAGAGAGTTGCAAAATTCGATTCTTCTGAAGCGCCGCAAAATCAATGAATCTGGATTAGTTAGGGAGAACCCGAACCAACGAGTAATTTCTGGGAGGTTTTTTGCAAAACTGTGTGAGGGAACCAGGTTTGACAGATTCATCCCAGCCAGTTCCAAAACTCCTGCAATAAAATTTGGTTTTGAATCATAACTGGTGAAAGCCTTCTTGCCGTGTCAAAAAGATTCGCGACTTAAGAGAGAATTTGCCGTTTGGTGACTCCATTCACTGATGAAATTGGTATAATGGTATGTGAAAATGAGTCGGAAATTGCATTCCAACGAATACCGATATGTTTAGTAGAGCATGTACTAATAGGTATTATACTGGAATATTTTCTAATATGGCAGGATGGTTAGCTGTGATTTTCCTGAGAGGAAATACAGCTGAGCCAAGACAATGAATTACTCGAGACAGTGATTCATAGGCATACATATCTATTTTCGACTTGAATTTTAGCCGCAAGAGGGCATTTCACTTGTGTATCTCTTGATAACTGATGGAGAATTCTGATAGCTAGATTCTGTGCGCAATTAAAATCTTGAAGAGGAGCATTTTTGGAGCTACGAAAGAGAATTCACAGGAAATCTTGGTCATCTTTATGTGCCGAAATTTGCCTATAAATTTTCTGCACATCTCCAATGAAAACGAATCGAAACATTCGCCATTGGAGAATGAGAAGCATTAGGTCTGGTTGAAGAGTGGACTAGTATAGGGAACATTGTTAAGAGGAGTTCCTGAGCTAGCAGCTTTTGAAGCATTGATCACAGAGTGTTGTAGTTACTTTCTCAGGGCTATCCATAGCATGGTGCGGCAAAGAAAATGAGAAGTACTTTCCATTGGAAACAATTTCTAGAGAATGAGTTATTGCCATATGATAGATAGTAAGATATTCCTCTAATACTTCGTCATATACGGTTTTCAGGTCAACACTTTCTTGCAAACTGAGCTCCATTCCAAGAAGCTGCCGAAGTGCAGTGGTCTTTGAATGACCTGAAGCTATAGTTTTGGGAAAACTTTTTTAAATTACAACCTGACAACGTAACGGCCATCTGAATTTCGTTTCGTAGTAGAGCAGCATAAATTGTCACAAGCTTGATCTTCAGGCGAGAGTTGAAGAGCTTGTGGGATTTCTTCTTGCTCCCAGAAATGCTTTAATTGCGAGCTAAGCAATTCATTGGAGATTGGTTCTACTTATGTATTGTACTCTCTGCCAATTACCTCACACATACTTTTGTAAGCCTTCTAGAAGGATTTGAGCGAGTAATATGGCAATTTGTATCAATTTGGATCATCAAGACTTAAATTTGGTAACTTTTCCCAGTTTTCCCTGTTTTCTTGCAACTGAGATGTTGTAGTTCTAGCATGAGTGGTAGTTGTTTGAGATCGACTATTGGATTGTGGAATTTGTATCCTTGTTGTTATATAAAGCATGATGATGCTTTCTTTGGCAAAAGACGCAGGAAAAATTACTCCCGCAAATTACTCAAAGCGAGAGAAAGAGTGGTTTTGGTTTTTTTGTTCTCTGTGAAAATTTAAATTTTTATTTGTATAATCTTGATTTTGCTGTTTGTTCTTAGTTTGGTTATTTCTCGGAGTTGGACCTACTTTTTGAATAATTTTATTAAATAATTAAATTTTACTTAAATAATTTTTTATTTTTCCTATTTCATACATACATATGTTAATACATATATACTATTTTGACTGAATCTTTGGCAGTGAGAGAAAGTTCACTTATTTTATTCAAAATTTTTATTCTCCTGTTTTCGTACCTTTACTAGCAGCTTGTACACTCTCAGCATTATACATATTATAAAGGGCGATTTTTAAGATCTTTGTTTTTGATAATTTAAAAAAAAACACATTTTTACAAAAGTGAATGATTGTGAATTTGTATTTGGATCGATAAATCAATTCCTGCCATTTACTTTTTAAAGATCCTTTCCAAGGTCCATTCAGAAGGTTAAATTTTGGCACATTTTTTCACACATTTCGGCCGGAATCTCACCCATGACGCGTTCAATGTTGGCTTTCAAAGCAGCAATCGTGTTTGGCTTGTCCCTGTAAACTAGAGACTTAACATAGCCCCACAAAAAATAGTCTAACAAATCACACGATCTTGGTGGCCAATTGACCACCAAAACGTGAGATTAACTGCTCACTAAATTCGTCTCTCAATTGATGCGTGGTTTCGCGTGCAGTGTGGTATGTGGCACCGTCCTGTTGGAACCACATGTCGGCCGAGTACAATTCTTGCATTTTCGGAAAAAAAGTCTGTTATCATCGATCGGTACCTTTCTCCATTGACCGTAATGTTGCTGTCTTCATCGTTTTCAAGAAGTACGGGCCAATGATGCCGCCTGCCTATAAACTGCACCAAACAGTGCATTTTGCGGGATGCATTGGTAGCTGCTGAATTGCCTCTGGCTGGTCTTCCCTCCGAATACGGCAATTCTGCTTATACACGCCTCCATTTAGCCAAAAATGAGCCTCGTCGCTGAAGACAATTTTGCGATAAAAAACGGATCCTCATCCGGCTTTTCTAAGGCCTATTCACCAATGGGCTTCAGTTCTTGCACCAGCAGTATTTTGTATGGCATTAATCCGAGATCTTTGAGTAAAATTTTCCAGGTGGCCGAATAACACAAACCCAATTGCTGCGATCGGCGCCGGATGGACATATCTCGTTCTTCTTCAACACTGGTGGATACAGCAGCAATATTCTCTTCGGTACGCACTCTATGGATACGATTTGATGGATTGATGTCCAAAAAAGTCAATCTAGATATGCGTAAATGGACGTAGCTTGCGAAAAACATTTTTCATAGAGCACGAATTTTGATAATAAATTTCAATAATTTGCAAATGTTGTTCAGGCGTTGTTCAAATGTTGTTCATGATGAAATGGCAAAACAAACTGATAATTTTTTACTTTGACACATGTCAAGAATCACGAGAGTAACGCCAGAAGCTCTAGCTTACGAATCTCAATTAAAAGACCTGGTTGCAAAATACCAAAAACAAGTAAATATTTCCAATTTGTAAACGATTGAGAAATATTGATTTGCTTGGTCAATAAATACGGAAATGCAAAGCAATGCTAAAGTGCCGGTTTCCCGATATTTAGGTCACACTAAATGCCGAGTCATCAGTATTGAGCAATTCATTGCTATGCATTTTCGATAGGTTAAGCATTTTTTGTAATTCATTTTATTAATTAAAAATAATTGTAAAATCAGTCTTAAGACCATATTCAACCAGTTCGATCATAATAGATAACCTATTACACTTTGAAGTTCAATTTTCTTTTAACACACAAAAGAAATAACTGGCGCAGTCGGTACAAACTTATCTAAAGATAAGTCGAACCTTTACAAAGTGAACTGAAAGTGAACACAAGTGTGAAACTATAAATAAAACAAAAAACCAAAAGATACAAACTTTAAACAAGCAAAAACAGACTTTATAAATAAAATTACATTGAACATTAACAACAAAATATGGAAATGGAACCCCAACAAGCCGTGGAAACGATTCAAACGCTAGAAAACGTGATCCCACAACAACAACTAATAATAAACCGACAGGATCAGATTTTGTCGCAGCATGAACCACCACCACCACAACAACAACATCCAGTACAACAACATCATCCAGAACAACAACAACAACTTTCACTGCAACTTCCACCAGCAGCAGTATTGGATCAGTTCCGGCAAGTGAAGCCTTTCGGCAGAGGACACGCTTTGCCTGCCTTCATCAGATCCGTGGAGAGAGTGCTGAACTCTGTAACAACAACAGGGAGCTGTACGATTATGGATTGGCCATTATAGTCAACGAGGAGATTCTAGACGATGCCGGCACTTGCGCAAAGACTTTGGGAGAAGAAGCTACGTGGGAGCAAATCAAAGAAAAACTTCGTCTGCAGTTTCAGTCAAGGAAAAGCTACGCCGAGGTATTCAATTATTGTAGAGATGTTAAAATAAGTAATTTAAGGGAATTATTTGAGTTATTTACTAAGGCAAAATATGAAATAAGTGAATTATAGAATACGATATTGCTAAACCCAATATATATAGTTCAGACCATGTAGATAGGGATTTAGCGGACATTTTACTCAGCAAAGTGGACGGCAAAGGGTCCACATTGACAGAGCAGCAAAGTTGAATGGAATAATTACTAGATATTCTCAACTTAGACTTTTGAACTATCCTAGGGCAATAGATTTTAGACATAAAAAACAGAGATTAGGTATACATCGGTATGGACAGTATAATCCCGGACAATTTCGCATTAATAACTCAAGTCAATTAAACAATAACAGTTCTGGACAATTTAGTAACAACCACTCTGGACAATTTAATAACAATAACTATTCAGGACAATTTCGCGGTACTAATTCTACACAAAACCGTAATAATGGTGGAAATAATAATAGTGGAAATTGGACACAACCCCGTCATAATCCTTTCAATCGAAATAATCAGCAATGGAAACCAAATCCACCCTTGAACATTGATAACATCCAAGAAAATTACGTAAATTTTCACGTAGAGCCTCAGAACTTAGGTTACCCGTAATTCGATTGACCATCGGAATCGAGACAATATCCTGTCTAATTGACACGGGCTCCACAACCACTGTTGTAAGACCGAATGATTTAAACAGTTATAAAATAGAGTCCCTAATTATACCCAAACACTTTTCAACTATAAATGGAATTAACACGATAAAAAATAAAATAACCACTCCATTCCCAGAAGAATTTAGAATTAAGGGTACTATATCAAGGAATATAATTGAATTTAAAAATCGTAGTTATGAGGCAATTATATGACAAAATTTGCTGATGCCATTAGGTGCCAAAATTGATTTAGAAAATAGTTGCATCAAAATAAATGGAGAATGGTTACCTTTTAACACTGATCAATGTCCTCCAGAATTCAAAAATATTAACAAGTTTTCCGAAATCTAATTTTAAACCACGTTAATGACGAGGAACGGAAAAAATTACGTACTACTCTAAATTCGAAGATTTGTTTTATTTAGAAGGAGAAAACTTGTCGTTTACACACGAAATTCAACATGAATTAATAACAAACACGGAACAGCCAATATATTTTAAAATATACAGATACCCCAAGATCCACGAACAAGAAATTGAGTCACAAATAAGTGATATGTTACAACAAGGCATTATAGTGGAAAGCAATTCCCCATACAATAGTCCTCTCTGAATTGTACCAAAGAAAATGGACAATTCAGGTCGGAAGAAGTGGAGGATTGTAATCGACTATCGAAAGTTGAATGAAATAACAGTTTCTGAAAAATTCCCAATTCCAAATATTGACGCGATATTGGATAAGTTGGGGAGAGCACAATATTTCACAACACGCGATTTGGCCAAAGGGTTCCACCAAATATTGGTGAAACCTGAGGACAGGAAGAAGACAGCTTTTTCTACCCCATTTGGTCACTTCGAGTTCGTAAGAATGCCCTTCGGTCTGAAAAATGCACCTGCAACGTTTCAGAGACTGATGAATACAGTCCTGAGAAAATACATCAACAAAACCTGCGTTGTGTATTTAGATGATATTTTGGTTTTTAGTACCACCCTAGAAGAACACCTGGGAAGCATTAAAGATATCTTTAAAACACTACGTAAAGCAGGGTTAAAAATTCAAGTGGACAAATGCAACTTCATGTGCAAAGAAACCCAATATCTAGGGCATATTCTTACATCGGAAGGTATAAAACCAAATTCCGAAAAAATAAGCGCAATTAAAAATCTCAATTTACCCCACACTCAAAGACAAATAAAGTCATTCTTGGGCATAACAGGGTATTATAGGAAGTTTATTAAGGATTATGCAAAAGTGGCATATCCAATGATACGATATCTTAAAAAAGATATTAAAATAAATAAAAATGATCCCAATTACATATCGGCATTTGAAAAGCTAAAATCAATTATTACAGACTACCCTATCTTAAGATATCCAAATTTTCATAAGCAGTTCAAAATTGTCACTGATGCTAGTAGTTTCGCTTTGGGTGCGGTTCTAATGCAAGATGGCCACCCTATCTGCTATGCATCCAGAACATTAAATGATCATGAAAAAAATTATGCAACAGTTGAGAAAGAGCTTCTTGCAAAAGTTTGGGGGGTGAAATATTTTAGGCCATATTTATTTGGCAAAGAATTTATTCTCCACACAGATCATCAGCCACTTAAGTAGTTGCAAACCAAACATTCTGGTAAAGATATAAATCCAAGGCCCCAACGTTCGCAGATACAACTTGGAGAATACGACGCTAAGATCGACTATATAAAGGGTAAAGACAACAAAATAGCGGATTTTCTTAGTCGAATAGACACAAATAACAATGAAATAAACGTCTGATGAGGATAATCAATCTATGATCGTAGAAACAGTGCATTCACAAGAAGAGGACTTACACGATCATATACCCATTTTAAATACTATCGTTAATAGATTTAAAACACAGAATAAATAACCGAAATTAAAGATAAAGAGTTTGAACATTTACAAGAAAAAAAAAACGAATTTACATAGAAAGGAGGGATATACCCCATAACGTAGCCAACATAGTAAGAAGGCACTTAGAAAAGGGTAAAATAGCTATATTTTCTTTTCTAGAGGACACTGTATATAATCAAGTTCAACTGAAGTTAATTGAAATTTATTCCGGAAATCAAGCCATTAGTTTTGTAAAATGTAGATATTTAGCAAAAGATATAAGAAATGAACAGGAAGCTTTTCGACAAATATCCTTATTCCATACGAAGGAATCAGGGCATTCTGGTATAATGGCAACGTATGAGGGAATAAAAAGAAAGATATTCTTTCCAAATCTAAAAATTCTAATAACTAAAGTATTACACAATTGTAGTATTTGTGCAGTGGTCGCTGTGGCATAGTGGTAGTGCGTTGGACTGCTACGCAGAGAGTCCGGGGTTCGAATGTTCGCAAACATTCATTCATTAATTTTATAGACAAGTTCACAAAACATGCAATTAGCTTTCATTTAGAGGATAGGAACAGACAAACTCCAATCGAAAAAATTCGACTTTATATATCAATAAAAGGCAAAATATATAAAATAATATCAGATAATGAATTTAATAGCATAAATGTGAAAAACTTCTGCAGAGAAGAGGGTATAGAAATACACTTTTCAAAATCAAATAGTCACACTGGAAACTCAGATGTCGAACGATTAAACAATACGTTAACGGAAAGAATTAGGGTACTTAACCTCCAACTCAAATTACCAATTAAAGAACAAATGGCAAAAGCAGTTGAATACTATAATGCATCATATCATTCAACGATAAAAAGTACACCATTAGACGTAGAAAACAAAAAAGTAGACAAAAATTAAATAAAAAAAACAATAATCGAACAAAAGACCAAAGCGATCTCGAAACAAAACAAAAAAAGAGAAGAATACACAGAGACAAGAGAACGGGGATGGAAATGGGCTTGCAGGTCAACCCGATCACTGGGAGATCCGGATATGGACAGATAAAGCTGAGGGAGGTGCAAATAGTCAACACAACGAATACGGTAATACACCTAATCGATACAAACACTATACAAGATAGATACCTTTTTTCAGACGACTGGACAATTAACCAAAACAAAATAGCACCCATACAATTCAAGAAAATAGCAACACAACACTTTTGAAACAATAAAATTATCGAAGAACTTAGTTTTCACAAAAATGTATCATATGGATTAAATTTAACACTTATAATAATTATGATTACAGTAATACTAGTAACGTTAAAAGTAGTTAAGAAAAATAAAAATTGTACACAAAACTAAAAATTAAACTAATGAGATTCAGGAGAATCCCAATTCAAGTGGGGGAGGAGTAACTCCAGAAGCTCTAGCTTACGAATCTCAATTAAAAGACCTGGTTGCAAAATACCAAAAACAAGTAAATATTTCCAATTTGTAAACAATTGAGAAATATTGATTTGCTTGGTCAATAAATACGGAAATGCAAAGCAATGCTAAAGTGCCGGTTACCCGATATTTAGGTCACACTAAATGCCGAGTCATCAGTATTGAGCAATTCATTGCTATGCATTTTCGATAGGTTAAGCATTTTTTGTAATTCTTGTAATTGTAAAAATCATCAAAATAATTGTAAAATAAGTCTGAAGACCATATTTAACCAGTTCGGTCATAATAAATAACCTATTACACTTTGAAGTTCAATTTTCTTTAAACACACAAAAGAAATAACTCGCGTGAAATATAATCGTCAAGAACCAACTAGCAAAAAATCACCCTTTATAAACTCATATTTGCACACAGTTTGCATTTGCAGTATAAATATACATGTATTTGGAAACATTTTGAATATAGTTTATTTGCTAATTTTTTCTTGAATACGGTTTAACTTTAATAAAAATAATTAGTTGCGTTTATCCAAATTGCACATGAAAAATGAATCTGAGGATCAGGTGTCTGCTGGCATTGTGATGGCCTCGCTCATATTAAGTGTGCTAGTCTTTCTGGTAGAATCGCGGACATAACACATGAAGGGAGAGGTCTTATGAGGAAATAAGTAAAATTTTCAATACTACTAGGAACAGATTTAGTGAAATTTGTAAATAAGTAGTTGTGGCTCGCAATTGAGAATTGGTACAAATTACGCACTTAATTACACCCTGCGACTAAGAAAGCTACGGAATCTCTTACCCCATCTAGCGCCATCGACGTTTATCCAACACTATTTACTTCTCCTTTGGCTATGAATCAATCTCACATACCATAGTTATTGATGATGCTATTCCCACTATTGCAATCTGTCACAGAATGTGCTATGCCAGTTCCAAAAAAAATTAACAGTAGTTGGATGTGTTGCGCCTGCTACAAAAAAACTTAAAAACTTAGTGGTTGCACCCAAAAAAACTGTGTTTATTTTTCGTTTTTGTAATCGGAATTGAAATTGATGGCATTTCTGTTCTGAAGATAAACTTTTCATTACAAACCTAGCCCAGACTCAAAAAGCGTTCTGCGCCTTCCTCGTGTGGATCCAACAAACTAGCAGGGATAACTGATTTTTTTAAATAATATTAAAAATGTCAGAGGGTTAAATTCAAAGTTGAACAACTTAAAGTTTTTACTTGTAATGCGCACATTTTGGCTTTCACTGATACTGGAAAAATATCTTCAATTTTGTTTATGCTGAACTTTAATGTTAAAAAAAAAGAATTTCGATGTATAAATTACATTTGAATTTAAAAAAGGAAAAATTGATTAAGTATTTGATCGGCTTGATTGGCTTCGTTTGTAGAATGGCGCTCCGCGTTCACGTAAGTCGTTATTCATTGTCAACACGCTAATCCCCTCTCCCGTAGTCGGTTTTTTGTTTCGTTTCGCCCCCACATTCGGCCATCCTGTTCAACATTCGTCCCGAATGTGCCGTTGCTGTCTTTGACCCAAGGCCTCATATATTCGGCACAAGTGATTGAATTAATTAGACCTTCAGCGTTAGTTAGTACATCATATGAGTTGTTGCCTTTGACATTTGTTATCTGATAAAGACGGAAAAAAATCTGGGTTTCAACTTGAGTCCACCAAATTGAGTGGGTTTGAGGTCACAAGGTCACCGATTTTATACTGATGTGCTGCTTTCCGTTTGAGATTATAATTTATCTTGTTCTCCTGCAGAATTTCCAGGATCTGCATCTTTGCTTATTTGCGTTGTTCGCTACGATCATTTTTAAATGCTGTTATTATCTCTTGTTGGATAAGGTCGCTAGTTTGATAATGCTCACTTGTTCCCATCTTTGTTCCCACAAGTAGTTCAAATGGAGTCGTGTTAATATTTCTTGTAAACGGAGAATTAATTGTTTGGTGAACTTTGTCCACATGTTTAAACCATTTCGTACGATCTTCTATACTTAATGAATGAAATAACAATTGCGTTTAACCTCTCAATTGCCCATTTACCCGTAATAAACCTGCCGTTATCTTGAGATGGTTTATTTTTTCGCTGTCACAATATGATTGAAAGTTGTTTGAAGAAAAAGCGGCGCCGCTATCGGAAGTGTTGTTTTGAGTGTGTGTTCCTGCGTAGTTGACTATTTTGTAGGATATAGCCAAAAAAATTCCGTGAATGAGTCAATTACGGCTAAAATATGTTTATATTGTTTATCCGTTGACTCTAATGAACCCAAAAAGTCTATGTGGAATGTATATAGCGGCAGCTCTTCTTTTTGCAATGGACGCAGTAAGCCTTCTTGTTTGCCTTGTTACTCAGAATACAAGGTACGCAATAAGCAATGTGTCTCTTAATTCTTTTTTATCTATATTTGATATAAAAGCTCCTTAGTCTTTTTTAACGAAAGACCCGTCATGAGCGCGGTTTATTACATTATTTGTTTTTGCATACCTTCAAGAACAACTAATAATTTGTTATCGTTGAAAATTTTATATATAAAACGTTGGATTTGAGAAAATAATCGTCTTAACATTTATTATTATTGTTGAGGACATCTCGAGCTGCTTTCAAGTTTTCGTCTTGCAGTTATGCTTGGCCAATTCTAATGGTAAGTTCGTCATCGCGTAGTAACATAACTGCGTAACTAGCACCAGTAGAGTGTTCCACAACGTAAACGAATTTTTGCAGAAGTAAAATCCATCTTGCTACCTGTGTACACAAATTTTTCTTCTCTAATGTTTTTGTATATGCGGTACAGTCCTTCACTAATTTCAATCTGATGCCTAGTAAATATACTCTTAACTTGGTTGACGCTTCTACTACTGCAACTCATAAATTTTCTTTGCGCATCCGTCGTTTTTCTGCTCGTGTAGTACACCGGATGAAAATTACCCTCGTATGGACATACATTTCTGCATTAGAATTGCATCAAATCCGTCTATTGAAGCGTCACTGTGCAACTCCGTTTCGTATTTTTGATTGTATATGCCTAGTATAGTGTTTTCGGCTAGTGCCTTTTTCAAACAAATTAATTCTTGATCACCGATCTTAAAACTAATATTTATGCTTCGTCATGTTTGTTAGAGGTTTGGAAATAACAGAATAATTCGGTTCGAATTTTCTAAAGTAACCGGATAACCGTAGAAAGCTAAGAAGTTGTTTCGGCATTTATGGTATTTTGTAGTTCAACACTGCTTTAATTCTGGTGCTACACGCAGTTTCTGGTCCTCGATAACATAACACAGAAACGTTACTTTCTTTTATAAAAATTTAAGTATTCTTTATATTTATTTGAAAAACGGAATCAGACAGGTGTTGATTACTTTTTCAAGATTCAGCAACACATGCTCTTCGTCTCTAGCTGGAGACATCGTCGATGTATGGTAGTGCGATGCCTCTTCGCGTCAGATCTCTGAAAATCGCGTTTTTGTACCTTTGGTAAACTGCAGGCGAGTTCGATAGCCTGAACGGCACTTTGCAAAACTAGTAACGTATATTGTTGATCTAAACGTTCTACTGAGAATAGTCTCTAATAATTACCTTATAAATCTTCGAAAATCAATACATAGTCTGGGTGAACCATCTCGTTTTTACCAATGCTAGTGGACTGCTAAATTCAGAATGTGACACTTTTACCATTCCGTCCTTTAGCCATTCTTCGACTTGACCATCAATAAAAGCTACTTCGGAAAAAAGTAATCTACATGGTCTCGAGAAGATAGGTGCTTCATTACTTATTATTCGCACTATTCGCATTACAACATTTGTCGACATAGTTTTTGCTGGTTCATAGTTATTAATTAATTCGTATAGCTTTTGCTTTGCTACTTCACTCGCATACACATCAGTATCGATTTCAGTATTCTTAACTATCGCAATAAATTTTCAATAAAGATGTTCCCTCGTTCATTTCACTGTTCAATTGCATCTTTTTAATTTTCAGACCGTTGCGGTTTATAGTTATTTCTGCTTGTAAACACAATTCTTCACCAAGAACTATTTCGATGTCGTTGATGCATCTTGCTGGAACAACATAATATTTTACACAAAATGTTTTGCTGTCTATTTGTTGGGTTATTTAAGCTTTTATACAGATCTTGCGTCACAATGTTAAATTTACTTATAGTATCAAACAATGCCGTATAATTATTCTCACCAATTTTCACGTATTTTTTAGTTAAATCACGTTTCATAATAATATGACGAATATTTGCACTTTTCACATCTTTTTTGTTTTCATCGCAGCTTGCTGAAATGCGTCCGAATTGGTTTCATCTAAAACATTTCCTTTTTCACCACAGTTAAAGCAATTTATTTATTTTTTCCACTCTTTTGTACATCATTTTTCATTGTTGTTATTATCTTTTTATCCGATGTGCGTGTGCGCATAATATCGTAGTTTTTAAATTTTTCTTTAAAATCATATAAACTTGTTGCACCATACAAAATTGCTTTGTTGACATTCAAATCGTTAATTCCGTCGACTATGTACTGTATTAATGCGTCGTTTTCAATATTGCCACGAGATGCTATGTCCTTCATCCTGTAAAAATATTCTTGTAAACTTTCACTTTCTTTCCGTTTTCGCTCACATAATTACTTACTTACTTACTTAGCTGGCGCTACAACCGATGATAGGTCTTGGCCGCCTCCACAAAGCTCCGCCAGTCACTTCTGCTATGCGCGCGCTGGCGCCAGTTGATAAGGCCAAGTGCAGTCAGGTTGCCCTGCACCTGGTCTTTCCAACGGAGATTAGGACGTCCCCTTTTGCGTGTTCCTCCACCGTGGTTCGAATAAAACACCCTTCTAGCCGGAGCGCTTTCTTCCATTCGCTCAACATGACCCAGCCAGCGAAGTCGCTGGAGTTTTATACGCTTGACAATGTCAGTGTCGGCGTACAGCTCATACAGCTCATCGTTCCACCTTATTCGATACACGTCGTCCACGCATACTGGACCGTAGATCTTACGGAGTACGGAGTATCTTCCTCTCGAACGCTCCTAACAGCCTCTCATCATTGATGGTCAATGTCCACGTCTCTGCGCCATACATTACGACGGGAAGGATGAGGGACTTATAGAGCGTTATTTACGTCGGTCGAGAGAGGGCTCTACTTCTCAATTGCCTACTGAGCCCGTAGTAATACCTGTTGGCAAGAGTTAGTCTCCGCTTGATCACAAGGCTGACATTATTGTTGGTGTTTATTCTGGATCCTAGATAAACGAAATCCTTGACGACTTCAAAAGTGTAGTTGTCAACAGTGACATTTTGTCCAAGACGTCGTGACTCTTTGTTTGTTGACACAAGGTATTTCGTTTTGTCCTCGTTCACCACTAGACCCACACGACGAGACTCCCTTTCCAGGTTGGAGAATGCTGCACTGACTGCTCGAGCGATTTTGCCAATGATGTCAATATCATCAGCGTATGCTAGCAGCATGACACTCTTGTAGAAGATAGTGCCAGAGATGTCGATGTTCGCAGCTCGAATTATTTTCTCCAGCATAAGGTTAAAGAAGTCACACGATAGGGAGTCACCTTGTCTGAAACCTCTTTTGGTATCAAATGGTGCGGAGAGGTCTGTCCCAATTTTCACTGCGCTGGTGGTGTTGGTCAGTGTCATTTTGCACGAATGAGACGAATGAGCTTTGCAGGGATATCAAAATCAAACATTGCGGCGTACAATTGATCCCTAATCGTGATGTCGAAGGAGGCTTTATAATCGACAAATAGATGATGGGTGTCGATCTGTTTTTCTCGGGTCTTTTCCAGTATTTGGCGTAGTGTGAATATCTGGTCGATGGTGGATTTACCAGGCCTGAAGCCACACTGATAAGGTCCAATCAGTTTGTTGACGATGGGCTTCAGTCTTTCGCACAGTACGCTCGATAGAACCTTATATGCAATATTAAGAAGGCTTATCCCACGGTAGATTGGGCAGAGTACGCTGAGATTCCAATCACTTGGCATGCTTTCATCTGACCATATTCTGCATAGAAGCTCATGCATGCGTTTTTTGAGCTCTTCGTCTCCGGTCTTAAACAACTCAGCAGGCAGGCCATCTGCACCTGCAGCCTTATTGTTTTTCAGCCGAGCAATGGCTGTTAAGACCTCCTCATAGTCAGGCGGCGGTACTTCAACGCCGTCAGTGATTGGGGTTTCCAGAGTGGGTTCCGCAGTGGCGGGATTATTGCCGTCTTCGCCATTAAGCAGCTGCGAAAAGTGCTCCCTCCATAATCTCATTATGCCCTGGATATCTGTCACCAGATTTCCGTCTTCATCCTTGCAGGAAGAGGCCCCGGTCTTCAAACCAAGAGTCAGGCGTCTTATTCTTTCAAAGAATTTTCGGACCTCGTTCCTGTCCCGCAACATTTCGATATCATTGAACTCGCGTCTTTCTTCATCTCTTTTCTTTCGCCTGAAAAGACGTTTCTCCTCCCTCCTCAACTTTCTGTATCGCTCCTTAGCAGCTCGCGTTGCAACTGACTGCAGGGTGGCTCTGTAGACTGCGTTTTTTGCTTCAGTAGCATCGCGACACTCCTGGTCGTACCACATATTTCTCCGTCGACGGTGGTAGCCTAGCACCTCTTCGGCAGCCGTACGCATAGAGCGGGAAATGTGCGTCCACTGCGCGCATATATCATCAAGTTGAGGGGTGTTTTGCGAAAGGAGGAGTGCAAGTTGGTTGGCAAAGACTTTGGCTGTCTGTTGTGATTGCAGCTTTTCGACATCCAGCTTTCTCTTTGTACCTATCCGTACGCGATTTGCTACACATATACGTGTGCAGACCTTGGCTGCAACCAAGTAGTGGTCTGAGTCGATGTTTACGCCACGTATTGTGCGTACGTCTAGTACATTGGAAGCGTGCCTTCCGTCGATCACAACGTGATCAATTTGGTTTCGTGTGTTTTGATCAGGGGACAGCCAAGTGGGCTTATGGATATCTTTATGTTGGAATCTAGTGCTACTAACTGTCATGTTTCGTGCGCTGGCGAAGTCGATCACTCTCATACCGTTATCGGTGGCTTCGTCGTGGAGACTGGATTTTCCGATCGTCGGACCAAAGAGACTCTCCTTGCCCACCTTGGCATTAAAGTCGCCTAACACGATTTTAACATCGTGGCGGGGGCAATGCTCATAAGTTTTGTCGAGGAGCTCGTAGAAGTCATCTTTGGTCGTTTCATCCTTCTCATCCGTCGGGGCATGGACACAAATTAGGCTGATGTTGAAGAATTTTGCCTTGATGCGGATAGTGGCTAGGCGCTCGTTCACGGCCGTGAACCTCGAGACTAGATGACGCAGTCTCTTCCCAACCACAAATCCAACACCAAATTCGTGTCTCGACGCATGACAGCTGTAGTAGATATCACAGGATGCTCTTTTGGAGCAACCCTGTCCCGTCCATCGCATTTCCTGTATAGCGGTGATGTCAGCTCTATATTCTTGGAGGACATCCACCAGCTGGATAGAGGCACCTTCCCTGTAGAGGGTTCGGACATTCCAGGTGCATATCCGTAAATCGTTGTCCTTTGGGCGTTTGCGGGAGTCGTCAACATTAGAGGGGTTCGTTATCAGAGGCTTATTTGGAGGATTCATTGGTGGGTATTTTAACGTGGTGGGTTCCAAGCCCGACGCACAACCATTCATTCAAGGCCATGGAGAAGCCCGCCGCACACATTAGTTAACTCACTGACGGTTGTCAGATCGCTATCCAGGGGACGCCACGAGGAGGCTGTGTGTCGACTTGAAACGTAGAAGCGCAAGGATCGACCATGGACGCACCTGCGACTGTCACGAACTTTACCTTGTGTCCTACGCCCCAGGCCCCCCAAGCTCACATAATTGCTTATGCAATATTGCACTGTTTGTTGTTTGATGAAATTCACTTATTAATGTACTCTTCAAAGAATGCCATGAATTGATGCCTCTTTGGCTGAGTACAAACAATAGATTGCTGCTCAAATTCGTATATCCACACTTCTACTTTAATTTTGTTGGAACCATCAAAAGGTCGAATTGATTCCTCAATATCATGAAATGCTATTGCAAATTTCATAGATATTTTTTTACGCGGTTGCTCAGGCGCATATTACTATGACTTACACGTCGTTTGTTGACATTTCGTCTTCCATCGTCTTTTCCGTTTCCAGGTATGGGGAATCCATAGTAATTTGTACTTTCACCATGAGCTGCGATTAATTCACTGTTGTTCTCTACTTCATTATTCTCGTCGTTGTTGCTCTCTTCGTCGTGCCTTCGCCGTCATTTTCTTCCTCAACGTCACTTTAATCACCTTCGTCTTTGTTTCGCTGAGCGAACAAGTGATTGCGTTTTACATTGCGAAATAAAGGGTGATTTTTTGCTACTTGGTTTTTGACTTTTATATGTCTGACAGTTCACGCGTGATTCTGACATGTTTCAAAGTAAAGAATGCTCAGTTTGGTTTGCCATTTCATCATGAATAGACTTACGCCTGAACACCAATTGCAAATTATTAAAAATTATTATCAAAATTCGGGCTCTGTAAAAAATGTGTTTCGCAAGCTTTTTATCGCAAAATTGTCTTCAGCGACGAGGCACCTTTTTGGTTCAATGGATGCGTCAATAAGCAGAATTGCCGTATTGCCGAAAAATGCACTGTTTGGTGCGGTTTATAGGCAGGCGGCATCATTAGGCCATACGTTACGGTCAATGGAGAAAGGTACCGTTCAATGATAACAATTTTTTTTTGTTGCAAGAATTGGCCTTGGCCGACATGTGGTTCCAACAGGACGGTGCCACATGTCACCCTGCACCCGAAACCATGCACCAATTTAGAGGCGAATTTGGTGAGCAGTTAATCTCACGTTTTGGTGCAGTCAATTGGCCACCAAGATCGTGGGATTTATCCCCGTTATACTATTTTTTTGGGGCTATGTTAAGTTTCTTGTCTATAGGGAAAAGCCAAACACGATTGCTGCTTTGGAAGCCAACATTGAACGCGTCATTGGTGAGATTCCTGCCGAAATGTGTGAAAAATTGGACCTTCAGAATGGACCACTTGAAGCATAACCGCGGGCAACATTTAAGTGAAATTATCTTTAAAAAGTAAATGGCAGGAATTGATTTATCTATCCAAATAAAAATTTCATTTACTTTTATAAAATTTCTCAAAAACCAAGCTCTTAAAAAATCACCCTCTATATGCGCTTTACTTCTACATTGCTGTTGATTCTCAAAATGTTGCAAATTGTAACTAAGTCGAGCTCGTTCAAATTTTTGTCAACCTATTTTTGTTTTTTGTTATTTTCATCATAGCCCGAAGCCTGCGTCAGTTTTTCCGATCGTCTTCTTTTTCAAATATGAGTTAAGGTAGCGTCGCAATATTAGCTTTGCTGCTATTGCGCAGACTGTTTTGTATAAAAGCGTTGAGGCATTGCATTTTGAAATAAAGAAAAACAAATTTTTACTTAAAAAAATTTTTGTTTTAACACGTTTTTCGATTTTGTTTTTGGTATATGCTGTGGCAATTAAACACTTTTTCTTCTTATTTGTTTGTTGCATCCCCAAATTATGTGGGAAAGATATAACCTTTCTACCAGTTCACGTCCAAATTGTGAGAAAAAAGAACTTAAATTTTGTTTATGCTGAATTTTAATGTCTGAAAAAAGAATTTGTTTAACTAAGTTCGTGATATAAATTACATTTGAATTTAAAAAAAGAAAAAATTTTTTGTTTGATCGCCTTGATTGGCTTCGTTTGTAGAATGGCGCTCCACGTTCACGTAAGTCGTTATTCGTTGTCCCCTCTCTCGTTGTCGTTTTCGTAGGCTTTGAGGTTTGTTTCTTAGTTTGGTTTCGTATCGCCCCCACATTTATGATGCTGAAATACTTTTTACTAATATTGTTTTCCAACTATAGATGCTCTGGATGTTCTTCACCACCCTAAGTCTTTTGAGCTGTCATTCAAATCTGGGCCAGATAATATTCCGAGTTGTATATGTACAAAAAAAATTTTCCAGAACTTTTACATAAACCTCTTGCCAAAATATTTGACAAATGTTTAAAATCGGGTATTTCCCAGTTTGTTGGAAAGAATCTTTCATTGTTCCTCTTCATAAAAATGGTGTTAAATCTAATATCTGAAATTATAGAGGTATTGCGAAATTCAGTGTGTTACCTAAGTTATTTGAATTAATTGCTACTACCCAAATTATGAACTCTCTGTTATAACATTGATTAGCACATCACCACATGGGTTCCTTAAGGAGAGATCTACAACGACGAACCTTTTAGAATTCACTACATGTGTAATGAATTGATTTACTACTTATTAACCAACAAACTGATTTTAGCAAAGCATTTGATAAAGTCAATCATGGCCTCCTTATTGAAAAACTAGGTTTGATTGCATTTCCGCCCTTGTTTTTGAGATCATATATCACTAAGAGAAATATGGTATCAAAAAGTATTGTTTTACTTCCGGAGTACCTCGAGGTACTGCGACATTTATTAATTCTTATGTTTATCAATGATTTGCCATCTGTTATTCGAAATTGCAAAATTTTACTCTATAATCCAACAAAAACTTCTACAAGAAGATAATTTTTCAAAATAGTGCCGATTGAACTGCGAAAAGCTCGGCCTAGACCCTCCATGGGCTGTTGTGCCATTAAAAGTAAAGCAAAGACCATTAAACTTGATGTTACTCAATCTTGATAAATGTAAGTTTATGACATTTACAAGGAGACAACCTATGTCTACTAAATACTCTTTAAAAGATCAGACTCTGAGTCATGCATTGTATTTGTTGATTTGGGTGTGACAATGAACTCCAAATTAAGTTTTAATTTACATACCAACTCGTGTGTGAACAAGGCTAAAAGTTCTTTAGGATTTGTTAAACGCTGGTCAAAAAAAATTATTAAATAGAGATACTGATTAAATAGTGGATTATTAAATTATATATACAGGGTGTTTTTTTAGAAGTGTGGTTTTCAATCTGGCAATACTTTTTTCGGAGTCTTTTTGACAGATTTGACTTGATTTATGCTCAGCTTGCCACCGATCCCGATTTTCACAAGAAAATTTTGTTCAGCGGTGAAGCTTTCTTTTGGTTGAATGGGTATATTACGTTAATAAGCAAAATTGTCGCATTTGGAGTGATCATAATCCACAAGCCATTGTTGAGACGTCGTTACATCCTCAAAAAGTCACTGTTTTGGTGTGCTCTATGGGCAGAGGGAATCATTGGTCCATATTTCTTCAAAGATGAAGCCGGTCATAATGTTACAGTCAATGGGGAACTCTATAGAGCCATGATTAATGAATTAATCATGAATGCCTGAATTGGATAATGTTGATGTGGACGACCTTTGGTTCCATCAAGACGGCGCTACATGCCATACAGCCAACGAAACAATCAATTTATTGTAGGAAACTTTTGGTGAGCGCATTATCTCGCGTATTGGGCCTGTGGCGTAGCCTCTAAGATCGTGCGATTTAACACCGCTATTTAATATTGATTTTTAAATTCTTTTAAAAAGAAGATAAATTTAAAAAAAATGTAATTCAATCTTTTAAATTACATTCTTAGTCACTCTTATCGTAAAGTAGATCCATTAATTGGCAATGTTTTATCAAACTTGGCAGCTGTTGAAAAATTTGTTTGCAATGAAAACGGGAAATATAAATTTTTCTCAATTATGTATACTGAGTTCAGAAAGTGTTTTAAACTCAATTTCGAAAATATATTATTTAAGCCTTATTAATGGCGACGCTCTCGGATACTTTAAATGGTATACATGAAATACCTTTGACCCTATATCCAAGGCAGAAATTAATGGTGAAAACTTAAGCATGGTTGTAACAAAGCTAACATGCAAATATGTAAAAGATATGCCAGTTGGTTCCCCAGTATCTGATCAGTTGCCCCTGTACCTGGTCTTTCCAACGAAAGACCAGGTACACCCTTCTAGCCGTGGTGCCTTCTTTCATTCGCTTAACATGACCCAGCCAAAGATGTCAGTGTCGGCGTACAGCTCAAGGTTTCATCTTATTCGATACACATCGTCCACACTCCTAACATTTTAATAAAATTTCACAAGGAAAGTTATGTAAAACTTTTTAAAAAGCCAAAATTTAATTTTTATTACATTATGTTAGTATGCGAGTAATAAAGCAATCCGTACCCTTTAATACAGGGTTCGCCATCCTTTATGTCGGTATGTGAATATTAAATAACATTAAAAAAAGACAGATTTCCATATAAGATGAGTTTTTATTTAATTTAGTCCTTTACAATTTATTTGGACTATTTTTCGAAAACAACATCAATAAAGTTGCAGCCAAGGGACCAAAAAACTTTTTTGAATTGCCTTTTTTTACTTTCCTCGTCAATTTTCACACGAAAGAATCCATTTTCTAAGTCCATCATATTAAAATAGCTAGCTTTTTGTAATTTCTCCAGCACATCATCTATTAAAGGGACCGGAAAGCTATCCTTTAGCACCATATCATTCAGCACTCGAAAATCTATGCAAACTCTATAGCAACCGTCTTTCTTCTTCGTAGTAACCACTCTGCTTGCGTATTCTGACGTTGATGGGCGCACAATGTCTTGATGTAGCCATTCCTTCACTTGATTTTTGACAACTTCCTGTTGCTCTGGTGGTAATATATTTGGTGTGTGCCGAAATGGTGTTATCTTACCCGGTATAATTTTCAGCGATATTGGACATTCTGTTGGTTCGGTCCTTAGTAAAATCAAAGCCAATTACAGCACTGTTTGTTATACCGGAAGAACTAGAAAAATTTGTGTCTTCTCCTATCCGTCTATTTCTACCTTTGCTTTAAACTGGCCGATATCTTTAGTTGGTGTGTTGCCGAGTCCGAACAAAGTTATTACGTTTGAGCTTAATATTGTATTTTTTATATCGTTTTTGAACACATCTTCTTGTATAATTCACACGTCAGGCCCTGTGTCTACTAAGCACTCAACTGCAGTTCCATTTAAACCAATTGTTTTTACGCGATTGTCTTTCTTTTGGTTGTTTTTACTTTCGGTTACGACATTCACTTATTTTTCAACTTTCTTTTCTGTGCAATTTTTCGACATATGTCCCGTTTTGTTACATTTAAAACACTTTGTTTCTTGCACATACTGGTCGTTTATGCTCCGTTGAGCAACAATTAAAGAAATATTCCTTTTTGATGTTCATTCTCTTTTCACTTCTGTCCGTCTGTTTTTCAAACGATTTATATGATTTCGTTTTCTCGGAGTTGATCACTTTTTCCATGATTTCGTATTGTGCTCTTAAATCACTGTACGTCTTAGCATTATACAATAAATATTTAAACTCGCATTTTAAGTTTAGTCCATCCAAAATGTATTTTATTACCGAATTATCTTCGATATTGTCGAGAGCACTGATTTTCTTCATTTGCAATACGTTTTCGTGAAAACTTTCAATAAAATTAACAATATAATTGAAAAATTATGAAAATAAAATAATTTTTCTTCAATAGTTTTATGAATAATATATTTAATACTTACTTACTTAGCTGGCGCTACAATCGTAGATCGGTCTTAGCCGCCTCTACAAAGCTACGCCAGTCACTTCTGCAATGCGCGCGCTGGCGCCAGTTGATAAGGCCAAGTGCAGTCAGGTTGCCCTGCTCCTGGTGTTTCCAACAGAGATTAGCACGTCCCCTTCTGTGTGTTCCTCCACCGTGGTTCGAATAAAACACCCTTCTAGCCGGAGCGCTTTCTTCCATTCGCTTTCCCACCCAGCGAAGCCGCTGGCGTTTTATACGATTGACTATGTCAGTGTCGGCGTACAGCTCATCGTTCCATCTTATTCGATACACGTCGTCCACGCCTACTGGACCGTAGATCTTACGGAGTATCTTCCTCTCGAACGCTCCTAACAGCCTCTCATCATTGATGGTCAATGTCCACGTCTCTGCGCCATACATTACGACGGGAAGGATGAGGGACTTATAGAGCGTTATTTTCGTCGGTCGAGAGAGGGCTCTACTTCTCAATTGCCTACTGAGCCCGTAGTAACACCTGTTGGCAAGAGTTAATCTCCGCTTGATCTCAAGGCTGACATTATTGTTGGTGTTTAAGTATGCTGGATCCTAGATATACGAAATCCTTGACGACTTCAAAAGTGTAGTTGTCAACAGTAACATTTTGTCCAAGACGCCATGACTCTTTGTTTGTTGACACAAGGTATTTCGTTTTGTCCTCGTTCACCACTAGACCCACTCGACGAGACCCCCTTTCCAGGTTGGAGAATGCTGCACTGACTGCTCGAGCGTTTTTGCCAATGATGTCAATATCATCAGCGTATGCTAGCAGCATGACACTCTTATAGAAGATAGTGCCAGAGATGTCGATGTTCGCAGCTCGAATTATTTTCTCCAGCATAAGGTTAAAGAAGTCGCATGATAGGGAGTCACCATGTCTGAAACCTCTTTGGTATCAAATGGTGCGGAGAGGTCTGTCCCAATTTTCACTGTGCTGGTGGTGTTGGTCAGTGTCATTTTGCACGAATGAGACAAATGAGCTTTGCAGGGATATCAAAATCAGACATTGCGGCGTACAATTGATCCCTAATCGTGCTGTCGAAGGAGGCTTTATAATCGACAAATAGATGATGGGTGTCGATCTGTTTTTCTCGGGTCTTTTCCAGGATTTGGCGTAGTGTGAATATCTGGTCGATGGTAGACTTACCAGGCCTGAAGCCACACTGATAAGGTCCAATCAGTTTGTTGACGTCTTTCGCACAGTACGCTCGATAGAACCTTATATGTAATATTAAGAAGGCTTATCCCACGGTAGTTGGCGAAGATCGTGGAATCACCTTTCTTATGGATTGGGCAGAGTACGCTGAGGTTCCAATCACTTGGCATGCTTTCATCCGACCATATTCTGCAGTGAAGCTCATGCGTTTTTTGAGCTCTTCGCCTCCGGTATTAAACAACTCAGCCGGCAGGCCATCTGCACCTGCAGCCTTATTGTTTTTCAGCCGAGCAATGCCTGTTAAGACCTCATCATAGTCAGGCGGCGGTACTTCAACGCCGTCAGTGATTGGGGTTTCCGGTGTGGGTTCCGCAGTGCCGGGATTATTGCCATCATCGCCATTAAGCAGCTGCGAAAAGTGCTCCCTCCATAATCTCATTATGCCCTGGACATCTGTCACCAGATTTCCGTCTTCATCCTTGCAGGAAGAGGCAGTGGTCTTCAAACCATCAATCAGGCGTCTTATTCTTTCAAAGAATTTTCGGACCTCGTTCCTGTTCCGCAACATTTCGATATCATTGAACTCGCGTCTTTCTTCATCTCTTTTCTTGCGCCTGAAAAGACGTTTCTCCTCCCTCCTCAACTTTCTGTATCGCTCCTTAGCAGCTCGCGTTGCAACTGACTGCAGGGTGGCTCTGCAAACAGCGTATATATATTTAATATTCACTTTTAAAAACTAAAATAATTCGCAACTTCGCTTTTCTGCATATGAAAATAGTGATGTACAGGTTTGCATGTTTTCCTTCAATTTTACATACATTTTTGTTCATTTTTTGTAGAATAACTCATTGCTAACCCTGAATACTAGGCGTGGTCGGTGTACATTTTACCCAGCATATCGTGTTCGGTGTGAGAGTGAGTAAAAACTCTTTTTTTCGTGTTCGGGCAACAACAATTGCATAGTGTTCGTCGAGTAAACTTTAAATATAACCACTGTCATAGGTTCTAAAATCACTCACAGGAACCGTTTCTAAAAATAATTTACCCGTTCTTGTCATTTTAATACTCGCATGGCCAAATTTCTATTTTTCACTGAGTCCATATGCTTCCGCGTTAAGGTCAAAGTTTTCGAACCAATTTTCTACTGGAATAGACTCTCCATCGAAATCTGGGACAACTTAAAAAAATTTTTTATTGATATGTTAGGCTTATTGTCACTTTTTCCTTCACTGGCGAATTTCAATGTCAACAGTCTTACGAGATCACTCAGGCTATCTTCACTCCCGCCGGCACAGCACCCTGTTTTGTTTACCGTTAGGCATATTTCGCGCTTGTTTTTCTGCCGCACGTTTTCGCGACCGCGTTATAATGTAGTTTAAGGTGTTACCTTTTTTATATTTTTTGGTCACACGCATCAATTTAAATTGGTTGAGCCCCCAAATGTAATTTAATGCAATTTAATTAAATTCAAGTAATAAAATAATGGCAAATAATAATTTATAATACAAAAAAAATTTATGCTTCAAATATACTGCTCACGACGACAACTCTACTCGCTACTCTTTTCATGTTACCACGACGACTGCAACTTATGTACAACCTCGGCAACTTTTGACAACTAACTCTTCCTCTGACCGCTTTACACCACTTTACATGTATATTGCAAACAGCATAATAATTTCGTACTGGTTGATAATTTATAGGTAAAAGAATATAGCAAAAAAGAAAATAGCAAGACACTTTCTGTAAAGCAATTAGTGTGTATTTGTTGTTGTACGCAGAACTTATTTACTTTATGTGCATATGTACAAAATATATTTTTGTACGTTAGAAACTATACATGTATACATATATTATATAGTTTTTATGCACAATATTTTAGAAATGCAAAATTTTAAATATTTTGTATCTGCATGAAGTTACCACAAGTAAATATTGGGAATAAAAAGAAACTTGTAAACTTGTACTTCAATACCGGAAAAAGGTAGGAAAGTTTTTCCATGGAGTTTAATTTCTCTGCTGTTATTATTAGTGGTTGATTTGTTGGTGATTGTTGCTATTGTTGCACTCTTTGTTCTCGTCTATTTAAGTTAATGTTAATTTTATGTTTTAATGTATATGTATTATATTTTAGTGACACTACACTAAACTCATTCGGTTTTATTTCGGTTATTTTATTTCTTTTCGTTGGCACTTAATGGCTTTTAGGACCAAATTCCGGGGTAAGTTATTAAAAATTAAAATATCGAGAATGGGTGAATTTAAAACGTAATTAAAACGCGAAGAAATTGAGTTACAAAAAATTTACAAAGCTAATTTATTGAAAGGTTATTATATGTAAATTTACAATATATGAGTAATATGTATAAATTGAAAATGATCAATCGAACGGTTGAAGATATTCAAAAGAATGAAGAAAAGAGGGAGAAAGGTAAAACAGAAGAAGAAAGAATAGAGCAATAAAAGAAAAATTAAAGTGCCATTAGGGTGACTTAAACAAAAGAAAATTTGTTCACTATCAAGAAACAAGGCAGTATGCACAGTTGTGTCCGACCGAATCTGATTTGTTGGCTAAGGACGAATTTCGGCTTTTTTGTAACAATAAAATTCTTTCAATAAAATATGTATTTGTTAAAAAACACAAATATAAACAACAACAAAAAAATATATAAATCATTCAAATAATATAAATTTAATGTTCCACAAGTGGAATAACTTTGTTATATAAAATTTGTCCACATTTTCTCCAAGCTAATTTTAACTTATAATAATAAGTATAATATAAGAATTATATAATAAGTATATAAGTAAATAATTCTTAATAGAATATGTGTAGCCAATCTGCAGTAATAGTTATCATAATTTTCGGCTTCTTCCAAATCTTCCGCCAAAAATTCGGTCATATTTTACCGTCTAGCATATGTATGCAAGTACATTTATTAGACAAATTTTGGCATCCATTCAACAGAGAAACAACAAATCTTGCTATTCTTGCTCCGTGCATATGCTTGACTTAGATATGGTATTCCCCTAACGTATTTTCGTTCGAAGTATTAGATTAAAAAATTGTTTCAATATTGCAAGTACTTAATAAAACATATGTTTTATTAATTCCTGAACAATTTTGTTTTCTCGAGGTGAGCGTTTTTCAAACCTGATGATTCATATTAGGTCGTTATTACACAACTTTTCAATATTGTGGCTAAAAAGCCGCACTTACTTTTGATAAGTATATGAAAATAGATCAATGCTGATCAATGACCAGAACAGAACTTGTCTTGACTAAATCTCAGATATCATCTGTTTTATTGAAGAAATGATTTCTTATTTATAACCTAAAACATAATTTATCTATACTTACCTGAAGCTCATATACTCAATTCTAACATGTATAAAGTGGGATATGTTCACATTTACATATGTTACTCATCTACTTTACATTTCATTTGATATTCAAATCACTTGCAGGGTGGAGGTGGTTTCGCCGTAAATTAGGCTTAAATTTTATTGTTCTGTTAATTTTTGACCAGCTTTAACTTCTTAACACCTGAATAGAATGTAAATAAATTTTAATTACTTTTTTAATTTTTTAATGTTTCAACTTTTTATTTTTCGTTTAGCTTTTTTCGAAAACCTGGCATATTGTGTTCAGACAACTTTTTTTTAATAATATCTTTTAAAAGTCGGAAAATGTTTTGAGTGTGCTGGCAGTTTTCCTTTATAATTATAAGTAATAAGTTTGCAGATTACAAAAATAATAAACTAAGACTCAAAAACTAAAACAATAAAAAACTGATTTTAGTTGGAGCGTATTTGTTTAGACATGCATTCATTAGACAAGTTAGACATTAGACAATAAAGCGTATGTTTATTAGATTTTTTATAAACTAGCTTGTACATACATACACATAGTACACATATTCCGACATATGTATGTATTTATATGTAAGTATATATTTACAATTACATATCTAACATATAAAATCATTCAATTCTTTGGAGCCAGTTTTGGTCGTCGTTGGTAATGCGCTGGCCTCCTACCCAGAGTGTCCAGAGTTCAAATCTGGTCACAAGCAAAATAAAAAAGTAGAAAAACTAATTTTTCTACACGACACCATCTCTTGGCATGCCATTGCCTGCCTACAAGATTAAAAATTGCCTATGAAACGCTTTTCACTTCGCCGTTCGCATTGGTCATAAAATTGCAAGTCTCTTCCATTCATGTAAAAATATAACACGCAGAACATGGGTGGATGCGAAAAGCTCGGCCTAGGCCCTCCATGGGCTGTTGTGCCTTTAAAAGAAGAAGTAGTACCCGCTTTTCCACCACTCTTCCACACATATCAGCTGGAACGTTGGCTATTTCGCGTACAATATTGTTCCTGCGCTCCTCTAACGTTGTTGGCATAAATCAACATCTTAACGTAACCCCATAAGCAACTTGGGCCGAAATCAACCAAGATCTTTTAAATCACACTGCAATCTGAAGGAAGTAGTCAAAAGAAGATGGTAGAAGATTAACACTCTCATATTTATATACAAGTGGGAGAGCGATGGCTCACAACAGCCGCAATATAAGCAAAAATTTGGAAATGACAAAATGGCAAAATCCAACACCTTCTCCGCCGCGGTACTGGTTTATTAACGAGTCAGCGGATGCAATTAACGACGAAATTTGAAACATTAAAGATAAAATAAGTTTATTACAAGAAAAAAAATTTACAGCAGGAAATAAAAAATTGTTTGATTCACATATAATGTTGCTCATAATGATTTATGGAAAAATATGTAATGCTTTGAATCACTCTACATACATCTACAATGAAATGTTACAATATATGTGGAAACACATACTTACTTACTTAACTGGCGCTACAACCGATGATCAGTCTTGGCCGGCTCTCTAAAGCTTCGCCAGTCACCTCTGCTTTGCGCGCGCTGGCGCCAGTTGATAAGGCCAAGTGCAGTCAGGTTGCCCTGCACCTGGTCTTTCCAACGGAGATTAGGACGTCCTCTTCTGCGTGTTCCTCCTCCGGGGTTCGAATAAAACACTCTTCTAGCCGGAGCGCTTTCTTCCATTCGCTCAACACTCAGCGAAGCCGCTGGATTTTTATACGCTTGACTATGTCAGTTCGGCGTACAGCTCATACAGCTCATCCTCCCATCTTATTCGATACACGTCGTCCACGCTTACTGGACCGTAGATCTTACGGAGTAGCTTCCTCTCGAAACACATCCAAAGATTTAAATGACTTAACCAGGCGATCGCTATGGCGTAGTGGTTGTGCGTTGGACTGTTACGCAGAGTATCCGGGGTTCGTATCTCGGCACCAGCAAACTCAAAAAGTAGAAAAAACTATTTTTCTACACAGCACCACCTCTTGGCAGGCAATGGCAAACCTACAAGTGTAAAAATTGCTTATGGAAAGTTTTTCACTTTGCCGTACGGATTCGGCATAAAACTTTAGGTCCCTTCCACTCATGTACAAATATAACACGCACGACATGAGTCAATGCGAAAAAGCTCGGCCTAGGACCTCCATGGGATGTTGTGCCATTAAAAGAAAGAAGAACCAAAAAGAATGAAATGAATAAAGATTCATTAAAATTTGGGATATATATTTTACATGCCAGAATAAGACTATTTGAAATTTTTTGCATGTTTCTTATAAGTTACTAGTGAAGAAATAGCAGCTATAATCTGAGGGCGACAAAGGGCTCATCAGACAAAGGAAATTAAGAAATATCAATGATGATAAATTAGATTCGCAACTTATGTATATACCGTTTCAAAGTCTTTTTAGAGCAATAATATCAAGTGGCTTCAAGATAAACACGGAAAATTTTGCTACTTTTACTGCAAAACTATAGGTACATATACCTGCTGTACTCGTGGTATCCAATGACACCAACCCTTCACAAAATACTCGCTCGCCTATGGCTCCAAAATTATTGAAAAATTATTGCTTCCATAGCAGAATTATCTGAAGAGGCAGCCGAATGTTCTCTGCGTCAATCTAAAGAAGTGTATCGAGTTTTATTGCATTTGTGTTTGTATGTATGTACTTCAGTATTTTGGCTTGATATCACGCTTTGAAAATTTTACTTATATGGCGGATGGTCGTGGTTACTAAGGGATTTAGTTGATTTAGTACCAAATTTTCTCTATGCTAATATAAATAAGTGTGCTGAATTTTATTAAATTTACTTCATTTTACTTTACTTTACTTCACTTACTTTACGCTAAGAATCCGATATTTTATAAAAGACTATTTTGCCCAGCTTTTGCTATTAAATACCCCAAAGTGCAATGGGAATTAGGCGTGGCTAAGAACGATTTTGCCCATTTAAAAAAAGGAAACATCTCTGAACGCTAAGAATTCGATATTGTATAAAAAATTATTTTTAGCAGCTTTTGCTGCCAAATACCCCATAGTGCAATGATGCCATTCTGCTTGTAGCGTTCCAGCTTTCTTAGGATGTATTTACTTACTTACTTACCAGCCTAATACATAGCACCAAAAACGACACAAGCCTGTAAAATTCAAAAGCGTCAAAACTCGAATGGCACAAATCTTTCTCTACTTCTTAGACCTAAACAAATTTCATTTAAAAAATAATTGTTGAAAGTTTTTAAATTGTATTTCAATATGATTCTTTTTAGGGTAAAGGGAGCTTTGGACAAATTGAAATATCGGATATAAATCAAAAATATTTGTCAGAAATTGTGGACATCAAAAGTCCTACAGTCAATAAAGAAGTTGTGCTGAATATACCTACAACAGAAATTGGAAATAAGCGATGGAAAGGCCTGCAAGGAGATACAAGATATAAATTTCGATTACATACAGTATGCCCTGCGAATAAGGATAACATTCATTCTACACAAAATAAAACGAGCTACTTTGAATTCGTTATTCATACAAATTCACCACCAATAGTCGAATATTTAAAAGTAAGTAAATATCTTAAGTTACAGATGAAGTAGTTAAAGTATTATATTGTAATAGATACATTTGAAGTTTTCGGATACATATTTTTATTCATAAAAAATATGTTTTTGATAATACTCAGTGTGCATTCTGCAATATCAACACACCACTTTTTGGTGTATTCTTAAGAGGATGTATGTATACTCGTATACAGGGGAAGGTTACGTTAAAAGCAGTTACAGAAATATTGCTAAATATGAAATAAAGATAAAATATAAATTATTTCCAATCGCTTAGCGAATTGTAAATAATCTCTAATATCACTTTTACTGCTGTAAATGCCCAAAAAGAGATTACTGGCGCAGTCGCAAAGAAAAAAATTCTTAATATTGGTGAAAATTTGTTTGAACCTTTTTCTGAGAACTTAACAATTAATTGACTAAAAGTACAACAAACTGTGAAGTTAACACGAATAAAGTTAACAGGTATGTTTGAATAGAGCCAAGTTGTGAATTGGAAATTTTTGTGAAATTTTGAGAAATAAAGTATACATGAACATGACAGGCGAAGAAATGGAGGAAATTCAAGAACAACTTGAAGAGAAAATGAATGCATGGGTGCCGTCAGCCACAACAAAAGCTGGCCAACTTCGACTATTGAGTATTCGACATTTTCCGGAAACCATAGTGACTTACGTGTAATCAATATAGTGTTGGGAATGTGTTTGAATAGAGCCAAGTTGGTGGTTCTTTAAAAAATATACTACTGTGGGCAAAAAGTAGTAAGACTTTGTTCATAATTTCAAATTTTTTTATTCATTCTTCCAAATCTATTTCGTCCCCTTCAAAGTAATGCCCCCGGCCCCAATACACTTGTGCCAACGGTTTTTCCAATTCTCGAAACAGTTGTTAAAGTCAATTTCCGGAATAGCCTTCAATGCGCTTAGCGATTCATGTTTAATGTCTTCAATTGACTCAAAACGGTGTCCACGAAGCTGTTTTTTGAGTTTAGAAAATAGCCAAAAGTCACACGGTGCTAAGTCATGCGAATAGGGTGGTATGGTGGTTGCGGAACGATATCAGTCGAATTTTTGGCAAAATGGTCTCGTAAAACCAATGCAGTAATTTTGGAACCAATCGTGCATTCACTCTTCTTAGGCCCAAATGATGTTTTAAAATGGTTTTCACTGATCCTTCCGATATTCCAACGATGCCAGCAAGGTCTCTGACTGTTAATCGTCGATTCCCGAGCACCAATTCCTTGATTTTATTGACGTGTTGATCATCAGTTGATGTTGATGGCCATCCTGGACGTGGTTCGTCGTCAACGCGTTCTCGACCATCTTTGAACAATTTGTACCAATCAAAAACACTTGCTCGCGACATACAATTATCACCGAAGGCTTTTTGCAACATTCTGAACGTTTCGGCACCAGAAATTTGATATTTTCACTCATTGTGAAAATTGCCGAATGCACTTTTTGTACTTCAGAAAGACAAGCGTATACTAAACACTAATGATTATTTTGATGTGACATTTGGCACAGATGTCACCGATAGTCATACCAACCTTAAAAAATAATATTTTGATGAATGGGTTTCCGCGCGAAATTTAAATTAAAAAGTCTTACTACTTTTTGCCCACAGTAGTATATTTTTTGGGTGATTCCTATACATAATTGGTGAAGCTTCTACCGAAAGTGTAAGAAAATTACGTTCAAAACTCAGTAGAAGAAAAGCGCCTTCCATTGGAATTTATGGATCAATTTGTGAAATGTGTGCGTTAAACTGGATCTTTATTGGAGTAAACAACATGTTCTCGTACTCCTACAGTGCGAACAACGGAAAAAATTGTTGCTGTTGCGTTAGAATGTGTCATACAAACTTTTTAACAGTCGATCTTTTATGTGAGAAGTTTGAAAATCACGCAATTGCAATTTAACTCCGTTGGGCTATTATTTGTGGAGAGCCGTTAAATATAAAAACTATGCTAACCATCCAGAAACGATTGATTATCCCGAAATGTCAAGATTGGAGCTCCGGTAACCCGAGATTTACTTCTTTTATTTTTAACATAAAATTAGACTGTAGACTTTATTTTTATTCGTTCATAATGCAACCCTGAGTATATATATCTCTATTCTGTTTCATTTCACGAAATCTGATTTAACTATGTCAAACCAAATAATAAATTGTCAAAGAATAGAATAATATTCATATACTTTATTATTTTGATAGAATTATTGTAAAAATATGTGTTTAAGCTCTGTGGCTTGATGGAAGAAGAGTTCGATGGGGGTAATTTGAGTGGAGTAAATTGAAAGACCGGGAGATCGGTTTTAAAAATTTATAAATTAATTTATTGGAGATGAAAATAGAAAAAAATGGAAATTACAATATACAATATATAAGGAGTTAGGATAGACCGTACGGTTAGAATTATTCGAAAGGAATGTATAAAAAGAAAGTAGAACAGGTAGGAATAGGAGAGAAAGAGTAGAAAGAGAAAATAAAAAGAATAGAATAGAAAAGGAGAGGGCCATTACTTAAACATACCGGCCCCCTTGCATGGGTGCAAAATCAATTGCCTCCTCGAGGCGCTGCAGGGTCCTTACGACGTCCCCGAGTAGCTCTTTCACCCTCTGATCCCGGTAGTGGAATGTCTCGAGACGGCGGTGGATTGTCCGGGCGGCAGCCATATGAGGAGGCGCAGGCACGGAGGTGGCAGATGCAGGACGGCCAGGAACAATAACTCTGGCTGGTTGTTGCGGTGCTTGAGGCCGGTGGCTGGCTTTCCTTCTCTTTGCTACCGGCCTGGAATCCGGATGGATCAGCGTGTGGTGATCCAGGGAGCACTTCCTACACCAGTTGGCGGACTCGCATGTTTTCGTGATATGCGCTTGAGCGAGGCAATTCAGGCAATATCCATGGGCCCTAGCCGCTTCCGGTCGCTGGTTGGGGGTCATGGCGAGGAAACCGCGGCAATACCGCAATGCGTGGTACCGGAAGCATAACTTACATTGGTAAAAATTTCCTTCCTGATCAGGGGGAGCCATTAACGTTGCGGGTTGCGACGTGTTGCTCTGGTTTGCGCGGACTACGGCTTTTGATTTAACCTGTGGAGTACTGGAAAGATGCACAGAAACAATCAATGGTAAATTACAGCGCTCAAGGGGAAGAGCAGCCACCATTTGGGTCCGCCTTATTTGCTTGTATATAGTACAAGCCTTGCATTGGAAAATGCACTTTTCTATTTTTAATTTTAGGCGAGGAATGAAATATTCCTTTTCGCATCCACTCATGTTGTGCGTGTTATATTTGTACATGAATGGAAGGGACCTACAGTTTAAAGCCGAATCCGAACGGCGAAGGAAAAGCTTTTCATAGCAATTTTTACTCTTGTAGGTTTGCCATTGCCTGACAAGAGGTGGTGCCGTGTAGAAAAATTATTTTTTCTACTTTTTGATTTTGCCTGCGAGATTCGAACCCCGGACACTCGGCGTAGCAGTCCAACGCACTACCACTACACCACAGCGACCACCTAGAAACATGTCGCCATGAAGTATTTCCAACATTTTGGAGAATCAAGGAAGTTCGATTTGCAACGTAAGTCATCCATGTGTGAGGTGGTTTTTCTAACCATGCCAGCACAATCTGAGAATCGCACCATAAGAATAAGCTAGCTTCATTAAGTCTAAGGTGGGATCGGACTAAAGTTACTAACTTTGAGAGCAGAACAGCTCCGCATAACTCTAAGCGTGGTAGGCTTACCGTTTTAATGGGTACGACCTTTCCTTTAGCAACTAAGAGATGTGCTGAAGAAAAGGTATGGAGATAGAGAGTTGCACAATACGCTTTCTCTGAAGCGTCGCAAAATCCATGAATCTGGATTTGTTGGTTCGGGGAGAATCCGATCCAACGAGGAATTTCAATTTTGATGAGTGCTGGGAGGTTTTCTGCGAACTGAATCCACTGAGTGAGGGATCCAGGCTTGACACATTCATCCCAGTCAGTTCCATCTAGTCAAAGCTCTTGCAATAACATCTTGGCTTGAATCATAATTGGTGAAAGCCATCCTGCCGGGTCAAAAAGTTTCGCGACTGAAGAGAGAATTTACCGTTTGGTGACCCCATTCACTGATGAAATTGGTGTAATGGTATAAGAAAATGAGTCAGAAATTGCTTTCCAACGAATCACGAGAGTCTTAGTAGAGCTTGTACTTTGAAACCGTAGGAAATCGGAATCTAACAGATCCTCTGCTGGGATATTTTCTAATATTGCAGGATGTATCTTTTGCCAACTGATGGAGAGTTCTGATGGCTAGATACGGTGCGCAATTAACTCCAAATGTTACCGTTTTGAGCTTAAAATCTCGAATAGGAGGATTCATGGAGTCGCGAAAGAGAATTCACTGAAAATCTTGGTCATCTTTATGTACCAAAATTTGTCTGTACATCTTCTGCACATCTCTATTGAAAACGAATCGGAACATTCGCCATTGAAGAATGAGAAGCATTAGGTCTGGTTGAAGAGTGGGACCAGTGTAGAGAACATCGTTAAGAGAAATTCCTGAGCTAGTGGCTTTTGAAGCATTGAAAACTACACGGAGTTTGGTAGTTATATCGAATCACAGCATGGTGGGGTAAATAAAATGAGAAGCACTTTCCATCGGAAATAACTTCTTGAGAATGAGTTATTTCCATATCATCGAGACTAGATATTCTTGTAGTACTTGGTCATCGTCATAAACGATTTTCAGGTCAACCTTTCTTTGCAAACTGCGCTCCTTTCAAAGAAATTGTTGAAGTGCAGTGGCTTTTGAATGGCCTAACGCTATAGTTTTGGGAAAACTTTTTTTAAACGGCAACCTGACAACGTAACGACAATCTGTATTTCGTTTCGTAGTAGAACAGAGAGTGGAAGAGCTTGTGAGATTTCTTCTTGCTCCCAGAATTGCTTTAATTGGGAGCTAAGCAATTCATTGGAGATTGGTTCTACTTGAGTGGCATGTGCAGCTACGTGTTCTCTAACTGAACCACTGATGATCCAGCCAAATATAGTATTCTGTGCCAATAGATTACCACAGATGTTCTTTCGTAATCCTTCTAGAAATATTTGGGGCAATAAATCATTTCCGATTACAACATCAATTTGAGCAGGAATATGGCAATTTGGATCAGCAAGATTTAAAGTGGTTAACTGTTGCAAGTTAAACCTTCTGATTGGAAAGCTGGGAAGAAGCTTAGTAAACTGCGAAAGAACTATAGCCCGAGCATATATTCTTTTGTTAGTTTTGGGTGCCACTAACATGAAAGAACATAGTCGATTAGAATTTTGAATAATTCTACCTCCCATACCTGAAATTTCGAACATGGATTGTTCCGTTGGTAAACGAATACGTTTTTGAACTTTTGAGGAAATAAAAGTTCTTTGCGACCCTTGGTCAATCAAAGCACGGACTTTGAATAATTCCCAGAGATTATTATCTCTTACGAAATTAATTCGTTCGTGTATCGAAAGGTTTTTAAACTCTGCACAACTCTTCCTGGCATCAGGGGCATTACATAAACGACATGTATACGTCCTTTTGGGTTCAGCCACAAAGGTGTGAATTTGGCTAACAACCTTCTTGTGGGGAGTGTTTTGATTAAAAACATTTATCTTTTGCTTATTTGGATGAATTCTGTTGAGTCGTTCTACTACGTCGTATCTACTCGTTAGGAAATCATCTAGCTGTGACCAAAGAGGTAGGTCTCTTCGGGACTTTAGGGATTGTTCCCACAGCGATAATGTTTCGTGTGGTAGTTTCGTAGAACATATATATACTAGGATAGGATCCCAGTTTTCTGTGGTTAGTTATTAATTGAAGTTTTTGAATCTCTTCACTATTCTCGGAACGAATAGTGTGCAAATTCAGTAACTTTTGTACTTGATTGTCAACTAGAATGCGTTTATTTTCATAACGAGCTTTCAAGTCTTCCCATGCTAGAGCGAAATTTTCGTCGCTTAACGGATATTGTTTGACGATAGCTCCAGTTTTACCTTGCGTTTTATACCTGAGATGATATAACTTTTGAGCGGAAGTGAGTTTTGGATGGTTAATGTAAACGGCGGTGAACATGTCTCGGAAAGACGGCCATTCTTCATAACCACCAGAAAAAATTTCTGTATCGCAAGGTGGAACTTGTAAGCATGGCATTATAATTGCCTGCTCTTTGAGTTGTTCTTTAGGGAGTTCTCTTGAAAGCGCTTGAGGCTGAAGTAATTTCAACTGATCTTCAATTCTAGCCATTGTGTTTTCGTATGTTTCTTGACAGCTACAGTATTTACCACTAGCCTGTACTTTGAAATTTTCTGGCAAGTCACTGTCGGCTGCTTCAAACACCACATCATAGACTCTTTGGAGTCGAGTCCAACCGTTCTCTAGACTACTTCGCATCACAACCAAAAGAGATTCGGTGTGATCTTCTAGAGAAGAATTATTAAATTTATCGCAATATTGTACAAGATTGTCACTGTCGGCAATGAACTTCTGCATTGAAATACTATAAGTTCGCCTTTTTTGGGACTTAGCGAGTTCTTTTTTTTCTCTTTGTTGCTCGCGTTGTTTTTGAGCATTCTCTTCGTCTGACATTTTTAAAAGAGGTTTTTTGTTTATCTCAACAGAATCGCTTTGCCTGGGAGGAGTTCTATCAACAGGCATTAAATTATACTAAGAAATTTAGAATTATTTGAACAAATAAAATTGTAATAAGTATCCAGGAAAAGGAAAAAAAAATATATATATTGAAAATAGTTGTATTTAAATTAGCAACTATATATTTTTCTGGAAACAAGACATATTTCCTGTAGTTTTTTTTTTAATAACCGCAAAAATGCTAAGTGCAACCTTTTGTAGGTAAAAATAATTTCAAATATTCAATGAAAATAAATATATTTATTTTTGTTGTTGTAAAATGTCAACCTGGTTATATATATATATATATATATATTTTATTTTACTGTGAAATAAAAAAAATAAAAATATATATAATATAATAAAGTACTTTGTTTAAGCTCTGTGGCTTGATGGAAGGAGAGTTCGATGGGGGTAATTTGAGTGCAGTAAATTGAAAGACCGGGAGATCGGTTTTAAAAATTTATAAAATAATTTATTGGAGATGAAAATAGAAAAAATGGAAATTACAATGTACAATATATAAGGAGTTAGGGTAGACCCTACGGTTAGAATTATTCGAAAGGAATGTATAAAAAGAAAGTAGAACAGGTAGGAATAGGAGAGACAGAATAAAAAAAGAAAAAGAAAAGAAAAAGAATAGAAAAGAAAAGAATAGAAAAGGAGAGGGTCATTAGGGTGGCTTAAACAATATGATTGTGATAAGCGAGTTGATTTTAGTAAATTTCATATCTGGCCGAAATTTGCCTTTACGCCTTTTGCCTTCAAATGCAATTATCTCGACTTGTTTACTTTGTTGCTTATTATGTTAAAAATAATCATAAAGGTATTCATAAAAGACTAAAAAATATTAAATTTTGGGTTTTTAAATTTAATGTTTGTGTCCTAGTTTTAAGTCGAAATATCCTAGTTTTTTTTAGCTCGGCGTCCTCGATTTTGAAATAACAACTCTAAGAACAACACATAATATGCATGAAATTAAATTGGAAAATATATGTATGTATAATTCATGATTCGCAGGTCCTTTACAAATTTTTGTCTTCACTACAATGCATCATCAATTCAATTAATTTAGTCATTTGAAGCTAATTAATAAGGGCCGATTCAAAAATAGAGGCTTCTAATATACAGTTAACACCTGTTAAGTATCTACCCTCTTTTTTTCTAATTTTTTCTTCAAACATCCGTAGAAATTTCCCCTTTAAGTGTCGTTCCTCCTTATGTACCTCAAAATGTTATTTAGAGCTGCTATAGTTTCTATACATAATATTTTAAGCTATTAAACATGCCCACCAAAACATACACTTGAGCAATACCACAGATGTTATACAATACTATAATTTTAATTCTTCTCAGCAACTCGTTTTAAAATAATTTTTAATATTTTTAGATAAAACCCATTGTTGGAATAGCCTTGGAAACTCTATTTCAAATAAGTATTACAGCGGCTAAGGACACACTATTGGATACTCCCTTATCTTACGAATTGTGTGGATACTTTTCGTATTATAAGTCATGTTTTGGAAAGTATTTGGAATATAAATCCTGGGAGACTGTGCTGCCATTTACAAGTAAATATTTTAATAAAATATTTCCTTCACTTCTGAAAATACACGAAGTCTCTTAATAGCAAGCATCCATAGTGCATATACATATACATATATACAAATACCGGTTGTTTGCATTGACTGTGCAATTTTAAAAGTACGATTATAATATTGATTTGAAATTTATTCTTAAAAGCTCTTTTGAAAATATAATATCTAAATAAAAAAACTAACTTGCACAACTTAATGCACTCGATAGAATTGAAACTTCTTTTGTAGAATTTTACAGCCGGTTCAGTTATACTAAACTCGCTGAGGAAATATTTACCACGTTGTCGAACCGGTGAAATTTTGGGTTCAGGTTCAATAAAAAAAAATGAGAATAGGTTCATGTTCTAGTTCAAATAATATTCAAGCAAAGCAAAATGTGATTTAAATAATATGGTCAATTAGTTTCGCTTATTTACACACATAAATACATTTACCTACTGATATGTTCATAATAATAGCAGCGGGTATACATACATAAAAATTATACATCACAGAAATAATATTTTATAGCGGTACTTATACATAGTAATAAAATTCAATTGAAAATTATATCGTCGGAGACATAAAACTTTTTGTTTTTACAAATTTACAAAAATTTGGAAAAATAACAAACTTCTCATCACATAAAAATAGCAGTGCTTAAGAAATATATTTTGTAAAATCGAATAAGAACAATATTTGCAAAAAAAAGCTTTTTTGTTTCTACTCAATATATTAAAATTTATTTGTAAGTTTAGTGAAAAAAAAATATCATTTTGTTTCCCCAGGTTGCAAGCTGCTTATTCACAGAAGTTTCATTTCAAAACTTATCATTTTTCCTACTGTATAATACTAACCTCATTTAAACCTAATTTTTTATTCAAAACGACTCTAAAATTAACTTTTTGACGATAAAAAAAAAAAAAATTTTAATAAATACTTACCTACTTAAAAACAAACTTTAGAAATTTTTTATTCTACTCCATTCTAAATAAGTGCTACTAAAAAAAAATAGTTTTGAAAATAATAAAAAAAAATTAGTAGAAAAGTGGTAGAAAAAAGTATTAGAAAAAGTCGTGGAAGTAGTAGTAAAAAAATAATAGAAAAAATAGTACCTAGTTGAAAATTTGCAGTAAATATGTAGTATTAGTAGACAATAGTAGTACAAACATTGGTAGACAATAGTAGTAGAAATATTGTAGTGGTATAGTAAATTTGATCCCTGCTACATGAAAACTGCATCAAAATCCACGAACCCTTTATGGAATTTCAGTATACATGGGAGGTGCCAAACCACCTTTTTAAATCCTATCTATATTTTTCCAATAGCATCGCATTTTGAAAAGACGTCCTTATAACTAATCTTGGTACTGTAATATAAGCAGTTCTGAATTGAAGCATCAGTTTTGCATAGGTAGCGCCACAACCAATTTCTCAAGCATATTTTCCTCACAGAAAGCTATAGGCAAATAATAATTTCGTACCAAATCTAAGTATCATACCACAAATGGTTCCTGAGATATACTGCAATGATAATTCATTTGCTCCATCATTTTAAAATACTAATCTAAATATACATTGAATATTCAGGCTATATGAGATGTGCTATGCCCACTTTTTCAGACTTACACATATTTTTTTCAAAGAATACCATTGAGGAATAATATATACATACCAAATCTTAGTACTAGAAATAGTTCCTGAGATATCCCATTATAGGAGATACCACAACCTTCTCATTTTTGATTTGGCTGAAACTTTAATATTTATTTATACAAATACAAATATTTTGATATTCTGTTTTTCTGATGCTTATAATTTTTTATTAAATAATTATGTGATTTTAAACTTGTTTGATTAATGAATTACGTTCAAAAAAAAAATCGAGAGCGGGAGAGGAGAGATTGTAATTTAATTTTAAGTGCTGTCGTTTTGGAATTTTCCACCAAATTGAAAATTTAGAGAAATTGGAGCGGTTTCGGAGTGATCTAGGCGAAAGTGGAGTGTAATTTCGGAGTGACTGCAAAATTTAAAAATTATAATTGAGATTGATTATTAATTATTATGATTATATATTTTTTTTTAACTTTTGTTGTGCTATATAATGTTTCTGCGCATTTTTTCATAAATCATTTATTGTATAAAGCAACGGAAAATTAAATTACATTTTGTTTTGACATTCATTCATTATTTGTGTAACATTTTATGTAACACATGTGAAATATCTGAAAATTACTTTCTGGTAGGTGACTTTAATATCAATTTGAATAATCCGTCAACTTACAGCACTCAATTAATTGATTTGCAAAGATCGCACTCGATCAAGTTGATTTCGATACGAGTATTACCGAATTATACAAAACAAAAATTGATTTTCTTTTTACAAATTCGATTGAATTATTTTACGTGAAAGATTAAAGGAACATCAAATATCCGATCATGATCCAATTTAAAATTAAGCGTAAACCAAAATTTGAAATGAGAAACAGTTTAAGAATAGTTTCTTGGGAACTTTATACTTACTGTCGAAGCACTTATAATACGCTTTTGCGACTTCAGCAATTTTCATGCAATAAATCTAGAGAGCAAAGTTTCCTTAATTAATTACAATGTTTTGAATGTTATGCGAATGTTAACTTACGAAAAAGACGTTATATTAAAAGTCATGAACAAATGGTATGATAATGAGCTAGCTAATTTGAACAAAAAAAAGTTTGAGCTGTAAATAATAACTCAAATTCCCAGTCTTCCGAAATTCAAAATATTAAAAAAGGGTACAAAGCACTAATAAAAACTAAAAAAAATTAAACACATGGAACATAAAATAAATAGCCATAGTAAGGACAAGAGATTAATGTGGAAATATTTGAAACAGGCAACAAGTATGGTGAAGAAAAATTCATCGATTAAGAAGGTTTTGATCAACGAACACATGTTTGAAAACGAATTAGAAATGGCAAACAACTTACATAAATATTTTATAGATAGCATAGCTGATAATAGTAACAAAATACAAGTCTTTAATGGACATATTGACATATCACACCAGTCGAATATTGACTTCAAATTTAGCAAAGTTACTGCGAATGATGTTGAGGATATAGTTCATAATTTCAAAGCAAAAAAGGTTAAATTATTCTCAGAAGGCTTTGTCAAAGATGTTATGCCATATCTAGGTTACTTTTATGCACAAATCAATGAAAGTTTAAGCAATGGTACTATTCGAAGTATATTGAATACGTCTATGAAAGTTCCAATCGAAAAAGTAAAAGATACTTTAAAAGCAGAAGAGTTACGACCTATAAGCACATTGCTCTGCGATGAAAAAATTTTACAAACTGTAGTTAAGCTTCAATTGGCACAATATTTACAAGAGAATAAAATACTTATACCTCAACAATCTGGGTTTAGACGAAAGCATTCATGCGAGACATCATTAAATACAGGTCGAAATTTGTAAACTGTAAAGGCGTGTTAATTTTCACGCTGTTAAAAATTAAATTTAATATTGTATAACACTTGGAGAACAAGCTGAGTTTTTCATTTATGTTTTTATTTGGATTTGGTGTTTTATTTAAAAATTGCGTTGTTACTTTTATCTAAATTAATTTTAATTTATGTTTTGTTATTATCGTATACATATACATACTTATTATATCTAACCTATTTACTTGTTATTCGTCTTTTACATATTTACTTATGTATTTATGGTACTTACTTCGGTGTATTACTGTTTCTTTTTGCTTTTGGCTTATCAATAGCTGTTTGCGTTGTAAACCAGTTCCACTCAAACAAATGTGACACTGATCACTCTGTTTCGTGCTGGTTATGCGACGATCTTGCGCATTCTAAGTGCGCCGGTCTCTCAATTAGTGTAACCGCTGGGCATGCATGAAATGTAGGTCCGTTGACATTGAGTTCGCAATGAAGTTCCAACAATCAAAAAATGCATTTTCTGAAATTGGTAAGGAGCTGTCTACTTTAACTGCTAAATTAAAAAATTTCAAAAAGATTCATCTAAGAAAAAAGACCTACAACTAAAAAGCCTAAAAATTTCCGAGGAAAAATTTATTTATTTTCAGTTTTTCCTCAGATACATTTATTTTTTTTTTATTGAAATGCAATATTAATAATTAACAAAAGTAAGTTAATAATTAGCCACATTTCCTATCACAGCGACTGGTCATATGTGACCAACGAGCTGTTTATATTGAATGCTTAGAGAATGTATCAATAAATTCTAAATGAAAAAAATTTGCTATGCTGTATTCCTCGATGTTGCACAGGCTTTTGATAAAGTCTGGCACGCAGACTATGCTCCCAGCTAACTATTGCGATATATTGGAATCATACCTATTCGATAGATTTTCCGAGTAAAATATGAAAATCAATATTCTGAACTTAAGCCCGGACTCGGACCAATTTTGTATTTACTTTATACATCGGATATACCACCTCTAGAAAATGCTACTATAGCCACATTTGCCGATGATACTGCTGTTCTTATATTTGCAAATACGGAAGCTGAGTCACCGCAACATCTCCAGAATGCTGTTAATAAAATAGCAAATTGGACAGTAAAATGGAAAATTACTTTAAATCATTCAAAATTTACCCATATAAATTTTACGACTAAGTAAAACGGCTTCACGCTTACCTATCTACATAATACCATACTCAAACAATGCCAAGTACCTAGGCATGACCTTGGACGCCAAGCTGAAATGGAAAGAGCACATTAAAATTAAAAAAGGTTAAAAAGCTTGAAATCAGGCTCCGATGGCTCCTAGGCAGACACTACTCTGTCTGTACATTGTAAACTTTGTATATACAAACAAATAATAAAACCTATGTGGTTATATGGTGCTCAGCTTTGTGGCTGTGCTAAGATAAGTAATGTAAGCATTATCCAACGTTTTCAAAACAAATTGATCCGCTCTATAGTCAACGCCCCATGGTACATAAGAAACAGTGACTTTCACCGTGACCTAAATGTGCCCACTATAACTGCAGAAATAGGCAAATTGGCAAGTTCTCATCAAGAAAGACTACGCCAACACTCGAATGAAGAAGCTGTAAAGCTACTGGATACTAGAAACTTGCGGAGACGATTACATCACACTAAGCTTTTGAAGTGGTGGAGCACACTCAATAATGAATAAGTTCAGAATATTGATTTTCATATTTTACTCGGAAAATCTATCCAATAGGTATGATTCCAATATATCGCAATAGTTGGCTGGGAGCATAGTCTGCGTGCCAGACTTTATCAAAAGCCTGTGCAACATCGAGGAATACATCAGAGCAAATTTTTTTATCTTCAAAGCATTTTTCAATTATGTTTGTGATTCTATGTATTGTTGAATGCTTTGCCCTGATCCCAAACTGGTGCGATGGAATAAGGTTAGATCATTCGATAATTGGTTTGAGACGTTGTAGCAAAACTTATTCAAATATTTTTGATATTGTTGGTAAGAGCGATATTGGCCTATATGACGAGAATTCGTGAGGTGGTTTACCTGATTTAGGAACCATCATAATATCTGCTACTTTCCAACAAGTAGGTACATATTTTAATGCAAAGCAAGAATTTATTGTGTAAACTAATCTAGCTAGAGCCTTTGTTGAGAGTTTTTTTTAGAATTTCCGCAGTAATAAGATCAAGACCAGGAGATTTTTTATTTTTTAGCTCGCTTTTAATAAGTAATTCTATATCTCGTTGTGTAAGTTGAAGTAACTCTTCAGCATTGAGAATTCCAGTGCTTCGATTTATTATTGTATCATTATGAGCGTTTCTTATACCGTTAGAAAACGTCTTCTCAAGAGCTTCAGCAAACACGTTAGCTTTATCAAGAGCGTTTTTAGCCCATTCACCATTAAGTTTTTTTATGGGTGGTATGTGATTTGTTGGAATCTTCAGACGTTTTATACATTTTCACAATGAGTATCCAGAACTCCGTTCCGTGCTCAATTCGCTTACGTATGATTTAACAGAGTTGTTTTTAAACTCTCGTAACAATCTTTTTACATTTTGAGTTGCATTATTTACTATATGTTTCGTTTATAAGCGGCTCTGATGCCACTTTTTCCTCAGTTTACGATTTTGAGCCAGCAAACTTTTTATAATTAGAGGATAATTCATACCAATTTTTTTCCGTTTAATTGCTAAAGTGCTTTCCCAAGCTGATTTTTGATTTCAATATCTTCAGTGGAAGAAATACTTGGTTCTGTATCAATGTATTCGTCAAGCTTCAATTGAAAATAATCCCAATCAGTATATCTATTGGTTAGAAAGGGGCTGTCTTCTTTCATGATGATTTCGTCACTTATTATAAGATATACTGGAGAGTGGTCAGAACATAGATCTAAACCTTCTTCAGCATGTAGATAATTTTCAGAAATGTTTTTAACTATGAAAAAGTCTTACAAGTCCGGAGTCTTATCGGTATCAGTAGGCCAATATGTTGATTTTGCTGTGGTTATGACATCCCATTTTTCTTCCCTCAGAGCATTCGATAAGGCTCTACCTTTAGAAGTCGTTAGTCTCGAACCCCATATGGCAAGTTTTGCATTGAAGTTTCCACCTAAGATACATTTATGTTTGTAACATTTTAGAATTTGCAAGTAATCTTCAGTAGTTTTGTATGCCTTGGATATATACTGCACCAATTGTGATATATTGCTTCTTAGTTTTAATACTAACTTAGTTATTTGAAATCTATCAATGCATATATGTTCTTCTTCGTAATGTTGAATGTTATTTCTTACAATAACTGCACTTCCACACCGTGCGTTATTGCTAGGATGAAATGTATGATATATTAAAAAGGTTTTAAAGTTGATAAAAGATTCCCGCGTGAAATACGTTTCAGATATGAGAAAATGCCAATTTTTTCTGTTTCTAACACAGCTTCAAGCTCACTTTTATTCTTAATTTTGCCGTTTGCATTCCATGTCATAATTCGAAGAGTTTTACCTATTGTGTATAAAAGTTTTTCTCAATTTCTTTGAGTTGATTTTCTAACTGTTTATTGACAGTTTTCTAACTTGTTTTTCTCTGAAAGATTTCAATAATGTTAGCATATTTTGCGTATTGTCATTCGTGGTATTTGCAGGTTTAGTTATGTACCTATACTTCTGCATATGTACCTCTGCCTCGTGGGGTATTTATAGTAGCTGGTTGCTGTAAGGGAACTGAACGGAAATTATTTTGAAGTTGTCGTTCTTTTAAATTTAGTTGTTTTTTACGTTGATCGCGCAATTTTTACAGTTCTTTAGCCACTGTGTAGCCACGATAGTTAGCAGGGTGCTCTTCGCCACAGTTGCAGCATTTCGCCTTTTGCGGCATTTTTACTTCATATTTTGCTGTTTCATATCTACCTGTACACTTGACACACCTTGCTTGTTTTGGACAGTAATTTTTCGTGTGTCCAAAAGATTGTCATTGCTTACACTCACTATTTTTAACAGGCTCAATTTTAACAATGGAGTTAAGAATACTTCGAATTGCATGTATTTGACTAACATCTTCGGCATGATCAAACGTGAGCATAAAGAGATTTAAAGGCTTTTTAGTTCTCCACTGCAACTTATTAACTGCATTCATTTCTTCTGGAGCACATGAGTAGTGTAGATTTTCAACTATAACCTTTATTGGACGTGTCTGCTTGTCTTGGTATGTGTACCATGATGCTTGACTTGATGAAAGGAACGCTGTGAGATTTCTATAATCTGTGTTATCTGAAGTAATTATTTTGTTGACTTCGTTGTTTAGCAATTTAATTGCGTACTCATTTTTACAACAGTTACTAACAGTTTCATATAGAAATTTATACTCTTTAATTCCTGAAATCATAATTGGTGGTGGTTTTCTAAGTATAGCAGGTTTTGTGTTTGCTACAATTTGTGGAAGTGGATTAATCTGAGAGCTAGTTATTGCTACATCATCATTTTTAGCAGCCTCTGGTAAGGAGTCTGCTTTTCGCTTCTTAGAATTTCTCTTCTTTATCTTTCCTTTAAGAATGCAGCATGTTTCTTCAGCAAGCTCTTCTTCATCAGTATGATATTCGTTTCCGTGAACTGTATCAATCAGATAAATATATTGAGGACGTTCAATATTATATAGAGTCCAGAATTAAATCCGCGAATTCTTCAATAACAAAATTTAGCTTTTCATAGAGAAATATTTCTTCATTCAAGATTTCGATTCCGGCTGAACATTTCAATCAAATCGTTAGTAAAATGTTTTGGGCAAACGGTGTAATAGTAAGAGAATTTGTTTACAAACCGAAAGTTGGGTTAAATAATGCTGTTAGTATTTCTCGGCCTGCTGATATCCCAAAAAACTTAATGATCCCCTAAAGTTCATACACATTTTGTAACAGAATGTTAGGGGATTAAACACAAAGTTGACTTCAATCTTCTGAATTAGTTTTGAGGTGATAGTTTTTGCTGAAACCCAATGTTCAAAATTCTGAAATGTTCTGTGATTAATATCAGATATTCCGAAAACACCGTTGGTATAGGACTGGTGGCGGTGTTCTTATTGCTCTTCAATCCATATTTGTGTCTACAGAAATATGTATCCAAGAAGTTAAAGAGTTCGAATTCTTATGTATTCGCTTACGATTAGGAGTGCATTATCTTTACTTAACCTATTCTTATATTCCACCTAACTCTGAAACGTTATCTTCAGAATGCTTGCTTTGTGAAATGTATTTATACTTATAATAAGCTGAACATTATGATTCCCTCATTGTTTTTGGAGATTTCAACTTGTCTCATGTTAGTTGGAGTCTGAGTGAAGGCGGTATAGGACTGTTACCTGTTACACGAGAAAATTGAAATGCGTTTCTTGATTCACTATCGGAGATTAACTTACAGCAAGTAAATTATATTACGAATAAAAATAATAAAATTCAATCATTCCTGGGGATGTATTATCACATTTAAAATCATTAAAAACATATTTTTTACCCGGACCTGATAACATCCCCAGATGTATTCTTGAAATATGTAGATTTACAAGCCTCTAACGGATATTTTTCATGAAATTTTCCATTTTCCATGCTTGTTGGAAAGGTTATTTTTTAATTCCACTTCACAAATGTGGTGCAAAGTCTAATGTTTCAAATTTTCGAGAAAAAGCTACATAAATTAAGTGCTATACCTAAATTATTTGAAGAAGTCATCAACTCCGATCAACTCTCCTTTTCTGTTAAATATTCTATTTCTCTAAATTAGCACGGGTTTTTCAAGGGGAGATAAACTGTAACAATCCTCTTACAATTTTTTATTTTCATTATAAAGGGGTTTCAAACGGACGTAAAGCTTTTGGCAAAGTAAATAATTATCTTTTATTAATGAAACTTGACCGAATTGGCTTTCATCAAGCGCTTGAATGGATTAAATCCTATTTATGTAATCGGAAACAAAGGGTTATTTTCAAGGACACTGTTTCTCGTACTATTGATGATACCTCTGAGGTCCCTCAAGGCAGTCATTTTGGACCAATTCCTTTTTCGCTCTTTATACATAAATGATCTTCCATCAATTATTCAATATTCTAAAGTTTTGATGTTTGCTTTTTTTACCAAATTATTCACCCGCTACTCAAGATCTATTACAGAGCGGTTTAACTTCACATTTTTAAATTTAATGAATTCGAACCTGGATAAATGTAAATTTATGATTTTTTCACGGAGGGCGCCATTGGTGGCAAAATTTGTGGCATTAAACCTCTGGCAAGAGTCTTCAATTGTGTTGATCTGGGGGTTACTTTGGACCCTTAACTTCGCTTCAATTTACATATAAACACATGTATAAATAAAGCCAAAGGCGACATAGATTTTATTAAGAGATGCTCAAAGGAATTTGTCGATCCTTATATTACTAAAATGTTGTATAGTTCACTTGTCCGACCGATTTGGGAATATGCTTCGAATGTTTGGTGTCCGCAAACATACAGTTGTTACAATTATAACGTGGAGTCTGTTCAAAAACAGTTTCTTTTATTTGCTTTACGAAGTTTGAACTGGAACCCCTTGACGAAGCTTCCTCCTTATAAAGATAGTTTAAAATTACTCAAAGAGCCGAAGAGTTATGTTGAACGTATGTTTTGTGTTTAAATTGTTGAATGGATGGACCGACTCACCTTATCTATTAAATGAACTGTGCATTAGTGTTCGTAGTTGCGTTTTTAGAAACTTAATACATATAAAGTTAAGTCTCTGCAAAACTAATTATACACTGTTTGACCCTGTGCGTTGTATGTGCCATGATTTCAATAATCTTTATATGCTAGTAGATTTTGTAGCCCCGTTAATACCAATCTTTGTTATCTCATTTGAATTAATGCTAACTAATGTTATTTTTTGATTTTTAATTTTGTATAGAAAGGAAATTGTTTGTGTTTTTCATCGTCTCTTGCTATCGCATATATTTGTGCACAACAGTATCCTTCATAAAACTGCAGGTTATGCTTCAGCATGTTCACTTTCTTTAAAGGGTGATAATGGTATTTTCAATCTAATTTTACATTATGTGTGCACAAGCTGTGACTTGTATACATTTTCCATAAATGGTTTGGTTAACGAAACTTTAAACTTCATATATTTCAGATCTGTTAAATAAGACGGAAGTATTTTCTGTGTGTTTTTTATTGTGTTTAATTGTGTTTAAGAACAGTACTTCGTATCAACCAAAATATTTAAAAAAAAAACATTTTTGATACTTAGGGCGTTATTATTTTGATTCCTGATTATTATAATTAGCATATTATGTTAGCATATTCTACAGGAGTTTTGTGCTTAAGAAAAAAAAAATTTTTTTTAAAAACAACTCGATAAAAACATTTCTTCGTATGAGTTCTTCTGTAGAAGTTTTATGTTAAAAAAAAAATATTTAAAAAAACAATTTGCTATAAAAATATTATTTTGTATTAACCAAAATATTAAAAAAAATTAACTTTTACCCTCCATACATATTATTGAACACGTGAAATAACAATAAAGACGTTTGTGTGCTTAGAGTGCGGTGTATCTTTTACAACATCTACAAATTAAAATAGACATACAAGGTCATCGCATATTAAAATAAAATTAAATTGTGAATTGTGTAAATATAATCTTACATTAATTTGTGAAGATATATTTCTATATAATGAAAAAACAAAACAAAAACAATTAAACTTTAGATCAAACCTAAAAGAAATTCGAAATAGTGCGGATATTTTAAGCACTTTCAAAGAAAATTGTGTTAATTTAGAAAAAAAGACTATCGAACACAGGGAATCGGATTCCGATTGAACATTTTTAGTTTTTATTCGCTTGGAAGTGAATAAGGCAGTGACAATTGAAAATGTGAAATTTGTAATAAGAACGGAATTAAAACAAAGTGGAATGCAAGCTTGCGCACAAATATTCACAAAAATAATTGCATTCTCGAAATTGAAGACAATTTATTCATCATTAGAAATAATAGTTTCCATAATAGAATAAAAACTTATAGAATAAAAAATTTAAGTCGATACAATTTAAAAGCTATGGATTTTTTTAACTTAATTCACAATAAAGTATCTAATTTGCTAGATAACTTTTTAAGCGATCACATAATAGCATGCAAGTACAACATCGAGTTGTATTGTGTGTTTATAAAATATACGGGCGATGATAGTGAAGACGCGTTTGAAAATAATAACATTGAATTAAGTTTAAAGACATTTCAAACGAAAATGATAATTTTACAAAATAGCACAGAAATATCCTCATCTTTCACAGAACAATGTGATGATATAATTAATACCAAATTAAGTGCGTTCGAAGAACGAGGTAGCGGATGGTCACTATTTAACACCTAGACATTAATTTAAACAAATATGAAGCTCTTAGAGGATCTTTATATATCGAGCTTCCAAAACATTTATAAAATAGACATGCGTGTATTAATGTAAATAATAGAGACATCTTCTGTTTTAAGTGGGCTGTAATATCAGCATTAAAAACATTGAATTGCGCGAGTAATCCTCAAAGAGTTGGACCGTACAACATCCAAAATATAGAGGATAGTGAAATTTAAATCGACTATTTTGTAATTAACTTTCGTGATTCAAAATTTCATCTGAAAATCTCTGATATAAAGAGATTTGAGGGAAATAATATTGTAAATGTCAACGTGTTTGGCTATGACGGCAAACAATTAGTTGGCCCATTTTACACAACGAAATTGGAACGTGCAATACACATCAACATGCTATTACTTCAAGAAGGCAAAGTTCATCACTACGTTTGAATAAAACATATTTCAAGGTAAAACTGATTTCTATGGTTTAAAACCGTAAAATAATTAGTTAAAATGTATATTTTTAAGTGTCATGAAATAACTGTTTATTTTAAGTTTTGCAGACTAGGAAGAAGTCAATTAAGAGCACACACAAATGTAGTGCATATTTGCAATGTTTGTCTACAACACTTCCACAAGGAGGAACATCTTTCCATACACAAAATGGAGTGCACTAAGATCGTATGTAAGATGCCTGACGTTGCAAAATCCGTCATTAGTTTTTAAAATTATAATTAAACCATAGATGTACCTTTTGTAATATACGCGGACTTTTAATACACTCTCCAAAGTGTGGATACATGCACTCAAAATCCGTCTTCAAGTTTTAGCAATATTATCAATAATAAGCCCGTTCCATGCCCATTTAGTTATTATATTAAATGTTCATATAACGATGAGTTAACCAAACAGGTTCTATACAAAGGAAATGATGCACCCAGTGTATTTATAAATAGCTTAGTGAGCGATATTAAAGATATTTATTTCAATTGAATTCTTTAACATTAGAAGAACAAAATTTTTAAATTAATAGTCTCGTTTGACATTAAAAAAATTCTTAGATCAAGATAGGGTTTTAAATCATTGTCATCTAACTGGTAAATATAGAGGACCAGCCCATTCAGATTGCAATTTACAATATAGAACTCCGAAATTTTTCACGATATTTTTTCATAGTTTTTCTGGTTATTATTGGCACTTATTTATTAAAGAGTTAGCAAATATTCCAGGAGACATTACATTGATTCCACCAAATAAGGAATTGTATATATCACTTTCAAAATGTATTGTTGTTAGTGAGAAGCAAACAATTGAACTAAGATTTATAGATTCCTTCAGATTTATGTCATCAAGTCTGGAGTCATTAGCCAAAAATCTTGTGAAAAAAGATTTTAAAGCAGTTAAATCAAAATTTGAAAATTAAAATCAATATAATTTAATTGTTAGAAAAGGAGTATGTATATGTGACCTTATGAATATGTAAACTCCTGGGAAAAATTACACGAAAATAGTCTTCCTTCTCGTGATAAAATTTTCAGCAAACTTAATAATAGTGAATGCTTTGAGGAGGACTTCAAACATGCTGAAAATGTTTGGAACACTTTCCACTGCAAATCTCTCTGGGATTATATGGAGTTGTATTTAACTTCTGATGTGTTCCTACTCACAGATATTTTCGAAAATTTTAGAGAAATTTGCAAAAGAATTTATAATTTAGCATGACACTCTTGTAGAAGATAGTGCCAGAGATGTCGATGTTCGCAGCTCGAATTATTTTCTCCAGCATAAGGTTAGATCCCTGTCATTAGTATACAGCACCTGGACTCTCATGGGATGCTATGTTAAAAATATCTGACATAAAACTTGAACTGTTTACGGATATAAATATGCAAACGTTTGTTCAAAGAGGGGTACGGGGTGGTATCGTACAATTTTCAAAAAGACATTCGAAAGCCAACAATAAATACATGAGTGATTATGTTGATGCAAAACCATCTAACTATCTCATGTATTTAGATGCAAATAACTTATATGGTTGGGCTATGTCACAACCTCTAGCATACGGTATTTCGAATGGATTGATGTTTCTAGTTTTGACATCTCACAACTAAATGTAAATGTAAACATAGGCTATATTTTGGAGGTGGATTTGGAATATCCAAAAGAAATTCACGATTACCACAATGATTTGCCATTTTGTGCTGAAGTCAAAGCTATTGGTAGTTCTAAATTTGAAAAGTTGATACCAAATTTATCTGATAAAACCAAATACATTATTCATCAGAATAATTTACTTCAATCCCTTAATAATGGTCTTGTATTAAAAAAACTTCATAGAGTTCTACGATTTAGTCAAAAGTGTTTGCTGAAAGAGTACATTGATTTAAATACTCACCATAGAACTTTAGCTAAAAATGAATTTGAAAAGAATTTCTTCAAATTACTGAACAACGTAGTAGATGGGAAGACAATGGAGAATGTTGAAAAGCGAAAAGACGTTAAAATTGTTATTGAATGGGAGAATAGGGGAAGACATTTAGGTGCACGATCTTTGATTGCTAAGCCTAATTTCCATAGTTGCACAGAATTTATTACGAATATGGTGGCTATACGAATGAATAAGATTCATATATGCTATGATTTTTGCATACTTGAATTATCGAAGTGGAAAATGTACGATTTTCATTATGATTATATGAAGCCGAAATATAATGATAATTCTTCCTTGAATTATATGGATACGGATTCATTTGTGTACACAACAAAGGCAAAAGGGGTTAAGAAGTCTGTTTTAAAGGAAATGAGTCTTATTGATTATAAGGACTGTCTTTATAATAAAAAATTATTCCGCGGATGTATGTATTCATTAAAATCAAAAATGCATAATTTGTATACAGAAGCGTTTAATAAAGTAACTTTAAGTTGCAATGATGATAAAATATATATAAGATCTGATGGTATTAATACGTACGCATGGGCGCATTATAAACTTGATGTGTAAGCCTAACTTTATTTTAATATTTTGTTTGTATTAAGTATAATCTCATATTATTTTTTTTGTTCGATGTTTTAAATTCGATTCTAATGTCAATTGGCCCAGATTTAATTCTTTTTATTACTATTAGCGGTGCATCAGATTTATATTTTTCTGAAGTTAGAAGTAGTTGAGGATATCTCATATAAAAAGATTGTTGAAATTTTAAGTACATTTCATATAATAGCGCATAACGATCGTGATTGAATTTAACATTTAGATCCTCATAAGGGTACGTTTCTGAATTAAAATAAACTTTTAAATCAGTGAGATCGCAATGATCAAACGTATTTTTACTTTTTCCCTAAGTTGATTGGAAACCAATTACTACTTGACGAGGTCTTTCATTTTGTAGAGCAAGTTTAACATTCCATATGTGATTTGTACTTGCAACAAGTGTTGGGTTTACATGACAATCCGAACTGCGAAATGCCATAGATATTGGATAGGACGACTATTTTAATTGTTTTGTAAATCCCTAACTTCGTCGAATCCGATAGATGTATTTGTGGAACTTTCCACACAACATTTAAAATTTGAATGGACAGCTTTTCATTTAAATCTGTAGAAAAGGCGACAGATTCATCAGATTTCGCGCGTCGTAAAATTAATTCATGTTTAGCATTCAAGATTATTTTATTATAATCTTCAGCAAATCCTAAAAACATTTTCAACGGGATGCAGAAGTTAAAATTTTATTCGGTTGGTGTTAGTTTTTTGCTGGTTGACCATCCTGCAGTCTGAAGCATTTTGCTTTCATTAATGTTTACTTACTTACTTAGCTGGCGCTAGAACCGATGATCGGTCTTGGCCGCCTCCACAAAGCTCCGCCAGTCACTTCTGCAATGCGCGCGCTGGCGCCAGTTGATAAGGCCAAGTGCAGTCAGGTTGCCCTGCACCTGGTCTTTCCAACGGAGATCAGGACGTCGTTTTCTGCGTGTTCCTCCACCGTGGTTCGAATAAAACACCCTTCTAGCCGGAGCGCTTTCTTCCATTCGCTCAACATGACCCAGCCAGCGAAGCCGCTGGAGTTTTATACGCTTGACTATGTCAGTGTCGGCGTACAGCTCATACAGCTCATCGTTCCATCTTATTCGATACACGTCGTCCACGCATACTGGACCGTAGATCTTACGGAGTACGGAGTATCTTCCTCTCGAACGCTCCTAACAGCCTCGCATCATTGATGGTCAATGTCCACGTCTCTGCGCCATACATTAGGACGGGAAGGATGAGGGACTTATAGAGTGTAATTTTCGTCGGTCGAGAGAGGGCTCTACTTCTCAATTGCCTACTGAGCCCGTAGTAACACCTGTTGGCAAGAGTTAGTCTCCGCTTGATCTCAAGGCTGACATTATTGTTGGTGTTTATGCTGGATCCTAGATAAACGAAATCCTTGACGACTTCAAAAGTGTAGCTGTCAACAGTGACATTTTGTCCAAGACGCCGTGACTCTTTGTTTGTTGACACAAGGTATTTCGTTTTGTCCTCGTTCACCACTAGACCCACACGACGAGACTCCCTTTCCAGTTTGGAGAATGCTGCACTGACTGCTCGAGCGATTTTGCCAATGATGTCAATATCATCAGCGTATGCTAGCAGCATGACACTCTTGTAGAAGATAGTGCCAGAGATGTCGATATTCGCAGCTCGAATTATTTTCTCCAGCATAAGGTTAAAGAAGTCGCACGATAGGGAGTCACCTTGTCTGAAACCTCTTTTGGTATCAAATGGTGCGGAGAGGTCTGTCCCAATTTTCACTGCGCTGGTGGTGTTGGTCAGTGTCATTTTGCAAAGACGAATGAACTTTGCAGGGATACCAAAATCAGACATTGCGGCGTACAAGTGATCCCTAATCGTGCTGTCGACTGTCGAAGGCGGCTTTATAATCGACAAATAGATGATGGGTGTCGATCTGTTTTTCTCGGGTCTTTTCCAGGATTTGGCGTAGTGTGAATATCTGGTCGATGGTGGATTTACCAGGCCTGAAGCCACACTGATAAGGTCCAATCAGTTTGTTGACGTCTTTCGCACAGTACGCTCGATAGAACCTTATATGCAATATTAAGAAGGCTTATCCCACGGTAGTTGGCGCAGATCGTGGAATCACCTTTCTTATGGATTGGGCAGAGTACGCTGAGATTCCAATCACTTGGCATGCTTTCATCTGACAATATTCTGCATAGAAGCTCATGCATGCGTTTTTTGAGCTCTTCGCCTCCGGTCTTAAACAACTCAGCAGGCAGGCCATCTGCACCTGCAGCCTTGTTGTTTTTCAGCCGAGCAATGGCTGTTAAGACCTCATCATAGTCAGGCGGCGGTACTTCAACGCCGTCAGTGATTGGGGTTTCCGGAGTGGGTTCCGCAATGGCGGGATTATTGCCGTCTTCGCCATTAAGCAGCTGCGAAAAGTGCTCCCTCCATAATCTCATTATGCCCTGGATATCTGTCATCAGATTTCCATCTTCATCCTTGCAGGAAGAGGCCCCGGTCTTCAAACCAAGAGTCAGGCGTCTTATTCTTTCAAAGAATTTTCGGACCTCGTTCCTGTCCCGCAACATTTCGATATCATTGAACTCGCGTCTTTCTTCATCTCTTTTCTTGCGCCTGAAAAGACGTTTCTCCTCCCTCCTCAACTTTCTGTATCGCTCCTTAGCAGCTCGCGTTGCAACTGACTGCAGGGTGGCTCTGTAGACTGCGTTTTTTGCTTCAGTAGCATCGCGACACTCCTGGTCGTACCACATATTTCTCCGTCGACGGTGGTAGCCTAGCACCTCTTCGGCAGCCGTACGCATAGAGCGGGAAATGTGCGTCCACTGCGCGCATATATCATCAAGTTGAGGGGTGTTTTGCGAAAGGAGAAGTGCAAGTTGGTTGGCAAAGACTTTGGCTGTCTGTTGTGATTGCAGCTTTTCGACATCAAGCTTTCTCTTTGTACCTATCCGTACGCGATTTGCTACACATATACGTGTGCAGACCTTGGCTGCAACCAAGTAGTAGTCTGAACCGACTTTTGTACCACGTATTGTGCGTACGTCTAGTACATTGAAAGCGTACCTTCCGTCGATCACAACGTGATCAATCTGCTTTCGTGTGTTTTGATCAGGAGACAGCCAAGTGGCCTTATGGATATCTTTATGTTGGAATCTGGTGCTACTAACTGTCATGTTTCGTGCTGCGGCGAAGTCGATCAGTCTCATACCGTTATCGGTGGCTTCGTCGTGGAGACTGAATTTTCCGATCGTCGGACCAAAGAGACTCTCCTTGCCCACCTTGGCATTAAAGTCGCCTAACACGATTTTAACATCGTGGCGGGGGCAATGCTTATAAGCTTTGTCGAGGAGCTCGTAGAAGTCATCTTTGGTCGTTTCATCCTTCTCATCCGTCGGGGCATGGACACAAATTAGGCTGATGTTGAAGAATTTTGCCTTGATGCGGATAGTGGCTAGGCGCTCATTCACCGCCGTGAACCTCGAAACTAGATGACGCAGTCTCTTCCCAACCACAAATCCAACACCAAATTCGTGTCTCGACGCATGACAGCTGTAGTAGATATCACAGGATGCTCTTTTGGAGCAACCGTGTCCCGTCCATCGCATTTCCTGTATAGCGGTGATGTCAACGCTATATTTTTGGAGGACATCCACCAGCTGGCTAGAGGCACCTTCCCTGTAGAGGGTTCGGACATTACAGGTGCATATCCGTAAATCGTTGTCCTTTGGGCGTTTGCGGGAGTCGTCAACATCAGAGGGGTTCATTATCCGAGGCTTATTTGGAGGATTCATTGGTGGGTATTTTAACGTGGTGGGTTCCAAGCCCGACGCACAACCATTCATTCAAGGCCATGGAGAAGCCCGCCGCACACATTAGTTAACTCATTGACGGTTGTCAGATCGCTATCGAGGGGACGCCACGAGGAGGCTGTGTGTCGACTTGAAACGTAGAAGCGCAAGGATCGACCATGGACGCACCTACGACTGTCACTAACTTTAGCTTGTGTCCCCCTGGGGGCCTGGGGAGTAAAATTTTTCATTGTTGTACTGACTCCCAAATTACGTGTGCGATCAATTTCCATACCGTTCAATTCATAACGAATTTCATCGAATAAAAATCCAATGAAATTATTTTTGAATTTAATATTGTTTGAAATTTTTTTCTGGTGTATAGTTATTAATCCATCAATAAAAATAAAACTCTCGCTGGGTAAAATGTAAAGATCCTGATGTTGAATTGGTATACAGATTTCATCACTGTTGTTATATGATGATTGCAAATATGATGAGTAACTATGATATTCTTTTTTGATGACAGTACCATCATGAAAAGGTTTTTGTATAATGTTGACTATTTCACTCATGTTGCTTTATTTTAAGTCCCAATCACATTAAAAATTCCTTATTTGATTTGATACTTTTTGATTAGCTCTTGTTTTTATCACTTCACTTGTTCTTTTGACAGTTGACGTAGGACTGACAAAAGGCTTATGCTACGTAAAATTTTTATTATAAATTATCATTCTATTATCGGTTTAAGTTGAATACGAAGAGTAATTGTTTCTCCACGAAAATTTATTAAATCACCGTTTGGATCAACCAGCTTAACTGATATAGAACTTATCTCATGAACGTTCACAGGTAAATATATAACATTCTTTGGAACTTCGTATATTTTATATCCGGGGCTTACATCTGGTGAAAATTCATGAAGAGTATGCACAGGAATATTATTAATATATGATCCAGTTATTAAATTACATTCAATGCGTATACTATTAATTTTAATAATGTTCATTTTAATAATGTTCACAGGATTGCCGGATATATGCAATATATTTGCGATTAATTCTCTCTTGTTAAATCCTAATAGCGAACCGATACTTCGATCTCTATTAAACCAGATTCGTTTATTTGACTTGATTTCTGTTTTGAGTGTGTTGTTGTTCGCATTAATTGACAGCTTAGTTGACAAGTTTCCACGCTGCAATTCTGACACAATATAATTTTTGATATCATCCACTTCGTAAGACGCCACAGGTATTTCAATAACGCCATCTTCATAATGAAACAAATTATTAGTTACATCGACATTAGGTATGGAGTTATATGTTTGAAAATGAATTCGTGGGAAATATTCAGCAGTCAACATTGAAGTATCTCCATTAAGAATAAATGTCATTGACATCTTGGAGGTTAAAAATGAAATAGCTTCTTTTTTATTTGTAAGTTATATATATTTATTTATTTCATATAAAAATTTCAAACATAAATGCCCACAATTGAAAGTATTATATTTTTGATGACTTGCATGATTTATCTTATATTATTGCCTAAGTACTTAACTTATTATTTCTAATGGGGGCTGCAAGTTTCCGAAACTATCGAAATATTCATTGCTGTTATAATTTTTATTATAAGCTACCCAATGTGTGCAAAAACCTGAGCTGTTATCCAAATTAACAATTCCACATTCATACTTGAAAGGTTTTTTTAGTAGTGTTGCGCATAAAAACACCGCTGAAGTTAGCTAGTGGTTTTACAAATTTAATTATATCATTTTCATTTAGGGCACGATTGGGTAGTTTTTTTAAAAAGTTTTTTGCATTCGATGACATATATAAACCATATCCTTTCTTATAAGGTTTGAAATGAAGCCCTTTGCCCATACCTATTGCTTCAATAGTTTTGTTGCGCCGGTTTGCTTCTTTCAGCTGATCCCTTGCAGATTTTGCTGAATTAATCCATTTTGCAACACCTGCTGCACCAGATGCTACTTACTGCACCAAATCAACGGTTAATTTGTTTTTCCCAAAAGTTTTTCTCACCATAGCAGATGGCACTTTTAATATCATGTGATTTTCTTATAATCTTTTTAGCTTTTTTAATTACTATATTAAATAGTTTCCTTCCATAAGCATTATTCTTTTGGTTTTTTGTGATACCCATACATAACTTAACTTTAGTTTTCATAGCGTTTGTTACTAACCAAGCTGCTGCTCTCTCGCCAATCTTACTGTCTTCAGATTTAACGCGATTCCAAGCCTTTTCTTGTAATATCTGATCTGCTATATGTCGTTTTTGAATATCTTTATTTTGTGAGTAAACAATATCGTGATCTTTACAGGCTGCATCTAATGGATTTATACCTTTATCATCTCTTTGCAAACGCTTCTTTAGCTTTGTGCCAGGCCCACAATATTGATATCCAGGTACATGAAGTTCGATCGGTAATTTGTTTATTAAATTATTGACAAACCCTTTCTCTTCACGTGTTCGGTTTCGACTGTTAGGATATTTATAAAAACGCTTCATATTAATTTGTTTATTCTTTAAAGTACTCTCAATAAATGAAGATAAGCTCTTTTAAGTTCCGTATATATATATATATATATACGGAAGTAGCATATACGGATATAAAAGTCAACTATGTGTTTAATCAAGCGTAATCAGACAATAACTGTTAGAAATCTTGATCATGCTAGAGAAAAAAATTCTAGATTGGTAAAACATAGTGCGTTACTACCAATTGGTATAAGATCACTAATTGTAGGTCCATCAAATTGTGGGAAGACAAATGTTATGTTGAGTTTAATAGAAAGTTCTAATGGTCTTAAATTTGAAAATATATATGTGTATTCAAAATCCTTATATAAACCGAAATATGAATTTCTACAACAATTGCTATCTTCAATTAAAGGTATAGGATACTACACGTTTTCTGAAAATAGTGATGTTCTTACACCAGAAAATGCTAAACGTAATTCTATTATGATATTTGATTATGTAGCATGTGAGAAGCAAAATAACATTCGTTCATACTTTTGCATGGGTCGACATAAAGATATTGATAGTTTCTATTTATGTCAAACATACACACATGTTCCTAAACATTTAATACGAGACAATTCAAATTTTATTATTATATTTAAACAAGATGATATGAATATGAAACATATTTATAGTGATCACGTGGCAACAGATATGTCTTATGAAAATTTCCGTGAAATATGCTTTGAATGCTGGAAGGATAAATATGGTTTCTTAGTGATATGTAAGGATGATAAAATTTATGTATCCAGATACAGAAAAGGATTTGATATTTTCATTCAACCATAAAACATTTGACAAATTTAAATTTTAATCAGCTCTCATAATAACCTATTCGAATGCTGTAATTATAATTCAATTACTTAAAAGCTGATTTGACAACAAAAAATAACAAAAGATTTTATTGTTTTAAAATGATACAAATATGATTATAAATTCATTGTTACTTATTCTGCTGTTTAAAGGAATGAAAAACTGCTTAAAGACATTATAAAAACTAGAAATATAATAAAACAGAAATACAAAACCTTAAAAACTGGTGAATCAAAAGCAGAAGCATTCTTTCAGTCAACTTTTAAGCCAATAACAAAACACTTAAAAGAATTTGTTGATGCATCGACCAAAAATATTAAGATAGAACCAGATGAAGCAGTTTTCGGTGACGAGTTAAACTAAATATAAGAAACTTAAAACGACAAGCACACCTTTAAAGTTGCTTAAAGTATTTGACGACAATTTTGCAACGCCTAATCAACCATATAAACCCGAAGAATTAAATGTTTCTGCCAATCAACTCCATAATTTAAGTCAAGTAGCAGATAAAAATGAGCTTGACTATGTGTTTGGACCACATAAAGACAGTGACGGTATATGGAGAATTGGAAATGCTTCATTCCTTCTAAATGATAATGAGATTCGTATATATAATAAAAAGTAGTATCTAACACCAGGATTATATCAACTATTATTTTATAAAACTGATTTAAATATTTATAACAAAAATTTAATTAAATGCCCATAAGTGTAATTATAATAATGAGGAACAAAAAAGAGGTACACGATCACCCAAGTATCAAAATATTATCAAAAATCTTATAAATAATCAATCTAAGGAATATCATGAAGGAAGCGGTTAAATACTTACTTACTTTTAATGGCACAACAGCCCATGGAGGGCCTAGGCCGAGCTTTTCGCATCCACTCATGTTGTGCGTGTTATATTTGTATATGAATGGAAGGGACCTACAGTTTAAAGCCGAACCCGAACGGCGAAGTGAAAAGCTTTTCATAGCAAGTTTTACTCTTGTATGTTTGCCATTGCCTGCCGAGAGGTGGTGCTTCTTCTATTTTTGATTTTGCCTGTGTCGAGATTCGAACTCCGGACACTCTGCATAGCAGTCCAACGCACTACCACTACGCCGCAGTGACCAGCGATTTAATGCAATTAAATAAAAAAAAAGTTAACTATATGTATTGGAATGATGTTAATGAGTTAGTTGATAGGTTACGTCTTCTAATATCATCAAAACATGCTGGACACAATAATCATAATAATGAAATAAATTCTATTATCGAAGAACTGAAAGAAGAAGGAATTATAACATAAATTAATCTACATTTTAAAAATATATGTCATTTTCTTGATGAGTGTAGATAAATTTGGACGTTTTTCTAATAAGAATAACTATAAGGAGCGAGGACCGATTGGTCCACGTGGTTATGGATTCATTAACTAATGATGATGATTTTTTGATTTCAAATATAAATGTATTCAGAATTTAGGTGAAACACTAATAGGACATGATGCTACAACAAAACAATTTAGTGACGAACAATTTAATTTATGTTCACAAAATTGTAACCTGAATATCAACAGTTTACAACCTGAAGTACTTCAAACACTTAGACAAAAACATAATCAATTGAAACTAATATAATAAAACTATTGACCTCCACAAATTATATCGATGACAAGGTATTAGAACTAGAAAACTATATAGTCCATCGAAAAAAATAGCAAAATTTTAATAATGAGCGAAAGACAATTAGTCGAAGAGCTACACAAACAAGCTCGTAAACATTTTAAACGTCGTAGGGTGATAATAAAAGGAATAGATGACTTATGACAAGCAGCTTTAGTTGAAATGGGAAATTTTTCATCATATAATAAAGAAGCATATTTCATACTGGACGAAAACCTCAGAATTTGCAGACTGATGATGGAAAAGAATTCTTTAATAAATATTTTAAAAACTTAATGTAAAATGCAAATATAAATCATTATTTGACATACAGTATATTAAAATTTCTACAAATCACAGCTTGTGTACACATAATTTAAAACAGATTATGTAAATTCTATGAGAAAACAAAATAACCTGCATAATGGTAATGTATTGCAAATGCCATTATCACCCATGCTCTCTTTAAAGAAAAGGAACATGCTTAAGCATGATCAGTTTTATTAAGTATACACCCCTTCATAGACGATATAACACCCCTATTAAAGAAATGCTTCTCAGTTTAAATTGGTTAAGAGTATAGCAAAAAATTTATTTTCATGCAGTGAAATTTATTTACAATATAAAGAACGGACACATGCCGGATTATTTAAGAGCACATATTAAATTCAACTATGAGGTACACGACATTAATAAGAGACTACAAAGAAAATACTACAAGTTGCCTCTCTATAAAACAGAGTCAGGCTATTAAAAACAATAACATTAGTCAGTTCAAAGAAAAGTTCTTCGCTCACACTAAATTGTTAGAAATAAAATTTGGTTCGTGGTGTATGGTTCAGTGCTTTACTTATTAATAAGCTATTCCTAAAATTATGTTAATTAATTGTATATTATATGAATGAATAAATAAATATATAAAAGAAAGGTAGTAAGAAAAAGATATACAACTTCTATCTCATTCTTACTACCTTACCATACGTTTTTACCTGTCTCTCTCGCACAATCTTTTATGCTTGCGCCCGTGTAAACAGCCTCAATATAAACTAGGCCTTATGAATGCTTCCAACTGATTTATTTTAATTCAAAATACAAATCGATACTCCTTTTACATGTTTCTTTTTGCACGGACATTTAATCATCTCCCAATGACTATTTTTTTTTATTTTATTATATGGTTTTGCAAAAACAAAAATTGTTTTTAATGTCTTTTCGAAATAAAAGAGTAACTTGAGCCACTTTAGAAATAAAAATACATTTTTTAGTTTTATCCCAACAAAAAATTGTAACGTTTTTGAAAGGTTCAAGCAAAAGGAAAACGATTAGTTTCGAGACAAAAATTCAAATTCTGTAGTGTTGGTTTGAGGTTTTAATAATGTTATTTTATGTTATGTTTAGTTGCTTTAATTTAGTATTTACTGAAAAAAATACAAATTCATATTTCATATCCATTCTTAAAATTAATAAATTTATAAAAGAGAAAAGAGATAAAAAAGTATAAAAAGAGATTATATACAGTGCTGTGCAAATCGTTACCCACTGAGAACACATAGAGCTAAATCATCGATTTTCGGTCACTAAAAAGTATGCAAATAAAGAACTTTGTATAATGTTTCATACCATATACATATATAGACGTTTATAAAAGAAATATAAAAAATACATACTTCATTAATCCAAAAAAAAAAATTTAATTAAAACGTATCGTAGTTGGCTGTACAAAACATTCGCAAATACTAATTTAAATTAAGAAAGAATAACAGAAAAATTAATATTTAATATGGTGAATAATACCTGTTTTTTATAACAGCTTCGCATCTCCTTGGCATAGATGCGCTTAAATTATTTATAAATGTATTCGGAATGTTCTTCCACTGTTCAACATCTGCGAAGAGCTCTTCCAGTTTCTTAAAATTCAAAAAAATTTTCCCACTTCGCCGTTCGTATTTGGCATTCATTTGCCAAGGTTTGGCATGAAGGCGTCTTGTTATATAAAAACTCCAACCTTATTATTTTTTAAGACTTTCTGGACGTATGGCATTCAACTATGGGGAACTGCGTCGCTATCAAAAATGGGAATACTCCAAAGAATGCAATCGAAAATGCTCATAACTCTCACAGGAGTCATAAAGACCTTAATATACCCATGTTTGCTAAATAAATATACAAATTTTGTGAAAATTATACGTTTGAATTGAAGACACATCGTAATAGACATACGATTAAAAAGTAAAGATACCATAGACCTTGATATCAAATAAACTGGCACAATTAGTCTGGATATACACTGAACAGGAAGCAGGATGAAAATTATTTCTTCACCAGAAGTCATTTTCATACTTTTTTATTGTTCGGTGTAAATTCAGTTTACCAAAATCTACGCCAGTACTTTTTATTCTTTTAATACAGCACTTATTTTCGATTTAAGGTTTGAAAACCTTATTGTTAGTTTTTAGTATAGAAAGATTCAATAAAAAAATACGAATAAAAAATAATAAAAAAATTTAAATTGAAATTAAAATTTTAAAAAACATGTTAGAACAGCTGACAATTGCAGTTACCAACTTTAATGCAAATTCTTTGACACTCTTATAGCAAGTCAAAGACTTAACAGTTTAAAGCCAAAAAAAAAAAGAGAAACGTGAGTGAGAATGTGAGTGCTAAAGCGATATTACAAAAAAAAAAATAATTCTTCGCATGTAGAATTCTCAGACACAGTTGCTACCGATGCCTATTAGACTAATCAAAAAATAAAGTATTATTGTGTAGTTTACCTCTCTACGAAAAAAACACAAATTATTGAGTAACTTGCGCAGGAAAACAATGACCAACGCCATGCTAGGCAATAATACTTTACTTACTTTTAATGGCAAAACAGCCCATGGAGGGCCTAGGCCGAGCTTTTTGCCATGTTGTGCGTGTTATATTTGTACATGAATGGAAGGGACCTACAGTTTAATGCCGAATCCGAACGACGAAGTGAAAAGCTTTTCGTAGGCAATTTTTACTCTTGTAGGTTTGCCATTGCCTGCCAAGAGGTGGTGCCGTGTAGAAAAATTATTTTTTCTACTTTTTGATTTTGCCTGTGTCGAGATTCGACACAGCGATCGGCAATAATATCGAAGAACAAACTGAAAACAAGAGAAAAATTTATGTGAGCGAAATTTATGCAAAACCGTATACATTTATATCATCTGTTTTAAAAATTTTTTTAGAAAAAATATCAAAAATGTATTTCGACAAATTTCAAGATATTTTTGGCTCAAAAGAAACGCACAGTGAAATGGTTATAGACGATGGCAACGTTGACGTTTTTTCGTATGAATTTGACAACACTTTGTTTCATCTGCGCTTCCTGATCCACTTGCAAAGGTACCTACTCCACTTTCAACTACTTCGACCTGATTTGCGACTTCTGCTCCAGCTTCACCTCTAACTAATACTTATCCTCCAGCAACATTCTTAGCTGCAACGTCTAGTAATCTGAGCACTCCTTCCAGCAGCACCAAAGAGTTTGCGGATAAAATGAAAAAGAGTGCGCCTAAATCATCTATTTCGCTCCTATCTACTTTGCAATCGGAACGCATTAATGTACAAAAAGGAAAAGTTCCAGTTGCAAGAAAAATTTTTGGAGATTAGAGAGAAGAAGAGATAGATAGGCCGTCATCCATCTCGGTTAACACGTCATTCCGGCACACATGTGATCTTGGAAGTACTTCGTCCAATGGTTTCATCATCTAAGAATTATTTGTTTGGTAATTTTTGCAATACTAAAATATAAAAATATATCACTGAGTTCGCAGCGCTGGTTCTCAACATTTTCCACAATGAAACTGATTATTTCGGATTTGTTGCTTATTCCCTACATTGATTACGTGCACGTATTAATGAAAATTCTTCAAATTGAAATTGTCGCTGAATTCCAAAAATTTGTATCTCTAATAAAATGTAAACAAGATCACATATTTTTACAAATACTAAGTATTTACAACGAGGTCGTTCACGATCTGATGTAAAATTCTGATATTGTTATTGCACTGTAAAGTAGACTTGTTCCGATTAAGTATGGAATGAAATATCTGGCAAATGGCCCCAGCGGCTCTGATTACAGACTCTTCCCAAAGAAAGAAAACGCACGATCTTGGTGGCCACGTGACATCGGAATTGCGAGAGATGATTTGGTCTGGAAATCGTTGCTCCAATAAATCGATTGTTTCGTGCGCTGTGTTGCAGTTTCTGCTGAAACCGCATGTCGTCCAAATCCATACCATACTTGAGGTCACAAAAACTACTTTATCATGTCATTGACTGAATGACATGATAATAACTGCATTTCATTTTCGCAATGACAACGCGTTTGATTATTAAAATGAGCCTCTGAACATTCGTAAATCTGTTATTTCGAAAAACATTTTCTTACAACCTACAACAAAGGACTGAAAGTGCGTATAACTTAATTTTTACATACCACTGCATACAAAAGAATTGTTGTTATTGTTTAGGCCCGTAGCAGTGTTCGGCTGGATTCTTACAGGGCCATCTCCTTCGCCCTCTTCCTCATCTTTTTTGAGAGAAGTTAACTTACCAATTAATGAGTAGAATTTAGGGCGAGTGACGAAAATCAATGCAGGGTACAAGCAAAGTGCATTCCGAGCAAGCAAGGTCTTACCAAATTCTAAGTGCCGTTTGTGTAAGGGTGTGCACATCATTCAAAAATGCTTCCAATTTCGACCGATGCATCATCACGATATGACAAGCAACTCCACCAAACGATACTCCATGGGCCGGATGCTTCGCGACCTAGATCCACAACAAGATCTAAATTGCGAAGTGGCGCTGAGTCACCTTATCGTCCGCGACTTGTGCCTCAGCCGTTCGAGCGAAGACGATACGATAACGTGTCCTCCGGTGGTGGTAGCTCGGAAGAAGAAAGAGCGACAAGGAGACCCAGCTCGTATCCCGTACGCTCATGCGACATACCAGCGGGCGATAAAGTTGAGTTGGAGCCTGGTTCCCTTCGGAACATAGTCTCTATCAAACCCGAGGCTCTCTCAACCTAATCGTCAGGTGTCCTTAGCGTCTCCTTTCCGACCGCCACTCCAATCTGCAATGAGACCACGTCCGTCTCACTAGACCAATCGGAGCTGGCGTCTACTGCGCAGGCAGTAGGAGATATCTGCCACACGATCACGTCGTGCCTATCAACGGAACTAACGAGCCGGCGTTTGCCTTTTATGAACCCCTATTATTTTAAATACTTTCTCTCTTCCAATATTTATTTTTACATTTAAGTTGCCAATATGGCAAGGGGTGCGGGATTTTTAGGCCTGTAGCCATAATTTTTATGTTCTGATTCCGCAATGGCGGGATTATTGCTGTCAGGCCCTGGTCTTCAAACCAAGAGACAGGCGTCTTATTCTTTCAAAGAATTTTCGGACCTCGTTCCTGTCCCGCAACATTTCGATATCATTGAACTCGCGTCTTTCTTCATCTCTTTTCTTACGCCTGAAAAGACGTTTCTCCTCCCTCCTCAACTTTCTGTATCGCTCCTTAGCAGCTCGCGTTGCAACTGACTGCAGGGTGGCTTTGTAAACACCGATTTTTGCTTCAGTAGCATCGCAACACTCTTGGTCGTACCACATATTTCTCCGTCGACGTTGGTAGCCTAACACCACTTCGGCAGCCGTCCGCATAGAGCGGGAAATGTGCATCCACTGCGCGCATATATCATCAAGTTGAGTTGTGTTTTGCGAAAGGAGGAGTGCAAGTTGGTTGGCGAAGACTTCGGCTGTCTGTTGCGATTGCAGCTTTTCGACATGCAGCTTTTTCTTTGTTATCGGTGGCTTCTTCATCGAGACTGAATTTTCCGATGGTCGTACGGAGACTCTTCTTGTCCACCTTGGCATTAAAGTTACCTAACACTATCTTAATATCATGGCTCATCAGTTTTGTGGAGGAGCTCATAGAAGTCATCTTTGGTCGTTTCATCATTCTCATTCGTCAGGGCATGGCACAAATTAGGCCTATGTTGAAAAATACTATTCCCAACCACAAATCCAACACCAAATTCGTGTCTTTACCCATGAAGTAGATATCACAGGATGCTCTTTTGGAGCAACCCTGTCCCGCAACCCATCGCATTTCCTGTATAGCGGTGACGATAGATCTATACCGTTTGAGGAAATCCACCAGCTGGATAGAGACACCTTCCCTGTAGAGGGTTCGGACATTCCAGGTGCATATCCGTAAATCGTTGTCCTTTGGGCGTTTGCGGGAGTCGTCAACATTAGGGGTGTTCTTTATCCGAGGCTTCTTTTAAGGATTCATTGGGGAATATTTTAATGTGGTGCTTCCAAGGCCCGATGCACAACCATTCATTCCAAGCCATGGAGACGCCCGCCGTACACATTAGTTAGCTCATTGACGGATGTCAGATCGCTTTCCAGGGGACGCTACGAGGAGGCTGTGTGTCGACTTGAAACATAGAAGCACAAGGATCGACCATTGACGCATCTGCGACTTTCACAAACTTTACCTTGTGACCTACGTCCACAACGACTAACCTTTTAGAATTCACTAAATGAATGGATTTATTAATAACCAACAAACTGATGTTATATACATATACTGATTTTAGCAAAGCATTTGATAAAGTCAGCCATGGCCTCCTTATAAAAAAAACTAGGTTTGATTGCATTTCCGCCCTTGTTTTTGAGATGGATAGAGTCATATATCTCTAAGAGAAAGCTTTGATGTTACTTCCGGAGTTCCTCAAGCGAGCCATCTTGAACCTTTATTATTTCTACTGTTTGTAAATGATTTATCATCTGTTATTCGAAATTGCAAAATTGTAATGTATGCTGATGATGTAAAGTTGTTCTTATCTTACACTCTATAATCCAACAGAAACTTCTGCAAGAATATCTTGATAATTTTTCAAAATGGTGCCGATTAAACTTGATATCATGTTCTTGATAAATGTAAGTTTATAACATTTATAAGGAGACAACCTATGTTTGCTAAATATTCTTTAGAGGATCAGACTCTGAGTCATGCATTGATATTTGTTGATTTGGGTGGGACAATGGACTACAAATTAAGTTTTTACTCACATATCAACTCGTGTGTGAATAAAGCTAAAAGTTCTTTAGGAATTTTTAAACACTGGTCAAACGACGCTTGTTAAACCCTTGAGTATGCATCTCCTGTCTGGAATCGTCAATATAGCCGCTATAGGTATAAGTAAAACTGAGTCGGTTCGAAAACAATTTCTTATTTTTGCGCTGGGGAGTTTCTGTTGGAATCCTCTTTTGAACATTCCACCGTATGACCATCGATTAAAACTTATTAGTCTACCGACATTGATAAGCAGAAGAAAAATACTGAATATAACATTTCTTGTAAAGGTTTTGAATGGCATTTTATCATCTTCGTATTTACTAAACGAAATAAACTTTAAAATACCCTGTAGAAGCTCACGTTACTTTATTCCTATTAAACTTAGCATATGCAGAACAAACTACTTATGATTAAAATTATCCTATTCGTGAAATATGTAGAGATTTTAATGAACTGATAATCTATTCAACATTTCCGATTCTCCGGAACTCATAAATAAAACTTACCTATCATATTAAATCAATAAACAGCTGATGATTTTATATGTGTAGTTGTAAAGAATGCTTGTTTGGCTATACGCCGCTCTTATATATTTTCTTGTAAAGCGGTTGCGTCGATCACCGATCCGTGCGTTATGGGGATGCGCCCCTCGGTCGCGTAGGGCGGGAGGTGGGTCCGTTGGGATTCGTTCGTTCCCTGCAGAAAGAGGCCCAGTCCTAAAACCCTTAGTCAAGCATCTTATTCTTTCGAAGAATTTCCAGACCTCGTAACGAACGCAACATATCGATATCATTAAACTTAGATGCTTAGATTCATAACCGTAGCTCCATAAATATTTAAGATGTCCGGATTGTTTTATGTTTTTATGTTTGTTTATGTGTGGTTGCTGTGGCGTAGTGGTAGTGCGTTGGACTGCTGCGCAGAGTGTCCGGGGTTCGAATCTCGGCACAGGCAAAATCAAAAAGTAGAAAAAAAAATCATTTTTTCTACACGGCACCACCTCTTGGCAGGCAATGGCAAACCTACAAGAGTAAAAATTGCTATGAAAACCTTTTCACTTCACTTCGGATTCGGCATTAAACTGTAGGTCCCTTCCATTCATGTACAAATATAAGACGCACAACATGAATGGATGCGAAAAGCTCGGCCTAGGCCCTCCATGGGCTGTTGTGCCATTAAAAGTAAAAAAGGATTGTTTTATTACCGTATATTAACATAACAGTCAGAAATCAAAAAGTTTCACACAACTTTTGTTGTGAAATTTTATTAAAATGTTGTCGTGTTTTTAAAATGTTTAGATTGTTAAGTCAAAGGTGCTTTTTTAAGAGCTTCGTTTTTGATAATTCAAAAAAACACAGAAATTTTATAAAAGTGAATGAAATTATTTGTATCGATAAATCAATTCCTGCCATCTACTTTTTAAAGATAATTTCACTTAAATATAGCCCGCGGCTACGCTTTACGTGGTCCATTCTGAAGGTCCAATTTAGGCGCACTTTTTCCCCACATTATCATCGAACTGTACCATTCTCCATTGACCGTAACGTTGCGTCCTTCATCGTCTTCGAAGAAGTACAGCCCAATGATGCCGCGTGCCCATAAACCGCACCAACCGCATTTTTCGGGATGCATTGGTAGCTGCTGAATTGCCTCTTGCTAGTCTTCACTCTAAATACGGCAATTCTGCTTATTCACATATAAATTGAGCCAAAAATGAGCCTCGGCCATCAAATGTAGGTAGCTTGCGAAACACATGTTTCACAGAGCAGAAATATAATCGTCAAAAACCAAGTAGCAAAAAATTCACCCTTCACAACCTAAGAAGCAGGCAATGGTAAAGGGCGTTGGAAACAGCCGCTACATTACGACTTTGACACTAAGATGAATTAACACACACTGAAAACCATAATATCGAAGATGTATGCAATTGGTTTAACAGGTTTTGCTACTGTTTACGATTTGATCGTGGCAAATCCTAACAATACTTATAAACAAAATGGTTTATGTTTGTATTTGCTGATGTACATCATTTTGTGAAGTAACTGCGCAACTATTTTGTTGACCACTGTTTTGGAAATCACGCAGGCATAGTCAAAATTATTTTTGTGTAGTTCCTTCGTTTGAATATACTTTATTATGGAGTTGATAAATCATGGCGTGAGATACCTATCTCGACGCTTGACTAACCAAAGTATGTTCCTGTACTTCACTAGAATATCCAAATATTAAACAACTAGCCATTAGAAAGTCAAAAAATTTTTTATCCTGACGCTTAGAAATTTTTATTTTCTTTATTTTAATTATTGCTAAAATTAATGGTTATAATAATATTTAAGTATACAATACTTATATATTTCGGTTTTAGTATTTAATAAACACCAATTTAATCTTTATTGGTTAACAGAAAAAAACAATACAGTAATTCAACAACAATTTAATAATAATTAATTAATATTTGTAATCGTGACAAAATATTATTCGTTTGCTGAAGGCGAAAGAAAATGAACCAGCTAAGTGCGTGAACGTGATGTTCAAAACGAGAGTGGGGAAATACTTTTATTTTTATCCATAACGTTAGTAGGTGATTCTTTTTGTGTCGGTCGATGAACAGTAATAAAATTATAGAGTACCACAACATTAATATTATTACAGAATAACATAACAGTAATAATATTACAGGGTGCCACAACAGTAATAAAACTAGCTACCAGTACCGTTGAGAAAACTTGACATTTTGGTGGCTTCTGGTAGTTTGCGTCGATGGTATTCTTGATGACTGTGCATGCGTGCATTTTGGGATTTGGCGTTGTCTTCAAAATCGGTGTTTGCTGAGAAAGCAGGTTTGAGTCGATCGATGCTGATGTTAGCTTTTCGTCCTCGACAATGTGAAGAACTTCGTACTCCGATTGAGTATGGGGTACGGTCCATCGTACGGATGCGTGAGTTACAGTGTCGTTTCGCCCTAATACGTGTGTTGCTGCAGTCAAGGCTGGATACACAAATGCTTTCAGTCTTGAGTGATCTGTTGTTTGAGTATGGCTTATCTTGACATTCCAAATTGTGATACGGTCTCGCTGGTGTCGGAGTAGAAAAATTTACCAGGAACTCTTAATGCAGAAACCATACACAAGCATTGCGGGAGAAGCATTTATGTCGGACTTAAAAGCGACTCGTAAGCCTAGAAAATCGATGGTAAATGATGTACCCATTTGCACAAAATTTCTACTTTAAAGTTTCTGTGTCATCGGCACATATCGTAGACTCAAATTATCTACCACGATCTGGAAATCCAATGTGATAAAAGCGCCTTTGCAACAGTTTCGGCCGTCATATCCGGCATTGGCGCCGCTTCTGGCCAAAGTGTGTAACGTTCGACGATATTCAGATTATATCACTGTCCTTTGCACAATGGAAATGGACTAACAATATCGATGTTTATGTGTGAGAAGCCTTCCCTTGGTGGCTCATACTTTGCTGGAGTCGAAATGGTATGACGATGGACTTTACATCTTTGGCACGCTTTACAATTGAGAACAAAAAGAGATGCATGTTTTTTGATACCTGGCCAAGTGATACTACTAGTCATTAATTTAACCGTGGCACGTGCACCTGGACTATGTAGCTTGGCCATTATCTCCTTTCGAAAATTTAGAGGCACGAATTTGTGAAGTAGACGCGTCACAAATGTCTGGAAAATAAACATTTGCTTAGTAATTCGTTAAGAAGTTTCTGTAGTTCGGCATCATTTCGTTCAGAGGCAGCAATTTTAATGTAATCTATGATTCGATTGACAGACTGTATTCGAGAGAGTAAGTCGTATGCCGCGTTACCACTCCCTGATGTATGGCGAATGTCAGTTGTGAACTGGCCATTGAAAATGAGTTTTGTACTCGCCGTGGGAAAGCCTTTTCGAGCTTTTCGCGGAAAGCGTAAACTAAAGGACGATGATCCGTGATAGCTGCCAACTCCAATTCGTACGTACGTGCATTGAGCACTGGTTAGTGCCTTTGAATAGAATAGTTGGAGATGAACTTTAATCTTTTGATTCAGCGCGGCGCCAACAGTTGTATTTGAAGCATCGACGAAAAGAGCTAATTCTGCATCAGGTGCGGGGTTTGCCAGCGATATTGCGTTGATTAGTTCGTTTGCATCGATCGAATGCGGCTTCAGCCTCAGGCGTGCAGATAAGGAGTGTGCGGTTGTTCTTACTGTTACCGGTTATCAGTTTCTGCATGTGTGAATGGTACAAAACAGCATGTGGCAAGAACTTTCTATAGAAATCAATCACGGCGATAACACTTTTAAATTCTTTAACATTTTTTTGGATTTGCAAAATCTTGAATAGCACCAACTTTTTCGGGCAACGGGCGAATTCCTTTCGAGTTGACAAAATGGCCTAGAAAATTTAATCCGTTTTTGCCGAATTCGCATTTCCCCTCAAATCGCTGAAAAACAAGCAGCGTCTGTGCTTTTAACGCACGATAATCGCGACACGGTCTCTTCACTTTTTTTTTGACGATATGCAATGGGGTTGGCCAATTGCTGCTTGACGGGCGACAGATGCCTGCTTTCATCAAAAACTCAAAATCGTTTCGTGCTGCTGTCGATTTTTCGGGCGACCGACGCCATGGTCGGGAAAACACTGCTCTGTTGTCTCGATTCTGTGAAATATTGTAGATTTTGTTGTAGAACTATATGGCGCTAGTTCTGTGATATGAGGAAATTCCGTTAATATTTCGGCAAACGGGTCGGTAGCATCAAATGTTATGACATCTGCTACTGCGCTGTGGTGTAGTGGTAGTGCGTTGGACTGCTACGCGGAGTGTCCGGGGTTTGAATCTCGGCACGGGCAAAATCAAAAAGTAGAAAAGATAATTTTTCTACACGGCACCACCTCTTGGCAGGCAATGGCGAACCTACAAGAGTAAAAATTGCTATGAAAAGCTTTTCACTTCGCTGTTCGGATTCGGCATTAAACTGTAGGTCCCTTCCATTCATGTACAAATATGACACGTACAACATGAGTGGATGCGAAAAGCTTCGCCTAGGCTCTCCATGGGTTGTTGTGCCATTAAAAGTAAAGTAAGGTAAGTTGTGATTTCAGTCGAGTGACATTATCGATGAGTTGGTAAATATACGAATAAATCGTAGAAGAGAATAAAGTCTGAGCCGATTATTTGGCTTGCAACTTCCGCAATTATGAATTGCTGTTGGTCGTTGTATGATTTTGCTGTGAGGGGAAGTAAGCATACATCCGTGCCTGTCCATGACCATACAGGGAATGTTTTCTTGAACAGCTGGTCTAGTACCTGTAGGCGACATAGTTTTCGCTAACTCACGCCACGCGCTGGGTACGTCAGATTGACGTTGTGTGGGTAGTTAATTTAACAAGTTTGACCACGCATTGTTTGTGACGGCATGGACTGTGACAGTTTTGTGCATTGCGACCATATTTGTGGTGATACCAGCACTCAGCACTTAAGGCGGTTTGGCTAATTCTGGTAACCGTTTTGTTCACAATCCTTTTAGTGCACTTTCTCCGATAGTGTTGAAGTCTACGAGTTTGATTTCATAAAATAACTCTGAGGGTTTCTTATCACCTGGAGCCAATCCGATATAAGGTGATTTAGACGCCGTTGCTCGCAGTCAGCAAAATGTTCGGTAACATTAGCTTTTACGTAATCTACAGAAACGTTGTGTGTCGTAGTTAGCATGCGCATATTATTTTGCACATCGGTGGCAGTCAGAAAACACCGCTATCGTTCATTGTTTTTTCTTAAAAACTTTTATGGGTTTTGCGGATAGATGCAATTTATTATGCAAAACCGCGATTAAAAGTTGAAATGTTCTTCGATGCCGCTACCTCTGCCACGAGTTCGGGGTCTTTTTGGTTTTTAGTATTTATTAAAAACCAATTTAATGTTTATTGGTTAATAAAAAAACTATGTAGTGATTCAATAACAATTTAATAATAGATAATTAAATAATTTAATGTTTGGGATCGCGACAAAACATTTTTTATTTGCTGAAGGCTAAAGGAAATTTACCAAGTGCGTGAACGTCGAGTGCGTTCACGTCGAAGTTAAAAAAAAAGTTACCTCACTCTTTTTTTTATCGATAACGTTATCGATAATTTTTATACCAGTCGAAGAACAGAGAAAAAATTATAGATACCACAAGAGTAATAGTATTACAGAGTACCACAACTGAAATAAGACAACAGTAATAAAATTCAGTAAATTGTATTATTGTTGTGGTACCCTGTAAAAAAATCTTTTAATGCAATTTTATCTGTTAAATAAGTTCTTATTGTTATAAAAAAATCTTTCTTGGTAAATATGATTTGTTTCGAGAACATTTTGTCTACAACTTTTATTGAAATGTATAAAATAGTTTTTATTAATCATTATTTATTTATCACTGCAATTTTGTCTAAGCTTTATATTTCCTCGTCAATATATATTTTTGTGCCATTAAAAGAAGTAAGTCAATTTTATACAGGGTGACAATTAGTAAGTGTACAGTTTTGGACACAAAATTATTGTAATTAAAAACGAAAAACAGACCGAAGAAAAAGATAGCAAAATGTATAAGTAAAAATATATTCAGCCGGTTTCGAAGTGGCCATCATTGGCACGAATACACAGCTTCAACCGTTTGGAAAAATGTTTGGTTATGAGTCGCAGCTCCTCCACCGTTACTTAGCCATGACGCAACGAGCAACATTTTACAGATGGTTTTTCGATTTTTTTGCTGTCTTTCAGTCAATTCATGCGGCACCCATCTTCCCACCCTCAAAATAAATCACATGGCTTTTAAACGTTGAAAATGCATTGTTGGGTCAATTGTTCTGCAAGTTGTTCTTGTGTTTGACCATCATCTTCATCGAGTAAAGCTTGCAATTCGACATCTTCAAACTTTGTCGGTTTTCTTCCACGTTCTTCGTTTCTCACATCAAAATCGCCACTTTTAAACTTATTGAACCAGATTTCTTCAATTGGAAACAGAAAATCATTGATGTCCGTAGTTTGTAGGCACAAATTCAACATTTTTACGCGGGGGGAAAAAAATACGTTGTAGTAAAAAACACTTCATTGTTTATGAACTGAATATTGTTGACAGAACTAAATGCGAAGAAATAGAGCCAATGGTTTATTTTGACAGAGCGTATAGTTTTACCTAGCGACACAGCGATGTCATTACCGGTTTTATACTTGTACACCTGATGAAAAACTCTTTAATTTGCATTCGGCATATATATTTATGTTGTCTGGTTTGTTTTATTAATATGTAAAACATAAAAATAATAATAAATATAAATAATAACATAAATAAAATACTATTTAAATAAGTAAAAAATACATCATGATATACATACATATATGATACATATACATTGACTGATAAATAAATATTAACTAACTTAATTATTATTAATTTGTTTATGCTCACAAAGCCCTCAATAGCTTACTAACATTTTTCACTAACACAAAAGACAGAATAGAAAAAGAACAACAGTTTCATGTACAAAATACCCTGTAAAGGTAGGATAGGAGAAGGCTGTAAAAAGATTTATTTGTTGTGCATCAGCACAACAAGACATAGACGGTAATGATGTCGCATGATTTGAGTATGAATATTTTAATGGAGATGATGATTTTTCAGAGGGCGTTGCATGCATTGGAAAAGCAAACCATCAAAATGAATTTAATCCAGATGTAGCACACCTGGGATCACAGAATCATCAAACTGAACTATACAAAGCTTATCGTTTGCATAAATCAGCACTTAAGTATTTGAAACAGGTTCCTTAAAAATTTCTTGCAATGTCTGCATAGACTTTGGTTTTTACAAGATTACTAAAACTAACCTGAAAACCCAAAACGCAAACGTTCTGAGAAGTAAGCCTCTGTAGGGCATCCCACTGATACACAGACTTTTTTGTATTTGTTTTGTCATAACTTTGATTTTTGATTTAATGTCCAATTTTAATTGGAAAGGCCTCTACGAGTCACTCTCTTCGACAAGTTTTTCCAGTTTTAAAACTTTTAAAACGAGTGTATGTATAAGCCTCCATTTTATTGAAAAGAATGCTTAGAAAGTTTTTTTCATTAATGAACGAAAAAGTTTCAGCAGATCGAAGTTTCAGTATCTATGTGTAACTAATTTTATATGAAAGAACTCAGAACTACAAAAAGCGTCATCTGAAATGCGAATGGCAAAGCTAAAAAGATAGAGGATGACATAAATACAAAAATAGTTTCTGGAATTTTCTCTAAATTGTTCCATTTTATAATATACAAATTTTGTGTTTTAGACACCTATTGAGTGTTGTTTTATACGAGAAATATGATCTCATGCTCTTTTATTGAAAAATTGTATGTTGAAAACTCTACGATGGAGAAATTAGGCTTTATGAACAAATGGTCAGAGGTAAAAACTATATTGCAAATAAATGTTCCTTAAAAAATAAAGCGGGGTCACTGAACAACAATCAAGATATAATTTTTACCTTAAACTAATTTTTTACTATCAGAAGCAACCAAAAATTAGCAAGTTGAAAAAAAAAATGTACCAACTTACAAGCAAAGAAATTACTGTACTAAGCTAAAAGCATAATGCCTTATAAAGGGTGATGTTTTAAGAGCTTGGTTTTTGAGAATTCAAAAACAGAGAAGTTTTACAAAAGTGAATGAAATTGTTATTTGGACCTGCCATTTCCTTTTTAAAGGTAATTTCACTTAAATGTTACCCGTGGCTACGTTTCAAGTGGTCCATTCTGAAGGTCCAATTTTGGCACACATTTTCACACATTTCGGCCGGAATCTCCCCAATGACGCGATAAATTTTGGCTTCGAAAGCACCAATCGTATTTGGCTTGTCCCTGTAGACAAGAGACGTCACATAGCCCCACAAAGAATAGTCACACGATCTTAGTGACCAAAACATGAAATTAACTGCTCACCAAATTCGCCTCTAAATTGATGCATGGTTTCGCAGTGTGGCATGTGGCACCGTCCTGTTGGAACCACATACCGGCCGAGTCCAATTCTTGCATTTTCGGCAAAAAAAAGTCTGTTATCATAGAACAGTACCTTTCTCCATTGACCTAACGTTACGGCCTTCATTGTCTTCGAAAAAGTACAGCCTAATGATGTACAGCCCCTAAAACGCACGAAACAGTGCATTTTTCGAGGTGCATTGGTAGCTGCTGAATTGCCTCCGGCTTGTCTTCACTCCAAATACGGCAGTTCTGCTTATTCACGTATCCATTGAGTCGAAAATGAGCCTCGTCGCTGAAGACAATTTTGCGATAAAGTTTTTCTAAGGCCCAATCACCGAAAATTCAGTTCTTGCACTAGCTGTACTTTGTATGGCATTAATCCGAGACCTTTGCGCAAAATCTTCCAGGTGGTCGAATAGCAAAAATCCAATTGCTGCGATCGGCGCCAGATGGACATATCGCGATCTTCTTTAACACTAGCGGATACAGCGTCAATATTATCTTCGGTACACACTCTATGGATACAATTTTGTGGATTAATGTCCAATAAAGTGAAACTGGTGCGAAATTTGGTCACAATGAGCTGAATAGAATGCTCTGGTCGATTATGACGACTATGATTATGACGAAAGAGAACGACTTTTGATAATAAATTTCAATAGTTTGCAAACGTTCAGGCGTAAGTCTGTTCATGATGAAAAACCAAACCAAACTGAGCATTTTTTTACTTTGACACATGCAGAGAATCACGCGGGAACTGTCAGATATATAACTTAAACAATTCGTCCTTCGGTTTGCGAAAAAAAATGTTTTTTTATTCTGAGGTAGAACCTCTTTATTCAATTGTCACGATCAAACTCAAACTTACAATTTTTATTCTGTCTAAATCTAAACTTAATTCTACGTCGCTACAGTTGTTGGTGACTTTGTTGTTGTTGCATTTTTGGATTTACGTATTTCTGCGTCGCTGCCGTTGTTACGCTGGCGGTGCAATCGGATCCTCTGGTATGAAGATTTGTAGACACTGTGTCAGCGTAAAACGTGTGACTGGGAATTTTTAATTTTCATAACTTCGTGTGTTAACTACCCCTCTCCTTAGATTCAAACGTCCTCGTTTGATGTGGAGGGTTTGTTAAAAATTTGATTTAGTCCGATTATGGCTGTTTCGGATAATTCGATTTTGTTGTCTGTATTTCCTTTGTTTTTTAAGCAGAAGTATTTGGCAAAAATTGTGAATATCGCTATTATTGCGGCTATTAGACCCATATTTATTGCGAACTTGGTTTTGTTGGCCTCTTCTAGCAGTACAATATGCTTTGTGTTGTTTACGTTGAGCTGCTTCATCATTTGTAGAGAAAGAATTTCTTCGATTGCATTTGGTGCAGTATTTAGAGGTTGAAGAATTGCTGGCAAAGGTTTGTTTCCAGATATTTCATGGGTGGAGTAGCTTTTATTAAAAATTTTGATTGTAGCGTTGTGATGTCTGATCACAAAAGTGCCGTTAAGAAGAATGCTTTCGTTTTTGATTAAGACGTGATCGTTGAATTGATTCAAAAACAATAAATCCTGCGATATTTCTTCTACTGTCGGAACATGTTGGTTATTTATTTCAGTGCAGTTCGGCAAGCGACTTTTTATCAAATTAGTGATACAAGTTTCTTTGCTTATTTTTACTACATCGTCGTGGGAGCATATTGCTAGGTTATTATAAGTTTTACATTTATTTTTGATTCCAAATATTTCTTCTTCACATTTTAAGATAGAGTTAAAATTGATTTTATTAATTTTATTGCTCCTTTTGACTGCCCTAATTTCTAAAGTTTTACAATTCTTACTCTCCACTGTTGGGAGGCTTATTATGTAAATTATTGCTTCATTATCAGTAGCAATTTTTATTTCAGCGAATTCTAGTGCCTCATCTAAATTTACGAATGGAATATCTTCATTTTTTAAAATTTTTTCGACTATGGTGATTTCGTTATTAGACAAGATATAGGAATTTATTATGTTGGCTTTTGCCCAATGAATAGCGTAAGCAATATTAACAATATCTTCTTTTATTATTTCTAATTTATATTTTACTTTTAAAATTAGCTCATTTTCGACATCTTTATTATTTTCTAACATTTTCGTGATATTATTTGTTATCGATTAAAACTTATTAGTCTACCGACATTGATAAGCAGAAGAAAAATACTGAATATAACATTTCTTGTAAAGGTTTTGAATGGCATTTTATCATCTTCGTATTTACTAAACGAAATAAACTTTAATATACCCTGTAGAAGCTCACGTTACTTTATTCCTATTAAACTTAGCATATGCAGAACAAACTACTTATGATTAAAATTATCCTATTCGTGAAATATGTAGAGATTTTAATGAACTTATAATCTATTCAACATTTCCGATTCTCCGGAACTCATAAATAAAACTTACCTATCATATTAAATCAATAAACAGCTGATGATTTTATATGTGTAGTTGTAAAGAATGCTTGTTTGGCTATACGCCGCTCTTATATATTTTCGTGTAAAGCGGTTGCGTCGATCACCGATCCGTGCGTTATGGGGATGCGCCCCTCGGTCGCGTAGGGCGGGAGGTGGGTCCGTTGGGATTCGTTCGTTCCCTGCAGAAAGAGGCCCAGTCCTAAAACCCTTAGTCAAGCATCTTATTCTTTCGAAGAATTTCCAGACCTCGTAACGAACGCAACATATCGATATCATTAAACTTAGATGCTTAGATTCATAACCGTAGCTCCATAAATATTTAAGATGTCCGGATTGTTTTATGTTTTTATGTTTGTTTATGTGTGGTTGCTGTGGCGTAGTGGTAGTGCGTTGGACTGCTGCGCAGAGTGTCCGGGGTTCGAATCTCGGCACAGGCAAAATCAAAAAGTAGAAAAAAAAAACATTTTTTCTACACGGCACCACCTCTTGGCAGGCAATGGCAAACCTACAAGAGTAAAAATTGCTATGAAAACCTTTTCACTTCGCCGTTCGGATTCGGCATTAAACTGTAGGTCCCTTCCATTCATGTACAAATATAAGACGCACAACATGAATGGATGCGAAAAGCTCGGCCTAGGCCCTCCATGGGCTGTTGTGCCATTAAAAGTAAAAAAGGATTGTTTTATTACCGTATATTAACATAACAGTCAGAAATCAAAAAGTTTCACACAACTTTTGTTGTGAAATTTTATTAAAATGTTGTCGTGTTTTTAAAATGTTTAGATTGTTAAGTCAAAGGTGCTTTTTTAAGAGCTTCGTTTTTGATAATTCAAAAAAACACAGAAATTTTATAAAAGTGAATGAAATTATTTGTATCGATAAATCAATTCCTGCCATCTACTTTTTAAAGATAATTTCACTTAAATATAGCCCGCGGCTACGCTTTACGTGGTCCATTCTGAAGGTCCAATTTAGGCGCACTTTTTCCCCACATTATCATCGAACGGTACCATTCTCCATTGACCGTAACGTTGCGTCCTTCATCGTCTTCGAAGAAGTACAGCCCAATGATGCCGCGTGCCCATAAACCGCACCAACCGCATTTTTCGGGATGCTATTTCGAAGATGTATGCAATTGGTTTAACAGGTTTTGCTACTGTTTACGATTTGATCGTGGCAAATCCTAACAATACTTATAAACAAAATGGTTTATGTTTGTATTTGCTGATGTACATCATTTTGTGAAGTAACTGCGCAACTATTTTGTTGACCACTGTTTTGGAAATCACGCAGGCATAGTCAAAATTATTTTTGTGTAGTTCCTTCGTTTGAATATACTTTATTATGGAGTTGATAAATCATGGCGTGAGATACCTATCTCGACGCTTGACTAACCAAAGTATGTTCCTGTACTTCACTAGAATATCCAAATATTAAACAACTAGCCATTAGAAAGTCAAAAAATTTTTTATCCTGACGCTTAGAAATTTTTATTTTCTTTATTTTAATTATTGCTAAAATTAATGGTTATAATAATATTTAAGTATACAATACTTATATATTTCGGTTTTAGTATTTAATAAACACCAATTTAATCTTTATTGGTTAACAGAAAAAAACAATACAGTAATTCAACAACAATTTAATAATAATTAATTAATATTTGTAATCGTGACAAAATATTATTCGTTTGCTGAAGGCGAAAGAAAATGAACCAGCTAAGTGCGTGAACGTGATGTTCAAAACGAGAGTGGGGAAATACTTTTATTTTTATCCATAACGTTAGTAGGTGATTCTTTTTGTGTCGGTCGATGAACAGTAATAAAATTATAGAGTACCACAACATTAATATTATTACAGAATAACATAACAGTAATAATATTACAGGGTGCCACAACAGTAATAAAACTAGCTACCAGTACCGTTGAGAAAACTTGACATTTTGGTGGCTTCTGGTAGTTTGCGTCGATGGTATTCTTGATGACTGTGCATGCGTGCATTTTGGGATTTGGCGTTGTCTTCAAAATCGGTGTTTGCTGAGAAAGCAGGTTTGAGTCGATCGATGCTGATGTTAGCTTTTCGTCCTCGACAATGTGAAGAACTTCGTACTCCGATTGAGTATGGGGTACGGTCCATCGTACGGATGCGTGAGTTACAGTGTCGTTTCGCCCTAATACGTGTGTTGCTGCAGTCAAGGCTGGATACACAAATGCTTTCAGTCTTGAGTGATCTGTTGTTTGAGTATGGCTTATCTTGACATTCCAAATTGTGATACGGTCTCGCTGGTGTCGGAGTAGAAAAATTTACCAGGAACTCTTAATGCAGAAACCATACACAAGCATTGCGGGAGAAGCATTTATGTCGGACTTAAAAGCGACTCGTAAGCCTAGAAAATCGATGGTAAATGATGTACCCATTTGCACAAAATTTCTACTTTAAAGTTTCTGTGTCATCGGCACATATCGTAGACTCAAATTATCTACCACGATCTGGAAATCCAATGTGATAAAAGCGCCTTTGCAACAGTTTCGGCCGTCATATCCGGCATTGGCGCCGCTTCTGGCCAAAGTGTGTAACGTTCGACGATATTCAGATTATATCACTGTCCTTTGCACAATGGAAATGGACTAACAATATCGATGTTTATGTGTGAGAAGCCTTCCCTTGGTGGCTCATACTTTGCTGGAGTCGAAATGGTATGACGATGGACTTTACATCTTTGGCACGCTTTACAATTGAGAACAAAAAGAGATGCATGTTTTTTGATACCTGGCCAAGTGATACTACTAGTCATTAATTTAACCGTGGCACGTGCACCTGGACTATGTAGCTTGGCCATTATCTCCTTTCGAAAATTTAGAGGCACGAATTTGTGAAGTAGACGCGTCACAAATGTCTGGAAAATAAACATTTGCTTAGTAATTCGTTAAGAAGTTTCTGTAGTTCGGCATCATTTCGTTCAGAGGCAGCAATTTTAATGTAATCTATGATTCGATTGACAGACTGTATTCGAGAGAGTAAGTCGTATGCCGCGTTACCACTCCCTGATGTATGGCGAATGTCAGTTGTGAACTGGCCATTGAAAATGAGTTTTGTACTCGCCGTGGGAAAGCCTTTTCGAGCTTTTCGCGGAAAGCGTAAACTAAAGGACGATGATCCGTGATAGCTGCCAACTCCAATTCGTACGTACGTGCATTGAGCACTGGTTAGTGCCTTTGAATAGAATAGTTGGAGATGAACTTTAATCTTTTGATTCAGCGCGGCGCCAACAGTTGTATTTGAAGCATCGACGAAAAGAGCTAATTCTGCATCAGGTGCGGGGTTTGCCAGCGATATTGCGTTGATTAGTTCGTTTGCATCGATCGAATGCGGCTTCAGCCTCAGGCGTGCAGATAAGGAGTGTGCGGTTGTTCTTACTGTTACCGGTTATCAGTTTCTGCATGTGTGAATGGTACAAAACAGCATGTGGCAAGAACTTTCTATAGAAATCAATCACGGCGATAACACTTTTAAATTCTTTAACATTTTTTTGGATTTGCAAAATCTTGAATAGCACCAACTTTTTCGGGCAACGGGCGAATTCCTTTCGAGTTGACAAAATGGCCTAGAAAATTTAATCCGTTTTTGCCGAATTCGCATTTCCCCTCAAATCGCTGAAAAACAAGCAGCGTCTGTGCTTTTAACGCACGATAATCGCGACACGGTCTCTTCACTTTTTTTTTGACGATATGCAATGGGGTTGGCCAATTGCTGCTTGACGGGCGACAGATGCCTGCTTTCATCAAAAACTCAAAATCGTTTCGTGCTGCTGTCGATTTTTCGGGCGACCGACGCCATGGTCGGGAAAACACTGCTCTGTTGTCTCGATTCTGTGAAATATTGTAGATTTTGTTGTAGAACTATATGGCGCTAGTTCTGTGATATGAGGAAATTCCGTTAATATTTCGGCAAACGGGTCGGTAGCATCAAATGATATGATATCTGCTACTGCGCTGTGGTGTAGTGGTAGTGCGTTGGACTGCTACGCGGAGTGTCCGGGGTTTGAATCTCGGCACGGGCAAAATCAAAAAGTAGAAAAGATAATTTTTCTACACGGCACCACCTCTTGGCAGGCAATGGCGAACCTACAAGAGTAAAAATTGCTATGAAAAGCTTTTCACTTCGCCGTTCGGATTCGGCATTAAACTGTAGGTCCCTTCCATTCATGTACAAATATGACACGTACAACATGAGTGGATGCGAAAAGCTTCGCCTAGGCTCTCCATGGGTTGTTGTGCCATTAAAAGTAAAGTAAGGTAAGTTGTGATTTCAGTCGAGTGACATTATCGATGAGTTGGTAAATATACGAATAAATCGTAGAAGAGAATAAAGTCTGAGCCGATTATTTGGCTTGCAACTTCCGCAATTATGAATTGCTGTTGGTCGTTGTATGATTTTGCTGTGAGGGGAAGTAAGCATACATCCGTGCCTGTCCATGACCATACAGGGAATGTTTTCTTGAACAGCTGGTCTAGTACCTGTAGGCGACATAGTTTTCGCTAACTCACGCCACGCGCTGGGTACGTCAGATTGACGTTGTGTGGGTAGTTAATTTAACAAGTTTGACCACGCATTGTTTGTGACGGCATGGACTGTGACAGTTTTGTGCATTGCGACCATATTTGTGGTGATACCAGCACTCAGCACTTAAGGCGGTTTGGCTAATTCTGGTAACCGTTTTGTTCACAATCCTTTTAGTGCACTTTCTCCGATAGTGTTGAAGTCTACGAGTTTGATTTCATAAAATAACTCTGAGGGTTTCTTATCACCTGGAGCCAATCCGATATAAGGTGATTTAGACGCCGTTGCTCGCAGTCTGCAAAATGTTCGGTAACATTAGCTTTTACGTAATCTACAGAAACGTTGTGTGTCGTAGTTAGCATGCGCATATTATTTTGCACATCGGTGGCAGTCAGAAAACACCGCTATCGTTCATTGTTTTTTCTTAAAAACCTTTATGGGTTTTGCGGATAGATGCAATTTATTATGCAAAACCGCGATTAAAAGTTGAAATGTTCTTCGATGCCGCTACCTCTGCCACGAGTTCGGGGTCTTTTTGGTTTTTAGTATTTATTAAAAACCAATTTAATGTTTATTGGTTAATAAAAAAAACTATGTAGTGATTCAATAACAATTTAATAATAGATAATTAAATAATTTAATGTTTGGGATCGCGACAAAACATTTTTTATTTGCTGAAGGCTAAAGGAAATTTACCAAGTGCGTGAACGTCGAGTGCGTTCACGTCGAAGTTAAAAAAAAAGTTACCTCACTCTTTTTTTTATCGATAACGTTATCGATAATTTTTATACCAGTCGAAGAACAGAGAAAAAATTATAGATACCACAAGAGTAATAGTATTACAGAGTACCACAACTGAAATAAGACAACAGTAATAAAATTCAGTAAATTGTATTATTGTTGTGGTACCCTGTAAAAAAATCTTTTAATGCAATTTTATCTGTTAAATAAGTTCTTATTGTTATAAAAAAATCTTTCTTGGTAAATATGATTTGTTTCGAGAACATTTTGTCTACAACTTTTATTGAAATGTATAAAATAGTTTTTATTAATCATTATTTATTTATCACTGCAATTTTGTCTAAGCTTTATATTTCCTCGTCAATATATATTTTTGTGCCATTAAAAGAAGTAAGTCAATTTTATACAGGGTGACAATTAGTAAGTGTACAGTTTTGGACACAAAATTATTGTAATTAAAAACGAAAAACAGACCGAAGAAAAAGATAGCAAAATGTATAAGTAAAAATATATTCAGCCGGTTTCGAAGTGGCCATCATTGGCACGAATACACAGCTTCAACCGTTTGGAAAAATGTTTGGTTATGAGTCGCAGCTCCTCCACCGTTACTTAGCCATGACGCAACGAGCAACATTTTACAGATGGTTTTTCGATTTTTTTGCTGTCTTTCAGTCAATTCATGCGGCACCCATCTTCCCACCCTCAAAATAAATCACATGGCTTTTAAACGTTGAAAATGCATTGTTGGGTCAATTGTTCTGCAAGTTGTTCTTGTGTTTGACCATCATCTTCATCGAGTAAAGCTTGCAATTCGACATCTTCAAACTTTGTCGGTTTTCTTCCACGTTCTTCGTTTCTCACATCAAAATCGCCACTTTTAAACTTATTGAACCAGATTTCTTCAATTGGAAACAGAAAATCATTGATGTCCGTAGTTTGTAGGCACAAATTCAACATTTTTACGCGGGGGGAAAAAAATACGTTGTAGTAAAAAACACTTCATTGTTTATGAACTGAATATTGTTGACAGAACTAAATGCGAAGAAATAGAGCCAATGGTTTATTTTGACAGAGCGTATAGTTTTACCTAGCGACACAGCGATGTCATTACCGGTTTTATACTTGTACACCTGATGAAAAACTCTTTAATTTGCATTCGGCATATATATTTATGTTGTCTGGTTTGTTTTATTAATATGTAAAACATAAAAATAATAATAAATATAAATAATAACATAAATAAAATACTATTTAAATAAGTAAAAAATACATCATGATATACATACATATATGATACATATACATTGACTGATAAATAAATATTAACTAACTTAATTATTATTAATTTGTTTATGCTCACAAAGCCCTCAATAGCTTACTAACATTTTTCACTAACACAAAAGACAGAATAGAAAAAGAACAACAGTTTCATGTACAAAATACCCTGTAAAGGTAGGATAGGAGAAGGCTGTAAAAAGATTTATTTGTTGTGCATCAGCACAACAAGACATAGACGGTAATGATGTCGCATGATTTGAGTATGAATATTTTAATGGAGATGATGATTTTTCAGAGGGCGTTGCATGCATTGGAAAAGCAAACCATCAAAATGAATTTAATCCAGATGTAGCACACCTGGGATCACAGAATCATCAAACTGAACTATACAAAGCTTATCGTTTGCATAAATCAGCACTTAAGTATTTGAAACAGGTTCCTTAAAAATTTCTTGCAATGTCTGCATAGACTTTGGTTTTTACAAGATTACTAAAACTAACCTGAAAACCCAAAACGCAAACGTTCTGAGAAGTAAGCCTCTGTAGGGCATCCCACTGATACACAGACTTTTTTGTATTTGTTTTGTCATAACTTTGATTTTTGATTTAATGTCCAATTTTAATTGGAAAGGCCTCTACGAGTCACTCTCTTCGACAAGTTTTTCCAGTTTTAAAACTTTTAAAACGAGTGTATGTATAAGCCTCGATTTTATTGAAAAGAATGCTTAGAAAGTTTTTTTCATTAATGAACGAAAAAGTTTCAGCAGATCGAAGTTTCAGTATCTATGTGTAACTAATTTTATATGAAAGAACTCAGAACTACAAAAAGCGTCATCTGAAATGCGAATGGCAAAGCTAAAAAGATAGAGGATGACATAAATACAAAAATAGTTTCTGGAATTTTCTCTAAATTGTTCCATTTTATAATATACAAATTTTGTGTTTTAGACACCTATTGAGTGTTGTTTTATACGAGAAATATGATCTCATGCTCTTTTATTGAAAAATTGTATGTTGAAAACTCTACGATGGAGAAATTAGGCTTTATGAACAAATGGTCAGAGGTAAAAACTATATTGCAAATAAATGTTCCTTAAAACATAAAGCGGGGTCACTGAACAACAATCAAGATATAATTTTTACCTTAAACTAATTTTTTACTATCAGAAGCAACCAAAAATTAGCAAGTTGAAAAAAAAAATGTACCAACTTACAAGCAAAGAAATTACTGTACTAAGCTAAAAGCATAATGCCTTATAAAGGGTGATGTTTTAAGAGCTTGGTTTTTGAGAATTCAAAAACAGAGAAGTTTTACAAAAGTGAATGAAATTGTTATTTGGACCTGCCATTTCCTTTTTAAAGGTAATTTCACTTAAATGTTACCCGTGGCTACGTTTCAAGTGGTCCATTCTGAAGGTCCAATTTTGGCACACATTTTCACACATTTCGGCCGGAATCTCCCCAATGACGCGATAAATTTTGGCTTCGAAAGCACCAATCGTATTTGGCTTGTCCCTGTAGACAAGAGACGTCACATAGCCCCACAAAGAATAGTCACACGATCTTAGTGACCAAAACATGAAATTAACTGCTCACCAAATTCGCCTCTAAATTGATGCATGGTTTCGCAGTGTGGCATGTGGCACCGTCCTGTTGGAACCACATACCGGCCGAGTCCAATTCTTGCATTTTCGGCAAAAAAAAGTCTGTTATCATAGAACAGTACCTTTCTCCATTGACCTAACGTTACGGCCTTCATTGTCTTCGAAAAAGTACAGCCTAATGATGTACAGCCCCTAAAACGCACGAAACAGTGCATTTCGAAAATGAGCCTCGTCGCTGAAGACAATTTTGCGATAAAGTTTTTCTAAGGCCCAATCACCGAAAATTCAGTTCTTGCACTAGCTGTACTTTGTATGGCATTAATCCGAGATCTTTGCGCAAAATCTTCCAGGTGGTCGAATAGCAAAAATCCAATTGCTGCAATCGGCGCCAGATGGACATATCGCGATCTTCTTTAACACTAGCGGATACAGCGTCAATATTATCTTCGGTACACACTCTATGGATACAATTTTGTGGATTAATGTCCAATAAAGTGAAACTGGTGCGAAATTTGGTCACAATGAGCTGAATAGAATGCTCTGGTCGATTATGACGACTATGATTATGACGAAAGAGAACGACTTTTGATAATAAATTTCAATAGTTTGCAAACGTTCAGGCGTAAGTCTGTTCATGATGAAAAACCAAACCAAACTGAGCATTTTTTTACTTTGACACATGCAGAGAATCACGCGGGAACTGTCAGATATATAACTTAAACAATTCTTCCTTCGGTTTGCGAAAAAAAATGTTTTTTTATTCTGAGGTAGAACCTCTTTATTCAATTGTCACGATCAAACTCAAACTTACAATTTTTATTCTGTCTAAATCTAAACTTAATTCTACGTCGCTACAGTTGTTGGTGACTTTGTTGTTGTTGCATTTTTGGATTTACGTATTTCTGCGTCGCTGCCGTTGTTACGCTGGCGGTGCAATCGGATCCTCTGGATCCTGGTGTTAACTACCCCTCTCCTTAGATTCAAACGTCCTCGTTTGATGTGGAGGGTTTGTTAAAAATTTGATTTAGTCCGATTATGGCTGTATCGGATAATTCGATTTTGTTGTCTGTATTTCCTTTGTTTTTTAAGCAGAAGTATTTGGCAAAAATTGTGAATATCGCTATTATTGCGGCTATTAGACCCATATTTATTGCGAACTTGGTTTTGTTGGCCTCTTCTAGCAGTACAATATGCTTTGTGTTGTTTACGTTGAGCTGCTTCATCATTTGTAGAGAAAGAATTTCTTCGATTGCATTTGGTGCAGTATTTAGAGGTTGAAGAATTGCTGGCAAAGGTTTGTTTCCAGATATTTCATGGGTGGAGTAGCTTTTATTAAAAATTTCGATTGTAGCGTTGTGATGTCTGATCACAAAAGTGCCGTTAAGAAGAATGCTTTCGTTGTTGATTAAGACGTGATCGTTGAATTGATTCAAAAACAATAAATCCTGCGATATTTCTTCTACTGTCGGAACATGTTGGTTATTTATTTCAGTGCAGTTCGGCAAGCGACTTTTTATCAAATTAGTGATACAAGTTTCTTTGCTTATTTTTACTACATCGTCGTGGGAGCATATTGCTAGGTTATTATAAGTTTTACATTTATTTTTGATTCCAAATATTTCTTCTTCACATTTTAAGATAGAGTTAAAATTGATTTTATTAATTTTATTGCTCCTTTTGACTGCCCTAATTTCTAAAGTTTTACAATTCTTACTCTCCACTGTTGGGAGGCTTATTATGTAAATTATTGCTTCATTATCAGTAGCAATTTTTATTTCAGCGAATTCTAGTGCCTCATCTAAATTTACGAATGGAATATCTTCATTTTTTAAAATTTTTTCGACTATATTGATTTCGTTATTAGACAAGATATAGGAATTTATTATGTTGGCTTTTGCCCAATGAATAGCGTAAGCAATATTAACAATATCTTCTTTTATTATTTCTAATTTGTATTTTACTTTTAAAATTAGCTCATTTTCGACATCTTTATTATTTTCTAACATTTTCGTGATATTATTTGTTATATTCGAAATCTCATTGATTCTTTCAATTGTCAACTTGTTAATAAGGATTTGATTGTTGTTATTCATCAAAACGTTATTTACTTTATTCGTTACAATTTCAAAATCGTGATGGTCAGGATTTCCTGCGATCCATTTCCATGCACTTCCCATGAAATCTAAGGATCTTTTTTGTTTTTTATTAATCTTTAAATTAGCTAAAATGTTTTTTGTTTGTGAAATTAATAAGGAAATGAAAGGATAATAGGGATTTTTCGGGTTCGCATGTGTTTTTATAGTCGTTTCAATATCCGTAATTAGTTCTGAATATTTTTTTATGTCGATTGTGTGTATGATTTTAAACGTTCCATTTTGCGTTTTAGCGCTTCCTGTCTCGATCGTTACCAGCTGTGAGTTCGTGAAGTCAAGGATTTGCACATCCGCTAGCAGCGGGGTGATAAGTAATCTAAAGGAATAAAATTCTAAAATTAATTTCTAATATGGCTTTTATGTACTATCCTGCCTTTTCCTGTAAGGATTGTGGTGTTCCTGTCTTCCCTTACTGTTTCCTTTATATAGCGTTTTGAAAGTTTAGTGCCTAAACGTTTGTTCGATCTTACGTAGATAATCTGCCCGGGTAAGTATATTTTTACGTCATTTTTGTCTTTATTGTGGTGTTGCAAGTCTTACTGTTGTTTTCGCGCTAGTCTCTCTATATTAGTGGTTCTAGTTTTTTCATAGTCATCGGGAGTGAATGTAACTGTTCTATGAAAGAATAAATCAACTGGTTTTTTCTTAGTAACTGAGTGAATGGAGTGGTTATATTCAGATACAGCGCGTTCAAGTAATTCTTCAAAATTTCTATGGCCTCCGTTTTCTTTGAGACATCGCATTATTTCGGTAAGTGTAGAGTGGAATCGTTCTACTTGGCCATTTGCTTGACTGCGGTAGGGTGGGGTGGTATAAACTTGAATTCCTAATTCGTCCTTCATCATATGTTTTATGGAAAGTGAGTTAATGGAGGGCTCGTTGTCAGTAACTATTATTTTAGGTACTCCGAAAAAGAAAATTATATCTCTAAGTGGTCGTCTAATGTCTTCTATAGCTCTACTTTTTAGAATTTTAGTTGTTGCGAATTTAGTAAATTTGTCAAGTGCTGTCATTACTATCTTTTTTTCGGTTAAAAAAATGTCTATGTGTACTGTATGTCCTGGGAATGTCGGTAAAGGTGTAGCGTCCAATTTAGGATTATTAGGGTGCCTATCATATTTATTTTCTTTACATATGGAGCAGTTGGCTGTCAAACTTTTAATTTTGTTTACCATCGCGGGGAAAAAGTATTTTTCAAGGATCTGTGATTTATTTTCATTTAAGCTTCGATGGGCGCGATTGTGAGTTTCGAGTATAATATTTTCCTGTTCCTGGTCGTTTGTAATGTCCTGCAACTGCTTTTGCGTGTATCGGATTTTATAATTAGCAAAATGCAAAGGATAAAAATTTTGAATTTTTCCCATAATTCTTTCGGCGGTATGAATGCCATTTATAATAGATGGATTTAAGTATCGTTTTAGGTGTGCAATTAGATTTTCTTCGGAAAATTGCGGCTCTACAACAACGTGTTGGTGATAACCAGGAAATACAACTTTAAATTGGTAGCTTGAGGCTTCTCCTTCCTTTACGAATATTTGATTTTTGAAGATATTTATTGGAGCTTCTGTGCTTGGTATTAAGTTTTGATTGGAGCTTTCATCACTATGAACGGTGGGTGTGAGTGAATTTATTTCTACAGGCATGCGTGATAAAGTGTCTGCAACAACGTTAGCTTTTCCGGGTTTGTAAAAAAGTTCGTAATTGTATTCCTCCAGGATGGATTTCCATCTCTTCATTTTGCTATTGGTGTTTTTATTGCTTAAAGCGTAAGTAAGGGGTTGGTGGTCAGTGGGGCGAGGATTAGGAGGGATCGTATTTCTACTGGAGGGAGCGGATTCAGGGATTAATCTGAGTTGGTTTAATTGATTTACTAAGTCGTCAGGCATTTTGGATTAAGGGAGCAAACTAAACACAAAAAAAATCTAAATTTAAAATCTATAAGTTAAAATTTGAAAGAATTTTTTTAAGGACTCACTCGAGTAAATTTACTTCACTATCGAAGTTTATGATAAATACAAATTTTTCTAGAGATTTTGGCAATGACATAACACTTGTATAAATTCGCTCTTAGTTTTTGGAAATTAATTAATTAATTTAGTTTTTAACACTGTTTATGCAAATCACTATTTTCCTTATATCGATTTTAAATTTGATTAAATTAATTGATCCTTTCTTTTTAATTTAATTTACTTTAATTTGATTTTTTTATAAGCTTTCTTTTTAAATTCTTCTTGATATTTTCATTTAAAAAATAAACATAAAATTTCTTACATTAATACCAGCATCTGCAAATGTTGAGCGCGAGGCGGATTCCTTTTTGGTTGTCCTACTGGGGAGCCTTCAGTCACTACTTCGTTTGGTGCTGGGAGTTGATTGATGTGTCCGCTGCGCGTCGTTTTCCTTTTTTTTTTTCGGGCTGTGTGTTCGAACCGTACTTTTTGATTTTCAGGTCGATTACGAAACGCAGGTCGTCCATAAAAATTTGTTTGCGCTATCGGAATGTTTGTTTTCTTTTTTACTGAGTGATCCTGCCGTACTTTTAGATTTTCGGGCTGTTAATGTATCACCAGTAATTAGTAATTATTTTTCGCAAACCGAAGGAAGTCTTTTTTACAACGTGATCGAGCCTTACTTTTTGATTTTTCAGGCTTTTTTTTTTGTTCACGAGTAGTTTTTGACAATCGCGTAAACTGCACTTTAAAATCGAAATAGTTTTTTTGTTACAACGTGATCTTGCCTTACTTTTCGATTTTCGGGCTTTTTGTGATTCACGAGTATTATTTTTTCTTAACGCACTTTTCGATTCACCTTTTTTTTCAGGACAATTTTCGCGAAAGTCCTGTCACGGCCGCCACTTAAACAATTCTTCCTTCGGTTTGCGAAAAAAAATGTTTTTTTATTCTGAGGTAGAACCTCTTTATTCAATTGTCACGATCAAACTCAAACTTACAATTTTTATTCTGTCTAAATCTAAACTTAATTCTACGTCGCTGCAGTTGTTGGTGACTTTGTTGTTGTTGCATTTTTGGATTTACGTATTTCTGCGTCGCTGCCGTTGTTACGCTGGCGGTGCAATCGGATCCTCTGGTATGAAGATTTGTAGACACTGTGTCAGCGTAAAACGTGTGACTGGGAATTTTTAATTTTCATAACTTCGTGTGTTAACTTATATACATCAAAAACCAAGTAGCAATAACATCACCCTTTACATATAAGATGCGTTTCCATTTTTGTCTGAACAGGCCCCAAGACTTCGAATGAAGTGGTGAATTCAAATAACCGATTATATATGCACCATTAAATTTTATAACATACCAATAACAAGATATTTTTTTAGCGATGCCAATTGAACTGTTCGTTAAAGTATGTGATGTTCGGAACGCATGTACTTTCATCTATGCACAAAACTTTTCCGTACAATTTGATGTAATAACAGACGAAATTTTCGATCTCCAAAAGCAAAAAATTATTTCAGATTTTTTGCGAACGGACTACATAAAAGGACATAATTCAATATTGATGACAACTATAACTTATAAGGTAAGTTGTAATTCCAATTTTTAGCATTCATTGACTCTGGCGAAAGACTATGCGAGATAGAGAGGTAGAAAAATAAGGTAATAAGAAAAACTTTTGCTAATTTTTCTTACTACCTGTCTCCCGCAGTTTTTCATGCTTGTGCCCGTTTAAACAGCCTCTGATATATTTGTTGTATTATTTAACATTTATAAGAATCAGATGACAGTATTTACATATTGAAATGCCATGTCAAATTGCTAGTGCAGTAAATCTCAGCTGTGGGAAGTAATTAGTTGGGTAAATGTATGTAATATAAGTGGGTACCCACTGTCATGATGTAAACAAGAGTGATGCTAATTCATGACTGGATTTATTATAGTTGTTGAGAATACATATACAATCTGTAAATAGGTTTGTACAAATCTCATCTTGTTTGGGATGTGGCTTGGATGTGTGTGGGAACTTGGTAAAGTAAACGATATATCAGTAAATAATGTACTTCTGAAAGGTTCCGATCTTGTAAAATCGCTGTTTTTTTGGCATAGTCAACACACAGCGTGGACGCTTAAGAATGCAGAGCATTGTGTTGATTGGAAGGAAGATTGATATGTGGGAGGAAGAAGTAGGGAGAATGAGAGAGGCAATGCAATCACAGGTTGGAGTTTTATTATGATTTCGTAAAAAGCCTGTCGCCGTTTGTAGCGACAAATTAACGTGATTCAGCAAGACTGGCATGTACAGCTATTTCTATGGCACGAAAGTGACAGTACACGAGAACCATGTGTATACGTAATGACTGCCATGACCTTCGAGGCATCATGTTCGCCTTCATTGGCTAATTATATAGAAAACAAAAACGATATCCGATGGTGGCTTCGAAATGAGAAATTGGGTTTCCAACTCGAAGCGTGTCTTGCATCATTTACCAGGCCACGCAAATCAGAATGAATAGTTCATAACCAGACACAATGCACGAAGAGCTTCTAGGAATGTGGTGGAACCCTTTAAGAGATGAGTTCAAGTTTGTGAACAAGTTTGATTTTTATTTTATTTTTTCTATTGATACATTCAATGGCAGTATTTTTGATGAGAGCATTAATCCTACAAAAGCGACAAATTCTTCGAATCATTATCATTATTATTCTTCGATCTTTGATCCTCTTTTTTATTATGGACGTTTGGCATTACACCAAAATAAGCACATTAAATTTAACACATCAAATTTTAAGACATACAAATTAACACATCATAATTAACATATCATAATTAACACATCAAAATTATCACATGAAAATCAGTCCAAGAGTAACAACTCAAAATTCTCACGTTAAAATAATCTCATCAAAATTATCACATCAAGATTATCTCATCAAAGTTATCACATCCAAATTATCACATCACAAATATAACACGAAAATTACCTCATCACTATTATCACAACATAATTATCATAAGAGAATTATCACAAAAAAATCATCACATCAAAATTAACACATTAAAATTATCGCTTAAAATTTATCACATTAAAATTATCACAAGAAAATTACCACTTCAAAATGATCACATCAAAAATATCAGATTAAAATTAACACACCAAAGTTGTCACAACACATCAAAACTAACACAACCAAAGTATCATATCAAAATTATTACATCAAAATTATCACATCAAAATTATCACATCAAAATTATCACACTAAAATTATCACGTCAAAATTAACACACCAAAGTTATCAAATCAAAATTATCACATCAAAATTATCATATTAAAACTACCACATCAAAATTATCACATCCAAATCATCACATAAAAATTATCACATCCAAATCATCACATAAAAATTATCAGTTCCAAGTTATTATATCAAAAATATCACATCGAAATTACCACACCAAAGTTATCATATCAAAATTATCATATAAACAATTATCACAGCAAAATTATAGCATCAAAATTAACACATCAAAATTAGCAAACAGGCAATGGCAAACCTACAAGAGTAAAAATTGCCTATGAAAAGCTTTTCAATTCGCCGTTCGGATTCGGCACAACTGTAGGTCAAAGTATCAAAGTACGGCACAACCGTAAGTCCCTTCCATTCATGTACAAATATAACACGCACAACATGGGCGATTGCGAAAAGCTTGTCCGTTGGCGCTACATGTGGTCATAGTCGACACTGAATTGAATTCATTGTGGTAAAGGCATAACACTTGCCACAATGGCTGTCTATCCCTTTATACATAGGTGTTGTGTGTGATTGCATTCCCTCTCTGATTCTCCCTCATTCTTTCTCCCAACTATCAATCTTCCTTCCATTCAACACAATGCTCTGCATTCATAGGGGTACAACCAGAGTGTTTAATGTAACAAAAAAAAAAACAAAAAAAAATTATCAGATCCAAATTATCACATCAATATTATCTGATCAAAATATTCACATTAAAATTAACACACTAAAGTTATCACATAACATCAAAACTAACACAACCAAATTATCACATCAAAATTATTACATCAAAATTGCCACATCAAAATTATCACATCAAAGTTATCGCATCCAAATCATCACATCAAAATGATCACATCAAAGCTATCACATCAAAATTATCACACCAACATTATCACATCAAAACTAACGCAACCAAATTACTTACTAACTTATTTAGACTACACTACATATGTACAGCCGATGATCGGTCTTGGCCGCCTCTATAAAACTTCGCCAGTCGCTTCTGCTATGTGCGCGCTGGCGCCAGTTGATGAGGCCAAGTGCAGCCAGGTTGTCCTGTACCTGGTCTTTCCAACGGATATCTTCTGCGTGTTCTTCCACCGTGGCTCGAATAAAACACCCTTCTAGCCGGAGCGCTTTCTTCCCTCTTCTTATCTTCTGCGTGTTCTTCCACCGTGGCTCGAATAAAACACCCTTCTAGCCGGAGCGCTTTCTTCCCCCCTATAAACATGACCCAGCCAGCAGACGCTAAATTTTTATACGCTTGACTAAGTCAGTGTCGGCATACAGCTTACGGAGTATTTTCCTCTCGAATGCTCGTAACAGCCTCTCACCAATGTCAGTGGTCAATGTACACGTCTCAACGCCGTATATGGTATTAGGACGGGAAAGATGAGGGACTTATGGAGCGTTATTTTCGTCGGTCGAGAGAGGGCTTTGCTTCTCAATTGTCTACTAAGCCCGTAGTAACACTTGTTGGGAAAAGTTAGTCTCCGCTTGATCTCAAGGCTGACATTATTGTTGGTATTAATGCTGGATCCTAGGTAAACTAAATCCGTGACGACTTCAAAAGTATAGTTGTCAACAGTAACATTTTGTCCAAGATGCCGTGACTCTTTGTTTGTTGACACAAGGTATTTCGTTTTGTCCTCGGTCACCACTAGACCCACTCGACGAGACCCCCTTTCCAGGTTGGAGAATGCTGCACTGACTGCTTGAGCGATTTTGCTAATGATGTCAATATCATCAGCGTATGCTAGCAGCATGACACTCTTGTAGAAGATAGTGCCAGAGATGTCGATGTTCGCAGCTCGAATTATTTTCTCCAGCATAAGATTAAAGAAGTCGCACGATAGGGAGTCACCTTGTCTGAAACCTCTTTTGGTATCAAATGGTGCGGAGAGGTTTGTCCCAATTTTCACTGCGCTGGTGGTGTCGGTCAGTGTCATTTCGCAAAGACGAATGAGTTTTGCAGGGATACCAAAATCAGACATTGCGGCGTACAAGTGATCCCTAATCGTGCTGTCGACTGTCGAAGGCGGCTTTATAATCGACGAATAGATGATGGGTGTCGATCTGTTTTTCTCGGGTCTTTTCCAGGATTTGGCGTAGTGTGAACATCTGGTCGATGGTAGACTTACCAGGCCTGAAGCCACACTGATAAGGTCCAATCAGTTTGTTGACGATGGGCTTCGGTCTTTCGCACAGTACGCTCGATAGAACCTTATATGCAATATTAAGAAGGCTTATCCCACGGTAGTTGGCGCAGATCGTGGAATCACCTTTCTTATGGATTGGACAGAGTACGCTGAGGTTCCAATCACTTGACATGCTTTCAATCGCCCATATTCTGCATAGAAGCTCATGCATGCGTTTTTTGAGCTTTTCGCCTCCGGTCTTAAACAACTCAGTAGGCAGGCCATCTGCACCTGCAGCCTTATGGTCGGGCGGCGGTACTTCAACGCCGTCAGTGATTGGGGTTTTCGGAGTAGATTCCGCAATGGCGGGATTATTACCGGTCTTCAAACCATCAGTCAGGCGTCTTATTCTTTCAAAGAATTTTCGGACCTCGTTCCTGTCCCGCAACATTTCGGTATCATTGAACTCGCGTCTTTCTTCATCTCTTTTTTTGCGCCTGAAAAGACTTTTCTCCTCCCTCCTCAACTCTCTGTATCGCAGCTCGCGTTGCAACTGACTGCAAATTTAAGCAGTAAAACTTATTCCCATTTAAGTTTCTTTTGAGATGTAAAAGTATAGCATTCCATAGTCTAATGGTGTTGATGAAAAACATCCGAGATGAATTAAGGTATTTGAAGTTAGGAACAATAAAATTTTAGGGCCTTTCTGACTGAGAGCAAATCAGCTTATCATATAAATATGTTAAGTTCTTTCTTATAATTAATTTAAACAGAAAAATACCATACATTTCCTAGCTTTCAGATAGTCAGAGATACTGCAGTTTCCTCTTGGTTTCCATAGGAATATAAGCAGCGGAGACTCTTAAATTATGGATTGTTAAAACACTATTGATATGGTCGACACAAGACACACTCGAGTTCATACAGAAACCTAAATTAGTTATTTTGTCAACGAATTTCAATTGCACAGTTCTTAAATAAAAAAGGGGAATATTTGTATGAGAAATTTTTTCCTTTGAGATTGATAAAACTTATGGATAAAAAATTACTTATGGTACCATATTAGCATTTAGACTCAAAGCATTGCCAGAAGCCCAATTAAAAATAGATAGTAAGTCATCATTTATTCTTGCACTGAGGTCATCAACAAGGCCAACACGATTTGTTAAATAAAGCTGTATATCATGAGCATACGCATGCACAAGGACATTTTTACAAGTAACAAATACCATATATCATTGACAAATATACTGAACAATAACGAACCAAGAACAGATGCTTGCGGAACACCTGAAGTTACCGGTTTAAATTGAGGATAGGAATTGCCTACTCTTACTCGTTGGAATCTACCCTCAAGATAACTATTCATTAGCCTTAATTAGCTTGCACAAAACCTCAAGTAGGATTTTAACTTTCCACATAACAACACATGATCCACTGAATCAAATGCTTTAGAAAAGTCCAAGAGGCAGAGGAGAGTGAGATCAGCCTGTTCAAATGGTACCAGAATATCATCCATAATTTTCACCATGGCAGTGGAGCAGCTATGACCTTTCCAAAAGCCAGACCGAAATGGTGATAGAAGATTGTTTACAAATAAGTAATTAGAGATTTGCTCAGACATGGATGTTTCACATATTTTTTATAACGAGGACAGAATACTAATATCATTGACTACACATGCATATGGTTTCTTAGCCACTGTCAATACTGTTGCTATTTTCCACATACTTGGAAAAGAAGAAATAGTAAAGCAATAGTTAATTAAATGTGTCAATGGAGCCAAGATATATGGAAAACAATCTTTACAAACATAATTGGCACAATATCTTCACCGGCAGCATTAGATTTTATCTTCATCACACATCTGACCACATCACTTTCATCAACCGCAGGGAGCTGAACGAATTTATTTGAGGGGACAGTAGCATGGAAATTTTTGGCTGAATGGACTAGGCCAAACAGAAATAAAAAATCATATAAGATGTCAGGAGCTAACTGACGAGGGAATCAGTTTTGCGGTACACACCAGAACGAAATGACAATAAGAAAGATTTTAGCAGACAAACGCCGAGCAAGGAATTGATCTGATATAAATTTTTGTAAAAATTATTGAAAATTATTATTTTTATAAAATATTCTGATAACGACGGTATATAAACTGAAAAACAAATCTAAGAAAGGTCCATCGTGGATTATCAATTATAAAACAGATTCCTCTGAATAGACTAAAATACCGCCAAATTTTTTTAGTTTCAAGAACATAACTACTACTACTCTAGTAAAAATATTACATTTTAAATAATAGGGTATCTAATCCTAGTTTATTTATAAAATTTTCGAGTTTCAATAAAAATAAAATAAAAATTCATAAATTTAAAATTTCACCTTATAAATTTATTTTTATATTTATAATTTAAAATTTAACTCTTACTGAAAAAAATTTATTTGTATTATTTGTATAACCGCGACTGCTGGCACAAATTTTGCCAATACTATATAATATAACTATATCTAAATTTCTTTAATAAATAATACTAATTACTGTGACTAAAATTAAATTATTTATTATTAAAATAAATAAAACTTCATATAAAAATTTACATATAAAATAAATTATTAACAAATTTTTAAGCCAAAATAAAACTTTATAAATTTATAAAAAAAAATTAATAAATTTAATTAAATTTGTATAAATTTAATTAAATAATAATATGTAGTATTATATATAATTAATTAATTATACATTAATAAATAACTTAATTATATCAATTACTCACATGAATTTTCCAAATAAAAATTAATATTAAATTTTAACCCCTAATTAAAATTTAATACAAAATTCAATAAGTATATTTATACAAAAAATTATAAATAAATTAAATATAACAAAAAAAGAAATTTTAAAATTAACTAAAAATGCAACAATACAGGTCTCTAAGTCATAAGATAAATTACTCGGTTACTGAAACGTCAGCTGAGCCTAGAAAGAAATCAAGGGTTTCAGACTTATTTAAGTAATCAGGACTCTACTGTGAAAGCCAATTATTCGTTGTGGAAAGCAACAAAAAAGCTCAAAGGTCAAATTCTGCACAAACTTGGGAAAGCTCCAGGTTATGATTTAATAACCGCCAAAATTTTCAAAGAATTACCAGAGAAAGGAGTTACTTTCCTAACATACCTTTACAATTCTGTATTAAACAGAAATTCCATCCCACAGAAATGGAAGGTTGCAAAAATAAGTTCTCGTATGATACCGAAACCTCGTAAAAACCTAAAAAAAAGCGTCATCGGCCAATTAGCTTACTGCCAGTCGCCTCAACCATTTTAGAAAGCCTCTTCCTAAAAATATTATGTCCAATAATCAAAAATCGACACCTTTATCCTGAACATCAATTCGGTTTCAGAGAAGGCCATGCAACGATCGAGTAGACTCACATAATAGTATTACGAATACACTACGCTCTAAAAAATAAGAAATATTGCACAGCAGTGTTTCTTGACATCTCCCAAGCTTTCGATAGAGTATGGCACGAATGCCTTCTATACAAAATTAAGAAAATGCTCCCATTAAACTTTTACCTATGTGTTAAGACGTACCTAAGCGATTGAAATTTCTTGATAAAACACGGCGAAGAAGTCAGCGACCTTTACAATATTCAAGCTGGTGTACCACAAGGAAGTGTAATGGGCCAATTAACTACCTCCTGTTTACATCAGACCTTCCTTCAACTAAAAGAGTCTTGATTGGAACTTTCGCAGATGACACTGCTGCTTTGGCAGTTAGTGAAAGCCCCGTAGCAGCTTCAAATCTACTGCAGAGAAGTATTAATAATATTTCAGATTGGCTAAAATGTTAGCGAATAACTGCCAATGAAGCGAAGTCAACTCAAGTTTCTTTCACAATAAGAAGAGATACATGCCCTCCAATTACAATGAATGGGAAACAAATTCCACAAGCAGATACCAAGTGCTTGGGTATTATTCTCGATCGTTTCCTCACTTGGAGAAAACATATATTCACCAAATGAAAAGCTTTCGGTTTCCAGATATTGCAAATATTGCAAAGATTGGAAAACAAAGTCTTAAGAATGGTTGCAAATGCATCATGGTACGTCACAAAACAACAACTGCACCGGGATTTAAAAATTCCAACAATTAAAGAAGAGATCAAATTTCAAGTCATCTCCTACAGAAGACGAATACACAACCATCCCAACAATTTGTGTAAGACTCTGATGACCTCAGAAACACAGTTTAAAAATCTTAAACGTAAAGCCACGCAAAATCTCCGTGATTAATTTTGTATATTAATGTTACTAAAAATTTTAAAAAATGTACATAAATGTAAATTTGCATATTTATTCATTTGGTTGCATCACTGGATGTATTCCATTCAAGTTATTAAATTTATAACATCAAATATTAGACATAAGTATTGCTTATTGTTAGCATGAAAAACAAATTGCATATATTGAATATCAATAAAAAAAATTATGGTAAAGGCACACATCCACAATGGCTGACTGTCTCTTTATCGGTGTCCTATGATTGCATTCCCTGCCTGTGTTGTTTTAATTTTGTCTAGGCTTATAAATGTTGGGGAATTTTAGTATAGCTTTTCATGTTTAAAACGAACAAAAAACGATTTCTTGGCCAAAATTTCAGCAATTTTCAAAATTCAAATAAATTTGCTTAGTTTCTAGCTTATTAATCTTGATTTTAGTATAATTTTGCCAGTTTTTATTCGATTAGTTTAAAACGTTGACAAATTAAATTTGATAGATAAACTCCTCTCGAATAAGTGACCAAAAGATAATCTTCATCTATTTTAAGGTTAGAAACTGAAGGGAATTTTCAACGTCTTCTCTCTAAATAGTCTGATTTAATATTTGAAAGTCATCAGAACACACTCATAATGAATTTAAATATTCTCTGCTATATAGTGAATTCGATGGGGTTAAATACAATGATCGAGTTAGGATTCCTTTCTTTACAAGATTGGTTAACAGCGGCCTTACCATCATTTACTACATATGTTTATCCAAAGCTGAAACCGTTTTCTACCGTTTTGCATCGCCTTTGCATCGTTATACAGCACAAATCGATATTTTTGTATCAAACATAGTACAGGATGGCAAAAACAAAATATTATGCAGTTATTATATTACTATTTTATTAATTATATAATATTAATAAATTAGAACCGGGGACGGTATTCTATCGAGGGCAGAATTACGTAATCGGAAACTGTACCAAAATCGGGAACATTTGATATGTGTGAACGACTGTTTTGAAAATAAAATTTCGGTCTCCAAAATCGAATTTTCAGCCTCATACACGCCTTATTTAAGTTTATTACCAGTTTGAAAAGCTTGTGCCAAAATCTTTAAAACATAATATTAAGTTTGTTCTAAGTTAGACAAAAGATTCACATCTGTTATAATAATTTTAATTTTAATTTCAGGAAACCAATTTAAAATTCTTTGAAGAAATGCGAACATTTGTAAAGAAATTAATGGATAAAGAGGTTAATAAGATGCTTGAGCACCCAATGAATAAGAAATACATCTCACAATATGATATCATACAATTTGTTGCACAGTCAAAAACTACTTTAGATATTCTAAATTTGAATGACACACAAATATTTGAACAACTGATAGATATACTTGATCAGGTGTCGAATACAGTTGCAAAACAAAAAACGTTCAGCAATAATTTGGAAATACAAGACCAGTTTAGAAGACAACCTAATGGACAATTAACCAAAAGCAAAAGAACTCCTTTTGAATTTGATATGGAATATATTAAAATAAATTTGCTGCTTATTCACGACATTCATAATTCAAATCACAATAACAATCGGAAAGAAAAATTTGATGTTATTGAACGAGTGACATCGTTGGTGGAAAAAATGTGCTTAAGCACTGCGATCGTAAATGAAAGTATAGGTAATTTTTTTTCTATTTGTTGTACATTCTGCTAATTGCAAAAGTTTTTACACCAACACCAAATCCACATACATACATATGCATAAATTATATTTTTTTACTATTATATATGTAGTTTTATTAAAACACTCGGCACTATGTGTCGTTTTTAGTTTAGTTTTTGATGTTAGTTTATTTAATGTGAGTTTTATAACTGACTTAAATTCATGAATTAATCTACTTATATAATGATGAAACAAGTATGTTTCTCAACCCTAATATATACTGTTTGTATACTTGGCACAAAACAAATAAAACCATTGATTTATCTAAAATATAGAAACTGAAATTTCTTATGTTTTGATTTAGTTTTTAATTTGTAAAATTATTTTTCCGAATTTGACAAGTTCATCTTCTGAGATTATATATAGTGTATTAAACAGGCTTAATGAACGTTAGGTTTGTTATAGAGAGAATAACAACAATGTGTGTGTGTGGTCAGATGATAGTTTCGGCCATAGAGAACTTAGTGGTAAATCTTTGTTGTTCAATAATCGATAAAAGTTCATGTTTGAATACCTACATAGAATTACCATTATAAGAATTTTTCAAATATTTTCACTAGATGGAATTATTGAAACAGACATGCCACACTGCTCTATATACTTATACCATATTTGTTTTTATTCTCTTTTCACTACTCAATTCATAACGGCAAGAATTATTTTCTGAAACTAGCATTAATGCGTTTAGTCAATTTTGTTGTTATATAAGCAGTACATTAGTTGGTTGTGGCAGTCAAATTAAACACACATTTTAAGCAATAGATTATTGAGTACATAGTTATAAGTGTACATACATTATCTGAGCCGACGATGTTAAGAGTAGTTAAGTGATTTTCTTATGTCAATGGAGTTATTAGATATAAATCAGTTTTTACATAGTTCTTCAGAATTTAATTGCAATTATTATTGATCTATTTCCATACGCCATTACTCCTGTTCTGACTAATTTCAATTTGTAAAAATCTATTCGGTACGAATCTATTTCTTCGGATGCTTGAATGAATCTATTTTATTTTCTCTATATTTTAGTTTAAGCATGTAATACGTGTAAAATATATGACGTATAATTTCTGATTTTCTTTCCATTAATTGCTTATATGAATTCTTAATTTTTTCTCCTTCTCTTTCTATGGTTGTTTCAGCATATTGAATGAATCATTAAAATGTTTATTAATTATTACTTGATTGTTAACATTTGAAACAATATTCTTTTTATCTGTAACATCCAAATGGGTCACAATTTCTTCCCTATCTTTGTCCAAATAACCACTTATTATGCTACCTACAAAATTCAATAATCCTCTTTTTCTTCTATTGCTGGTGTCTGGTGTGACTTTGATTATCCCAATTTTGTTTTTTAATAAGTCCCTATTGTAAATACTTATCTAAGTATACTACATATTTATAGTAAGTATCTTCAATTTGTTTGGAAATATATCTATATATATATATATATTCTTCCAGGGGTATTATATGCAATATTGTAATACCCAGATAGGTGGTGTGACCTGTTATTGTGTTATTACTATTATCGTCAGGAGGATCAAAGCGAACATTGATACATGTAAATTTAAATGGCCTTTTAATGTTTGCTTGATGTACGTTTTGTATTTTAAGATTTTGTAATATGGTTCGTTGTTGTGTTTCAATCCTTTATAATTTCGAACCTGTTTGCCTATTTTCTATTCTTTTTGCTATTATGTGTTCTTTAAATTGTAATGGTTGTATTTTCATAAAGTTTTAAAAATGTGTTAGAACCTGTAAACACATAAACTATTTAAATGTTAGCGGTGTTCTAAACTATTCTGTTAGTGGAGACTCACAGTAAAGGGCAACATTGCGCAAAATTACATAGCAACATTTTTGTATACTTACTTACTTACTTACTTAGCTGGCACTACAACCGATGATCGGTCTTGGCTGCCTCTACAAAGCTACGCCAGTCACTTCTGCTATGTGCGCGCTAGCGCCAGTTGATAAGGCCAAGTGCAGTCAGGTTGCCCTGCTCCTGGTCTTTCCAACAGAAATTAGGACGTCCCCTTCTGCGTGTTCCTCCACCGTGGTTCGAATAAAACACCCTTCTACTTCTAGCCGGAGCGCTTTCTTCCATTCGCTCAACATGACCTAGCCAGCGAAGCCGCTGGAGTTTTAAACGCTTGACTATGTCAGTGTCGGCGTACAGCTCATACAACCCATCGTTCCATCTTATTCGATACACGTCGTCCACGCATACTGGACCGTAGATCTTACGGAGTACGGAGTATCTTCCTCTCGAACGCTCCTAACAGCCTCTCATCATTGATGGTCAATGTCCACGTCTCTGCGCCATACATTAGGACGGGAAGGACGAGGGACTTATAGAGTGTTATTTTCGTCGGTCGAGAGAGGGCTCTACTTCTCAATTGCCTACTGAGCCCGTAGTAACACCTGTTGGCAAGAGTTAGCTCCGCTTGATCTCAAGGCTGACATTATTGTTGGTGTTTATGCGGGATCCTAGATATACGAAATACTTGACGACTTCAAAAGTATAGTTGTCAACAGTGACATTTTGTCCAAGACGCCGTGACTCTTTGTTTGTTGACACAAGGTATTTCGTTTTGTCCTCGTTCACCACTAGACCAACTCGACGAGACTCCCTTTCCAGGTTGGAGAATGCTGCACTGACTGCTCGAGCATTTTTGCGAATGATAACATTTTTGTATACAAACTACTTTTTGTGTAATTTTACCGTTTTCGAGTCCAAAGTTCATTGGAGACATTGTAACTCGAATTTTTTAAAATAAAATGAGGAGAAAGTTGCCAGAACTGACGGAGACGAGTCGATTTTAGTTAGACCACTACATTGCATACATACATATAGTATTTCTTGACAATTGCTTTGGCGAACATAAGTGCAAACGAGGATTGGATGGATTACCTAGCTGCAGGATACCTAATTAGTCTCAGGGAAATCATAGGGCTCCAAGCGACCATTCTTTGGCAAGTTGGAGGATAAGCGACCCTTACCAAATCAAAATATAAATCAACATGCAACACAGTAGTCTTAAATTAACTTAAAAATAAGCATGCATATAATAAATTAAAATAATTAAGACAACTAAAAGAAAAATATTATATCAAAGAAAGGAAAAAACAAGAAACAAAAAAAAAGTGGAAGATTTTTTTATAAGCTTAAAAATTTAAATTAAGTAAGCATGCTAACAAACAAAAGTGATTAAAATGAAGTGTATTAAAATAGTGCTAAGTGTAAAAAGTAATTTTGTAAATGCAGCAATATTGATTGCGCATGCATTGTCATGGACAAGCACATGTACATAATTGGGAAATTAATATTTTCTTTTAAAATTTTTTTAATAACTAATTTTTCTCCCCAAATTAAGCGAACGAGAAAAACCTTTCATCGTTACTACTGGGTTCAGGGAATAGCTGTGAGTTGTAGTTTTATTATTTATTATTTTTTTTTTATTCACCTTTAAAATTTGAGAGAGGTACGCTACATATAAAGAATATAAAATTATCCCAGGCGATATATACTTGTGTCCGTTAAGTAAAATTTTTTTTCCGAGAATTTTTTTGTTTCATCAGATTAAAGTATGCATGATTAAAAATTATGCACATAATATATTTTTTTTTTAACACTTAGTTTTGATTAGTTTTTTTTTCATTCATACACAACAACAAAAGTATGAATTATTACTTTAAATCTTTAAAAAATTATAATTTCTAACTAAATTAATTTCTACTCTTTTAGCTACCTACATATGTTATTATGATAGGGTATAATATGAATATATATAACGCTGGAAAATAGGGTTTCAATTTTGTCATTTTTGCAGTATTTTAATAGAATTTTCTTTTTTTTATAATAAATGAATTGTTATTTTAACATGAATTAAGTGTTTTCTGATCTTGGTCAGGAGTAGTAATATTAAATTAGGGGATTCTAATGAAGTCAGCCCTCTAGAGTCCAAAGGTAGGGTGGGAATCGTCATGGGCATGAGCAGCATTTACTTAGACCAGCTTGCTCCAACATATCTATTTTTGCCAAACCTGTCAGATACCTCTTATATTTTTCTTTTTATACCTTTATTTTTTGTTTGTTTAACAAGCACGTGAATCTTATTTCGTAATGTGTGGAATTGTGCAGGGTACAAGATCCCCCCCCCCCCCCCCCCATATCTCCCGAACTAGCTAGCAAGCAAACCAGCACGTGCAACCGTCCCCTTCGCACATTCAAACATGGTTTTTTCTAGAACTCTTACCATTAGACAAAGAGATCGGCATTACAAATATTGGCGCCCAACGTGGGGCCCAAGACAATAACAAAAGACCGTCTAGCTCAGTCGGTAGAGCATGAGACTCCGAAGACGATAACAAAAAAAGTAATAATCATCATAACTTCGGGTTTCCCAATTTTAATACAATTTTTTATTACAGATTTTTTTGTTTTGTTCATTTTTGGAATAAAGTTCCACGAGTGTAATAATCAGATTACGGTTCTGGAATTATTAATATCTGGTGTATATTGCTAGAAGTGATCCGCTCTCGTATTTTCTGAATCTATTCACCCCTTTATGTTGAAAATCAGCTTTTAGTTTACAGTTAAATTTTTGCTTTGTTTTTGTTTATTATTGCTCAGTTGAGGTTTTAAGAAAGTTAAAATTAATCAGTTAGTTGGAAAATTCGATTAAAGTGCGTTTTTAATAGCCTTATTCGACCACTATTTGATATTTGGAAACTTTCTTCAAAGGCAATCGATAAATCCATTAATAAATTTTAGCTTACAGTTCAATCTGGCTTTGAAAAAAATAGATGTGTAATTATATTTACTATTATTATATTTATTATAAAAGACCAAGAAAACATATATATAAAAAAAAATTTGTTTTTAGAATGCCTCTTACGAGAAGTACTGAAAATCTACCCGACGCGGTAGAAGTTGATATAAAATCTTGTTCTATATGTAAACGACAGTTTATAATAGCTCAAGTGTTATCAGAAACTCAGTGTGGACATGTTTTTCACAAGATTTGTATATCCAAATGGATACGAGAATCAAACACTTGTCCAATTTGTCGAGCGTCAAGCACATTAAATCGACTAAAAAATCATAAAATAAGTAACAAAAGTGATTCAGATACACAAGCATGTTCTGGTGAAACAATACCTGAAGAAGCCTCCTCTAGTCGTGGAGCTATACCAAAAGTTAACGGTAATAGGCAATACAAGGAAGTCTTGAGGGCTAGCCAACCGGACACTCAAGCAGTTTCTGTGAATACGTCAGGGATTTTATAATTACCCCCAGAAAATCGTTATGAAGAAGTCTCAGATTCAACTCTGAGTAATCGTATCAATGAAGCTATTCAGGTGCAGTTAGCTCAGCTGAACTTACACAATAGATAATGATGTAGATAAACCTTTAAACAACAACAACCACAATTCTGATAATAACAATAATCATATCAGACAAGGAATTATCATAATTTCAATTTGTCACCAGTAAAAATTTCAAGTATAATTGCCAACTGGCAAATAAAATTCAGTGGTAAAGATAATACTTTGACAGTAGACAAATTTATTTATCAAATTCAATCACTTACTAGACAAAACCTTCGAGGATATTTTGAATTATTATGTGCTAATACTCATATGCTATTTGTTGGCAAAGCTCTGGATTGGTTTTGGCGTGTGCAGACAGACTCAAAAGCAACCCAGTCTTATTTAAATCGGCATCTTGTCAAACAGATCCAATTAAACCATTGGATGTAAAAATTTTAAGTCGTATTAATAGGGTCGAGCCCCCGTATTTTGTTAAACATTTTAAGCCTTTACATGAAAGAATTAAGGAATATCAAAAAGCAAGAAAGATTATATTTGATATTGAATCAGTTAATAAACTTAAGAAGAAAATAAGAAGATCAACTTTTAGGTTAAGGAATTTTTAGAAATCAGTTAAGAAAAATAGAAAGTTTTTATGCTCAGTAATTGTTAGTAATATTCAACTGGAAGATTTGCGTTCTTATGCCAATGTCACTATTCTTGGAGAAAAGATTTTAGGGTTGTTAGATACCGGCGCATCAAGCAATTGCATTGCAAACGATTTTGCAAGAAAACTTGTTTCAGAAAATATATTTAAGTTTAAATGCTTTGCCTGTTATGTCAAAACGGTAGATGGCAGAAGTCATGCAACAGTAGGGTGCATATTAGCGGAGGATGTTTATAAAAATATTACAAGAAAAATAAACTTTTTAACTATCCCGTCTTTAACACAAAATTTATATCTAGGTGTAGATTTTGTTAGAAGTTTTAATTTAGCACAAGATTTATTCATAGATAATTTAAATTTAAATAATGTCGATTATATTGGAGAAATTAAAGGTGATACAAATATGCAGGTAATAACTACAGAACAGCGTGATAAATTGAATGCAGCAATTTTATTGTTTCCTTCATTCGCAAAAGAGGGTTTAGGTCGTACCAATTTGGCCAAGCATGTCATTGATGTTGGAAATAGCTAACCAATCAAACAAAGACATTTTTCACTATCACCAGCTGTAGAAAAACTTCTTTTTTCTGAAATCGATCGTATGCTTTCATTAGGTGTTATAGAGGAATCACAGAGTGCATGGTCTTCACCTGTTGCATTAGTCTGTAGACCAGGAAAAGTTCGTATATGGTTAGATGCACGAAAAGTTAATAGTGTTACCATGAAGGATGCTTACCCTTTACCAATCATTGATGGAATTCTTAGTCGACTTCCTAAAGCTAAATTTATTACTTACTTACTTTACTTTCAATGGCACAACAGCCCAAGGCCGAGCTTTTCGCATCCGCTCATGTTGTGCGTGTTATATTTGTACATGAATGGAAGGGACCTACAGTTTAATGCCGAATCTGAACGGCGAAGTGAAAAGCTTTTCATAGGCAATTTTTACTCTTGTAGGTTTGCCATTGCCTGCCAAGAGGTGGTGCCGTGTAGAAAAATTATTTTTTCTACTTTTTGATTTTGCCTGTGCCGAGATTCGAACCCCAGACACTCTGCGTAACAGTCCAACGCACTACCACTACGCCACAGCGACCACTTTTATGGAACAATGTTTGTAGTAAAGTGTCCGAAATTTGAAGGGAGACAGTAGTAACTCTATGGGATGAAGATGATGAGGATGATTGACGAAATATATCAATAACCTCTTGCAGCGATTTAATATTTTTGCTGATTTCGGCAATGGACGAGGCAGTATGTTCCCAGTATGTTTTCTCTTACAGGTTTGTTTTTTAATAATGCACATATCAGACTATCAAAGCATAGTGCCATTTCTTTAAAACTTTCCTCATTAGCCATGGATTACGTGTGGTGCTTCGAAATGAGGTTATCCTTTTCGTAGTTAAGCCTCTCAATGTGACCCACAATATTGAAATGGTCTTCAAGATATGGATGATACCAATCTCTTGGGGCATCTATACATACACCATAGAGCTTTAGATTACAAAAATCTTTGCATATCACAAACTTTAATGTATTGTCAAAGGTGCTACAATTCGACAGACTACACTTAAAGCTCATTATCACTGTCAGCAATATCAGTACACAAAATTAGATCAAAAATTGTTTAGGTCAACGCACGTAGAAGAGTTTAATAATTGCAAAAAAAGAAATGTCGTAGGTCGGCGGAAATTAAATTGAATCACGAAATTTCGAAATTAACAGAAACGGACAAATTGCGTTGAACAGCGTAATTAAATAAAATAAAAACTTGTGTAGCAATTAAAAACACGTCCGAACGTTCAAGTTCTTTTCTGTACTTTTTCTGCTGTTGCAAATTTTCTGAGTTTACAAAACTGCGATGTTCATAATGGAAAATATCTATGTAACTAAGTAAAGGGTGACTTTATTACTACTTTTTTTTGAAGTTTATATTTCGGACAGTTTACGCGTGATTCTTGACATGTGTCAAAGTAAAAAACGCTCAGTTTGGTTTGCCATTTTATCATGAACAACGTTTACAAATTATTGAAATTTATTATCGAAATTCGTGCTCTGTGAAAAATGTGTGTTCGCGAGCTTTTGGAGTGAAGACCAGCCAGAGGCAATTCAGCAGCCACTAATGCATCTCGGAAAATGCACTGTGCGTTTTATTGGCAGGCGCCATCATTGGGCCGTACTTATTCAAAGACGATGAAAGCCGCAACGTTATGGTCAATGGAGAAAGGTACCCTCCGCTGATAACAGACATTTTTTTTGCCGAAAATGCAAGAATTGGACTTGGTCGACATGTGGTGCCATACTGTACGCGAAACCATGCATCAATTGAGAGGCGAATTCGGTGAGCAGTTAATCTCACGTTTTGGTACAGTCAATTGGCCACTAAGATCGTGTGATTTGACCCCGTTAGACTATTTTTGTGAGGCTATGTTAAGTCTATTGTCCATAAGGACACGATTGCGGCTTTGGAAGCCAACGTTGAACGCGTTATTGGTGAGATTCCGGCCGAAATGTGTGAAAAAGTGTGCCAAAAATGCACCTTCAGAATGGACGAAGCGTAGCCGAGGGCGACATTTAAGTTAAATTATCTTTAAAAAGTAAATGGCATGAATTGATTTATCGATCCAAAGAAAAATTCACAATCATTCTTACTTACTTACTTAGTTGGCGCTACAACCGATGATCGGTCTTGGCCGCCTTCACAAGGCTTCGCCAGTCACTTCTGCTATGCGCGCGCTGGCGCCAGTTGATAAGGCCGAGTGCAGTCAGGTTGCCCTGCACCTGGTCTTTCCAACGGAGATTAGGACGTCCCCTTCTGCGTGATCCTACACCGTGGTTCGAATAAAACACCCTTCTAGCCGGAGCGCTTTCTTCCATTCGCTCAACATGACCCAGCCAGCGAAGCCGCTGGAGTTTTATATGCTTGACTATGTCAGTGTCGGCGTACAGCTCATACAGCTCATCGTTCCATCTTATTCGATACACGTCGTCCACGCATACTGGACCGTAAATCTTACGGAGTATCATCCTCTCGAACGCTCCTAACAGCCTCTCATCATTGATGGTCAATGTCCACGTCTCTGCGCCATACATTAGGACGGGAAGGATGAGGGACTTATAGAGCGTTATTTTCGTCGGTCGAGAGGGCACTACTTCTCAATTGCCTACTGAGCCCGTAGTAACACCTGTTGGCAAGAGTTAGTCTCCGCTTGATCTCAAGGCTGACATTATTGTTGGTGTTTATGCTGGATCCTAGATAAACGAAATCCTTGACGACTTCAAAAGTGTAGTTGTCAACAGTGACATTTTGTCCAAGACGCCGTGACTCTTTGTTTGTTGACACAAGGTATTTCGTTTTGTCCTCGTTCACCACTAGACCCACACGACGAGACTCCCTTTCCAGGTTGGAGAATGCTGCACTGACTGCTCGAGCGTTTTTGCCAATGATTTCAATATCATCAGCGTATGCTAGCAGCATGACACTCTTGTAGAAGATAGTGCCAGAGATGTCGATGTTCGCAGCTCGAATTATTTTCTCCAGCATTAGGTTAAAGAAGTCGCACGATAGGGAGTCACCTTGTCTGAAACCTCTTTTGGTATCAAATGGTGCGGAGAGGTCTGTCCCAATTTTTACTGCGCTGGTGGTGTTGGTCAGTGTCTTTTGCAAAGACGAATGAACTTTGCAGGGATACCAAAATCAGACATTGCGGCTTACAAGTGATCCCTAATCGTGCTGTCGACTGTCGAAGGCGGCTTTATAATCGACAAATAGATGATGGGTGTCGATCTGTTTTTCTCGGGTCTTTTCCAGGATTTGGCGTAGTGTGAATATCTGGTCGATGGTGGATTTACCAGGCCTGAAGCCACACTGATAAGGTCCAATCAGTTTGTTGACGATGGGCTTCAGTCTTTCGCACAGTACGCTCGATAGAACCTTATATGCAATATTAAGAAGGCTGATCCCACGGTAGTTGGCGCAGATCGTGGAATCACCCTTCTTATGGATTGGGCAGAGTACGCTGAGATTCCAATCACTTGGCATGCTTTCATCTGACCATATTCTGCATAGAAGCTCATGCATGCGTTTTTTGAGCTCTTCGCCTCCGGTCTTAAACAACTCAGCAGGCAGGCCATCTGCACCTGCAGCCTTATTGTTTTTCAGCCGAGCAATGGCTGTTAAGACCTCCTCATAGTCAGGCGGCGCTACTTCAACGCCGTCAGTGATTGGGGTTTCCGGAGTGGGTTCCGCAGTGGCAGGATTATTGCCGTCTTCGTCATTAAGCAGCTGCGAAAAGTGCTCCCTCCATAATCTCATTATGCCCTGGATATCTGTCACCAGATTTCCATCTTCATCCTTGCAGGAAGAGGCCCCGGTCTTCAAACCAAGAGTCAGGCGTCTTATTCTTTCAAAGAATTTTCGGACCTCGTTCCTGTCCCGCAACATTTCGATATCATTGAACTCGCGTCTTTCTTCATCTCTTTTCTTGCGCCTGAAAAGACTTTTCTCCTCCCTCCTCAACTTTCTGTATCGCTCCTTAGCAGCTCGCGTTGCAACTGACTGCAGGATGGCTCTGCAGACTGTGTTTTTTGCTTCAGTAGCATCGCGACACTCTTGGTCGTACCACATATTTCTCCGTCGACGGTGGTAGCCTAGCACCTCTTCGGCAGCCGTACGCATAGAGCGGGAAATGTGCGTCCACTGTGCGCATATATCATCAAGTTGAGGGGTGTTTTGCGAAAGGAGAAGTGCAAGTTGGTTGGCAAAGACTTTGGCTGTCTGTTGTGATTGCAGCTTTTCGACATCCAGCTTTCTCTTTGTACCTATCCGTACGCGATTTGCTACACATATACGTGTGCAGACCTTGGCTGCAACCAAGTAGTGGTCTGAGTCGATGTTTGCACCACGTATTGTGCGTACGTCTAGTACATTGGAAGCGTGCCTTCCGTCGATCACAACGTGATCAATTTGGTTTCGTGTGTTTTGATCAGGGGACAGCCAAGTGGCCTTATGGATATCCTTATGTTGGAATCTGGTGCTACTAACTGTCATGTTTCGTGCCGCGGCGAAGTCGATTAGTCTCATACCGTTATCGGTGGCTTCGTCGTGGAGACTGAATTTTCCGATCGTCGGACCAAAGAGACTCTCCTTGCCCACCTTGGCATTAAAGTCGCCTAACACGATTTTAACATCGTGGTGGGGGCAATGCTCATAAGCTTTGTCGAGGAGCTCGTAGAAGTCATCTTTGGTCGTTTCATCCTTCTCATCCGTCGGGGCATGGACACAAATTAGGCTGATGTTGAAGAATTTTGCCTTGATGCGGATAGTGACTAGGCGCTCGTTCACCGCCGTGAACCTCGAGACTAGATGACGCAGTCTCTTCCCAACCACAAATCCAACACTAAATTCGTGTCTCGACGCATGACAGCTGTAGTAGATATCACAGGATGCTCTTCTGGAGGAACCCTGTCCCGTCCATCGCATTTCCTGTACAGCGGTGATGTCAGCTCTATATTTTTGGAGGACATCCACCAGCTGGATAGAGGCACCTTCCCTGTAGAGGGTTCGGACATTCCAGGTGCATATCCGTAAATCGTTGTCCTTTGGGCGTTTGCGGGAGTCGTCAACATTAGAGGGGTTCATTATCCGAGGCTTGTTTGGAGGTTTCATTGGAGGATATTTTAACGTGGTGGGTTCCAAGCCCGACGCACAACCATTCATTCAAGGCCATGGAGAAACCCGCCGCACACATTAGTTAACTCACTGACGGTTGTCAGATCGCTATCCAGGGGACGCCACGAGGAGGCTGTGTGTCGACTTGAAACGTAGAAGCGCAAGGATCGACCATGGACGCACCTGCGACTGTCACGAACTTTACCTTGTGTCCTACGCCCCAGGCCCCTTTCACTTTTGTAAAATTTTATTGTTCTTTTGAATTATCAAAAACCACGCTCTTGAAAAATCACCTTTAGAAATCCAAGCAGCGATAGTAAGTCGATAGTAAAGTCGCTATGTACCATAACTTTCCGAACTTCCCATCGCTTTTCTCCTAGGTGTACTTGGCAATTGCTTCCAAGATATGTGAAGGGCGCTCATCTGCTTTCAAACGAAGTAGATTTGTGGCAGAACTCACGCCAATTGAATCCAGAGTAAAGTATTCTTCCATCATTTCATATAAACGGTTGATAGTGTTGCAGGAGCAGATATGTGTTGCTTGCTCGAGTCTATTTTAATTTACTCCTTCTCGACCGTAAACGCTCAATCGCTTTAGCTTCCTTTAATTTCAAGGGGTACACTAAGCCGTATCGGCAAGTCACACTACACTAAGCCCTATCGACAAGTCACATAAATGGCTTGATTACAGACTCCACAAGTGACAGCTGTGGCAGATTTATTCATGCTAGAGCACGAACGTTGCACGAACCATCGTCAGCTCAGATATTGTACACTTATGACTACTCAATAATTACAACCTTGTCAATTTTCGAAATTAATTATTTAATTTTACCATCAGCTTAAAATGTGTATTTAATGTGTGCCACAAACAAACATTCTAAAATATTTTATTTTTGCGCACAATAATTGCCTCTTGCTGATTGTCCGATCCACAAAATTCAGTGACTGCAACAAGCGAATTCATATTGACTGCCGTGCCGTGACAGAGTCGTCGCTACTTAACAGCCTATTTCGTGGATAAACCCCTGTAGAGCGCATATGGATCATCAACACCAAACATCTTTACGGTAAAACAGAGTACTACTGTGGGCAAAAGTTAGTAAGACTTTGTTCATAATTTCAAATTTTTTTATTCATTCTTCTAAATCTATTTCGTCCCCTTCAAAGTAATCCCCCCCGGTCCCAATACACTTGTGCCAACGTTTTTTCCAATTCTCGTAATAGTTGTTAAAGTCAATTTCCGGAATAGCCTTCAATGCGCTTAGCGATTCATGTTTAATGTCTTCAATTGATTCAAAACGGTGTCCACGAAGCGGTTTTTTGAGTTTAGAAAATAGCCAAAATTCACACGGTGCTAAGTCAGGCGAATAGGGCGATTGCGGAACGATATCAGTCGAATTTTTGGCAAAATGGTCTCGTAAAACCAATGCAGTGATTTTGGAACCAATCGTGCATTCACTCTTCTTAGGCCCAAATGATATTTTAAAATGGTTTTCACTGATCCTTCCGATATTCCAACGATGCCAGTAAGGTCTCTGACTATTAATCGTCGATTCTCGAGCACCAATTCCTTGATTTTATTGACGTGTTGATCATCAGTTAATGTTGATGGCCGTCCTGGACGTGGTTCGTCGTCAACGCGTTCGCGACCATCTTTGAACAATTTGTACCAATCAAAAACACTTGCTCGCGACATACAATTATCACCGAAGGCCTTTTGCAACATTCTGAACGTTTCGGCACCAGAAATTTGATTCCGCACACAAAATTTAATGGAAATTTTTTTTTTTAATAATTTCACTCATTGTGAAAATCGCCGAATGCACTTTTTGTACTTCAGAAAGACAAGCGTATACTAAACACTAATGATTATTTTGATGTGACATTTGGCACAGATGTCACCGATAGTCATACCAACCTTAAAAATATAATATTTTGATGAATGGGTTTCCGCGCGAAATTTAAATTAAAAAGTCTTACTACTTTTTGCCCACAGTACTATGTACACACATTCAGCTGCAAACTTTACTACCTTTGGTTAACTTCAAACGACACCTGGTAGCAATCTAGGTCACATAATTCTATTCGCACTAGTGCTGCAGAGCCATCCCTAAATACTCTCACCACTTTGACTCATATGGCAGCAGCATACGTTCACATTCAACACTAGCTGCACAATTTTTTACACAGATCACGGCGGTTGAATATACTTTAGCTTCATCACAAGTAACCGCCCGCCACGTCTTGACAAAAGATCTGACAGCCTTTGCGATTTGTTGACGACGTTTATCGTGTGAGCACTTTGATATTGGCATTTTTGCTGACTGGCTTTTTTCTCTTGCTGCATGTGCCATTGAAGTTACGCCTTTTGTATTGGCACATTCAACAGCGCTTGAAGAGAATAAAGCTACACGCAAACAGTTAAAAGAACGAGTCATGGTGCACGAATTAGTTGAAGATGGCGGCAAGGTAACGACTAACACCGCCTAAATTACAATACAAGATAAGTAGTTGGCAATTCGTTCAAGATAGTAAATTGTGCCTACTCTGCTTTAAGAAGCATTTCGTACGGCGCTGTCAGTCTAAACAAAAATGCGGAGTAGAGGGATGTGCAACGGATGTGCCCACTTTTTCATTCATAAAATAACAAGCGAGTACCCGGAAAAACTACACCGGGTCCTTCTGGTCCCTCTTTCGTAGACAATCGAAAATCTACGACTATGTTTCATGCAAAAGAACATCAACGGGCTCTTTTTCTGTATGTGCCAGTGACGTAAAATAAACGCCTTAAAAACATCAGTTTAAAATGTGTGTTCAGTTTGACTGCCATAACCAACATTCTAAAATATTTTATGTTTCTTGACCGTTGTCACAACCAAAATGAATGAAGTGCAATGCCAATTAAAAAATAAATTTCGAAAATTTACGAGGTTGTAGTTATTTAGTTATCAGTGTAGAATATTTCAGAAGACGATGTTAAGAGTAGTTACAGCGGTGAGCCCCAACAACATTGAAAAATTTTTTTCTGTATACTTATAGAATTCTCTCTTTAGTTTATTTGATTTGTTTTTTAATTTAGTAAATTATTTTTCCGAATTTGACAAGTACATCTTGAGAGATTATGCCTAGTGTATTAAACAAGCTATATGAACGTTGTGTTTGTCATAGAGAGAATAACAACAATGTATGTATAAGAACCATGGCTGGTTCCGAAATGATTTTCTAATCACTCTGGTCTATATATATACATTGTTGTTATTCTCTTTGTAATAAACATAGAAGAGTACTCAAAGCGAGAAAAAAACGTCCAAGTTCTTGCGCTCACTGCTGAAAGCAAAATTGTGTTGCTGTTTAATTGTAATAATTATTTTTTGCATTTATTTAAATTTGATGATACGATGTTATTTTAGAGTGATACAAAGGGTGATCCAATTAGCATTTGGAATTTAAACTACTGGCTATTTTGAGTGTGGTAACTCTAATGTCATTCATATTATGACGAAAAATTATTTTTATATTTATGGTTAACGAAATAGTTCGATGCAAAATGGTGAATCTTCTACCAAAAGTTTAAGAAAATTACGTTCTAAATTCGGTAGAAGTGAAGCGCTTTCCACTCAAATTGTGGATCAATTTGTGAAACGTGTGTGTGAAGCGGGATCTTTACCTTCTCGTTTTCCTACGAGAATAACCGACGAAATTGCTTACTTAAAAATTGTATAACTCGGCTCAGAAGGTTGATTGGGAGGAGAGTTACAATCAAATCAATTTTAGGTGGAACGCAGTTCGTCGAGTCAGCTAGTTTACACCAAAATCAAATTCAATGCTTACTAAATACTAGTTCTTAGTACCTGTACCTGCCACATTTTAGAATTGTTTATTCAACGGATATTTTCAAAAAAGTTGGAAACATTAATTTACAATTCCCATACATAAAAGTGGTACTAAATCCAATGTTGAAAATTACCGATTGTTAAACTTAGCTCAATAGCCAAATTGTGCGAAGCTATTAACATATATCCCATTCAATAAATTTGTTAATTTCCTCATCTCAACATGGTTTCTTAAAGGGGAGATCAACCCTAATGTTATAACTGGATTTTTTTTATTTGATGTTATTGAACTATCATCCAGTGTTCCACAAGGAATCCATCTGGGTTCAATTTTGTTTCTACTATTGTATTTATTAATGATCTGCCATCATTGATCTTGGTGTCACACCAGATTAAGATTTTAACTAACATATTAATTCAACAATTAAAAAGTCCCAACTTGTTTGATACAACAAATCCTCTTTTTTGCTCGTTACATTGGGATCTGTTACAGCACCTGCCTCCTTATGAACAACTATTAAAACTTATAAGCTTACCAACACTTCGGAGCAGAAGAGTTATGTTAAACGTGATGTTTGTGACTAAATTCTTAAATGGTGATGTACATTCACATCGACATTCATAGAGGTCGCTGTGGCGTAGTGGTAGTGCGTTGGACTGCTACGCAGAGTGTCCGGGGTTCGAATCTCGGCACAGGCAAAATCAAAAAATGTAAAATAAATAATTTTTCTATACGGCACCACCTTTTGGCAGGCAATGGCAAACCTACAAGAGTAAAAATTGCTATGAAAAGCTTTTCAATTCGCCGTTCGGATTCGGCTTTAAAGTGTAGGTCCCTTCCATTCATGTACAAATATAACACGCATAACATGAGTGGATGTGAAAAGCTCGGCCTAGGCCCTCCATGGGCTGATGTGCCATTAAAAGTAAGTTAAAAGTAAGTAAGTACATTCACCGTTTTTACTGAGTAAAATTCAAATTAATGTTCCAAATCGCTGTTCTAAATACCTTATACCTTGATGCTTGTAGAACAAACTATGCTCAAAAAAAAACCTTATCGTTGTATGTGTAATGATCTTAATTCCCTTTACGGTATTTTTGATGTTTCCGACTCTCCCCAATTTGTTGAATTTGAGCATCTAATCTAAAAAATTAAAATTATCTGCTTCTTTATGAACTCTTTTTAACATATAAGAAAAATTAGTAGTTTTCATAGGCAATTTTTACTCTTGTAGGTTTCCCATTGCCTCCCAAGAGGTGGTGCCGTGAAGAAACATTGTTTTATTTTCTACTTTTTGATTTTGGCCTGTGCCGAGATTCGAACCTCGGACACTCTGCGTAACAGTCAAACTTACTGCGATAGCAACCACATTTTATGACATTACTTGCCAATTTAATCTAACTTAAAAAATTAACTGCTTAGTTGTCAACTCTCTTTAAATTTAAAGATGATTTTCTAAATAGAATTGATTGAGCAATAGAAATTAAGTTAAAAAAATGTGTGCGTCAGTGGGACGCTTGACTGAAGTTTATTTCTTCAGAAATCCCAATTTCGTCACAGCAATTTAGAATACGTATTAGATGTTAACAAATGACAATTGTCTGTCTGACAGTTCATTTATTATAAAATATCATATCTCCGCGTTTTTCTATTCTGTTGAATTTTGCAGAAAAGTAAATTATTCTCAGCCTTCATTGCCTTAGAAATATATCTTCCAGTTACTCTGCTAATGTAAAATGTGTGAGTGTATTAGTGAAAAAAAATGTGCGCTTATTATTACTGGCATGCCAGAATTGGCAAAGTGTCAGTTTTGTTTGCGATTTTTTTTAATGTCGACATATCAATTCATACATACGGTCGTCGAATGTTCTAATAATTTGTCCCAATTCAATATAACCCTGCAACGGGTTTCTCTGTTTAATTTTCAAAAGAAAGAGAAAAAGCATAATAAAACAAATATATTTTGTGAAAAAACTTAAACATTTTTTGAGTATTGTTTCTATCAACGCCGACTTTAATTTGAAATTTCATTCGATTTTGACGTTTATCTATTTAATGGGTCAATTTTAATTTAATAATAGCCAAATAATTATTAACATAACCTGGAATTATAAATCCATTCATGTACAAATATAACACGCACAATATGAGTGGATGCGAAAAGCTTGGCCTTTGACGCTACATGTGGTCATAGTCGACACTGATAAACTGAAGTTCATTGTGGTAAAGGCATAACACTTGCCACAATGGCTGTCCCACCTATTAATATTCTTTCCATTCAACACAATGCTCTGCATTTATAGGGGTACACCCTGAGTATTAATAAAAAAATAAAAAATAATGAATATAAAAAAAAATAAAAATTTCAAGTGCGTTTGATGTGAAATTTTTTAATTGTTTATTTTATAATATATATAAAAACCTAAAGAAAGTAGTGGTAAGTGTAGCTAAACGTTTATTGCAGTTATTTCTATAATTTGTAAGTTGAAGAATAGAACAATTTTTTTTCTTTAACTTCGTTACATAATAATAATTTTTCATACGCTTTTTTTTAATAGAGGCCCTGCCCAACATTTTAGTTCCAATTTTCGTTGCGACATTCATCTTGTACCACCGGCGTAAATATAAAAGTGATTCTAAAGAAGTAAGCTTAAAAAAAAATAATATAAAAATTTCACTTATTTTTATAAAATACAAAGTATTTTGAAAGCTTTTTGATGAAATTGATAAACCCTGAAATTGAGCACATGAAATCTAAAAATCAATTAAAATTTTCTGAAAATCTAAGGAAAACACCATGTACATACTTAAAAGTGAAAATTTGTGAAATGTTAAAAATAAATTATTAAAATTTATTATATTATTTGTATTAATATTTCCCTAATTTTACTATTTTTCCTCATAATTTATAAAACTAAAGGTTAAATTTTTCCTCAAAAATAAATAGTTGATTTTGCGAATATAGAAAAAACGGATTCCCGCCCAACACGACCAAGGGGTGCACTCGTATAACGCACGGATCGGTGACCGACGCAACCGCTTTGCACGAAAATATGTAATGAGCCGCGTATTTCCAAATAGGTATTCTTTACAAATACAGATATAAAATCATTAGCAGTTTATCAATTTAACATGATAAGTAAGTTTGTTTTGAATTGTTCCAAAAAATGTTGAAAAGTATCATTTTGAGCATAGTTTGTTCTGCATATGCTAAGTTTAATAAGAATAAAATAACGTGAGCTTCTGGGGGTATATTAAAGTTTATTTTGTTTAGTAAATACGAAGATGATAAAATGCCATTCAAAAGCTTTACCAGAAATGTTGTATTCATACTCAAGGACTGGTCTAACAAGTAAAGTGAATAGCGTTTTTCTTGTATAAGAGTCGTTAAAATCCTTTGACCAATCCTTAGCCTTGTTCACACACGAGTTGATACGCAAGTTAAAACTTAATGTGGAGTCCATTGCCACATCCAAATCCATAAATATCAATGCATGACTCAGAGTCTGATCCTGTCAAGAGTATTTAGTAGACATAGGTTGTCTCCTTGTAAATGTCATAAGCTTAGTGAAGTGCGCATTACAAGTTAAACTTTTAAGATATAGGTTACATTCTTTGATAGATGAAGGTAAAATTTTACATTCAGTCGAAGTTGATATTGCAATAGTTGGAATAGCTGGAGATTCATATTAGAAGCATGGATTTTGACCGATTTTTTATTAACCTTGTCACTTTTGTGAATAAGCCTGATTTTATATTCTTGACGGAAACTTTTTTCGATATTAATCAATACAATTTTTATGAAAAGTGTAATAGCAATTATGCTGACGGAGGTGTGGTGGCTTTTGTTTTAAAAGAATTTAATGTAATTTATTCGTGTTTTAATCTTCGTAATTTCAAGAAGAAAGCAATCGGCTTTTTCGCATGAAATAATGTGAATATCAAACTTGATTTCATTGTAAATTTCGCAATGTAATTGTAGAAACAGTCCATTATATGCTTTCATCTCAAGAGCATATTTAAGAAATGAGTTCCGTATACGCGAAACGTTTTAAAGCAGTCTTTCTTTGTTCCCATCCAAAAGGGCCCAAGATGTCCCACTTGAGTTCTTCGAAGTACTTAAAAAAGTCGAAGGCGTTTGTCCAGCATTGGAACCAATACTTGTTGGTGCACAAAAATGTGGACGACTTGCCAAATGGCGGCATTTGCAGAGCTACCTCGAAACAGGAGGTCTTGGTTATAAATTTGGAAGCTAATCCAGGATTTTCGAAGCTAATCCAGCCATATCCTTGAAAGGGAGTTTCAGATCCAATTTCGAGCAACGACGGTGAAACCCTTACTAACTGCAAAGCAAATAAAAAACGCCAAGAGTGGGCAACTGAATATGTGGATGACGATTGGAGCCAATGGTTGTTCACAGACGAATCCTCCTTTTGGATGACAAACACTATTAAGCGTGCTTGGTCCACTAAAGACGGTAAGATGCTCCAGCGATCAGTGAAACATCCAGGAAAGGTTCATGCTTGGGGATGCTTCACAAAATAAGGATTTGGCAAATTAATCATGTTCACTAGGAATGCCAACTTCATGACCATATATGTGGTTTGGGGCAGGAAGCTGAGATTGGGTTCTTCAAGAGGACAACGACCCAAAAAATCGCAGTCGCTTGTGTAGCAGTTGGAAAGAGGAAAACGGCATAACTTCATTGGATTGGCCTTCACAGTCGCCAGATGCGAATCTGATGGAAAATGTTGGGCTCTTATGAAGTAAAACTACGTGGAAAAAAGATACGTTCAATAAATCATTTGAAACGGCTTCTTAGGGTAATATGGCGAAGTTTAACACGGTCATATGCTGAAAAATTAGTCGATAGCATGCATTTCCGTTGTAATGAAATTACAAAGAATGGTGGCGACTGGACGCCATATTAATATATTTGCGCAATGAATAATTAATAATTTCAAGATGCTGTGGACTTTTTTTTAAGATACCTTAATTTTTTCAGTGACTTAAGCCGATTGCTTTCTTGTTGAAACTACTGTAGGTGTTTCGACATCTTTAAAATTGAATGGTTGATAGAGGGCTGAACTTACTTTTACTTTTATATGTATTTATAGATTACAAATTGATCTATCACTGAATTATTTTTTTGAATAAATTAATGATCAGCTGTCAAATTGTAAATCTGACAATCTGATCTTATTGGGTGACACAAATTTAAATATTTTACTAGATTCATTGATTGTTGATCAGTATTTGGCACTATTTGCATCTTATGGTTTAGAGTTGTGATGGGCATGGGAAAATCATATCGATGGTTTTATTCGATGCAATGCATCGTTGGTCTACATCGCGCAAAAACATCGATGTTTTCGATGCATCGGATGAATTTATAAGCATAAAATGATAAGTTTCATCCCTTTTATTAAGTTTCTTTGTTGTCCGAGAGATATACCAGGTAAATAATTATTAAGCGGACTCACATAAACCTGTAAATGCTCTAAAAGTTCTGAAATAATTGGTAAACTGGAGTTAGGAAAATAAAAACTTAATTCATATTTGTAGTGAAAAAGTAAAAAATTAGAGAGGTGAAAAATGGATAATGTATAAAAATACTAGTGGAACCCGACAAACGTTGTTTTTCGTTCACTAAATTTTATATATTTTCTGCCCATTTTTAGTAAAAATATATATTTTTACGTCACTAATATATATTTTAAGTTGTCGCTGTTGCGTAGTGGTAGTGCGTTGGACTGCTACGCAGAGTGTCCGGGGTTCAAATCTCGGCACAGGCAAAATCAAGAAGTAGAAAAACTTATTTTTCTACATTTATTTTTCTGCCTATGAAAAGCTTTTCACTTCGCCGTTCGGATTCGGCATTAAACTGTAGGTCCCTTCCATTAATGTACAAATATAACACGCGCAACATGAGTGGATGCGAAAAGTCGGCCTAGGCCCTCCAGGGGCTGTTGTGCCATTAAGAGAGAGAGAGAGAATATATATTTTAAACATGTCCGAAATAAAAATTTTCTAACAAACGAAAATTGCTTTCATTCGATTGGTTTGACATCATAAAATTTTCTAACAAATGAACAAGGCTTTCATTCGATTGGTTTGACATCACTCTTTCGGCAATGCTTTATGATTCACGAGATTTTTTATTTTGTTTTCTGACTAGTAAACAAACAAAGCAGATGGTTTTCCGACACGAGAACAGGCGACATACAACTGAGAAGCATGGATTTTCAATATTAATTCCGCAAACACTGAATGACTGCCCTTGTGATTATTATTATTTATTATCATTGCGAATTCAAGCCGAACCGGAAACTGCAAACGTTTAAAGTCGAATGGCATGTTGGTCGAAATCATTGAGATACGTGGTATAAAAACGTCTTCTCCTTTGTACTTTCCTTTAAGTATTGTTGCTTCGATGACGTGGTTCTTCAGTTCTTCACCGGAAGCAGGGTGGCACTATAAAGACGTGTTTGGTGGATATTACAAAATTTTGATTACCGAACCGCCTTCCAACAACGTAGCCGCAATTCCTGATGAAGTAAGTGCAATTTTTGCGAACATATCATTGTCAAAATCAATGCGAGCAAAAAAGTGGTTCCAGTTATATCGGGAGCATCCAAGAAGAAAATTACTCCAGTCCCATCGTTCACTACTTTTATGAGAGTGCCGTACGAATATTTTTGCTGCCGATTTAACAATGTAATAGTGTTCGTTTTTGATGCCCATTTGACACCGAGGGTGTAATCCCAGAAACTGAGCACGTAGCGCCATCTATTGCAATAGATATGAAAAAACGTCATTTGTTGGACAGATTGCGAACCAACACAAACGTAAAGACAAATTAAACTTCATTTTAATATCTAATTTTATGGTTTTCCAAATTTTCCTACTTTAACGAACTTTATTTTGCTAAAAACGACCATAACGAACAAAACGAGAGAGAATTACACAAATCCACGCATATAGTCGCGAGTTCATACAATCCCATGAAAAAGAGCATTTTTAGCGTTACCGAATTTTCCAATTTTTCTTTCCGTAACCACTCAACTATTACGAACACTTAACAAATGAGCCACTAAGTATGTATATATACACATTTTTATATATTACATACATTTATTTATTTTAATTTTTTAAGTATTTATTTATTCATTCAGTCTATGAAACTAAATTCTTATATATATATATATATATATATATATATACATATAACAAAACTTAATCTAATACAATTTGTTATAGATGGATCTTAAAATATTTTTAGTATTTTCAAAGTCAATATCAACTTTTGATGACAAAAATTTTAATTCACTAACACTCTATAAATTGGTGAGTTTAGGTCATAATTTATACGGCAAGTGCTTAAATAAAATACATCCAAGTGTCGAAGCACTTTGACAGGCACATTTAGACTAATTAATACAAGAAGATCAGGCAATCAACTCGACCCATTAAAATATCAGAAAGAATTATTAAAGATAAAATAATTGTTCTACAATCTAAAGATTTCAAATCTATTAGTTTGCAGCGGGCAGTATATGAGGAAATTGGATTCGTAAATTTCAAAGGATGCAAGGCAAAACGTAAAAAATATTTTTGGATTCGATTTTGGAGACGAAAAATATGAGAGCCATAATAAGGATTCCAAAAAAGGGCATCATATTCCAACCTTGATCGAACTAATGATATATAAGTATAAGCAATTCAATGTATACGGATCTGAGAAATGTTAACTATTCCGGCGAATAAAAGTTAATAACGAATAGGCATTAGGTATTAAATATAAATAGTTCAAATCAAAAGAGAATGTCGTATCAAAAATTACTCCGAGATCTTTGACAATCTTTATCCGTTCGAGCTGTGAATTATCAAGATAATACGATGTTACCAAGGGCAAGCTTGACTTAGTAAATGTGGAGACAGCCATTTCTTAACGTTAAGAAACAAATAATTTTACAACCACCAGTCATGTACAGAATTTAAGTCTAATTGCAATTTAATAGCATCCGATACTTTAGTAACTCTAAGATAACATTTCATTTCATCAGCAAATAAAAAGCAAATAAAATTATTAGAAATATCATTTATAAATAAAAAAAAAATAATGGCCGAAGTATACTTTCCTACGGAAAAAGGAATTATTAATATTAACAAAGCAAACTCTATTATTTAGGTAAGATTCAAACCAACTTAACATATAGCTCATTTTGCTATCAATATAGCATGCGAAACCTTATCAAAGGCTTTAGAAAAATTTGTGTATAGTGCATCCACTTCTTGAAAGGAAGAAATGCAATATTCAGTAAATATAGTAAGATTTGTTATCGTCGAGCGATCTTGAACAAAACCATGTTGGTAGGATGAAATTAACTTTTTACAGAAAAAAATACTTTATCTTTAACAATAATTAATTGCAAAGAGTTTACTAACAGTAGTAAGCTTACAGATTGGCCTATAATTAGCAATATTATTTTTATTACCAGATTTGAGAATTGTTGTTACAAATAACGCTTTCACAATTTCTAAAATTTTTACAAATTCATGATTTCAACGATTTATTAAAAATTAATTGGAGTGGAGTGCAATTGAACAACTGTAATTTTTAAAAAGAGCTACTAAGTAGCAGTATTTGACAATTATGATTTAGTTGAAAATTTTAGATAAGAAATTTATTATATCTTCCTCAGACAAGTTTAAGGAACAATTAGTAGAACAAAACGATTCATCTATTATATCAGATAACAATAAGACCGGCTGAAAATTTGATAAAAAAAATTTGCAAAAAGATTAGCTGTTTCGATCGCACTATTCGATTTGTCAGCATTTTAAAACGTCGAAGACGGAATATTATAACTTTTCTTCTTTTAGTTAACATAGCGTCCTCCTTTGGATTCATTTTAATATTAGACTCTAGCTTAGAAATATCATGCTTAGATTGGTATTTATCCAACGAAATAAATTCCCTTGTGTGATTTAAATTTTTTTTTTTGTAACAGCATATATTTTATAAAACTTATTTCTAAGATTTTTTAAGCATAGGCGTATACCATGATAGTTTATATTAATAATTACTAATGAATAAAATATACTCTCTTCAATTGTTAAAAATTTTTGACTTGAAACATCCTAAGGAATCTAGAACATTAAGATTTTCAAGCTCAATATTCCAATCAATAGCAATTTAAAGTTAATACTTAATAGCTTTTCTACATTAGTATCACTTTTTACAAGCATGTAACAAGCAATGTATTATCTATCAATTCCAGCATGTTTACAACCTAAGAAATTATATTTTCAACGTAAGAAATTATATTTTCAGCGGTTACAGATGGCTTAAAAGATGATAAGTGTACCCATTTTTTATTGATGAATACTTGCAAATCAGAGTTTGCATTCTGACCAACAATCACAGTAATATGATTATTAGAATTTGACGACGCGGGTAAATTTGCAGTAGCAGAGTTCACCGAAGAATATTATGTATTTGAATCAGAATTTGTTGGCATGATCATGTTACCAGAAGCAGAATTACCAGTAGCTGCATAATTATAAGCAGGGACAGAATTCATAGCAGTCACAGAATATGATATATCATTAGTAGTAGAGTGAGACCTGACAGCAGCAACGTCAACATAATTTACAGCAAAAGCATAAACGGCCTCAGAAGAGTTTGCTGCAGAAACAGCTTAATTAACAGTAATAGCAGGGTTAGCAGCAGAGGCAGAATAAAGTAAGACATTATTACTTTGCAGCATATTATCAGCCGGAGTTCTAACAGCAGCAACAGTAGTGAGAGATGAATTAGTAACAGTAACACCGGACTAATCAAGTGAGGCTAGAGTAGGAGATGTACTAGAGCGAGAGCGAGTCATCCTAACGTTTGTTGTGTTAGGTACAACTTCAGAGTGTGTATTCAGAGTAGCAATATTGTCAAGTTCGTGACAGTCGCAGGTGGGTCCATGGTCGATCCTTGCGCTTCTACGTTTCAAGTCGACACACAGCCTCCTTGTGGCGTTCCCTGGATAGCGATCTGACAACCGTCAGTCAGTTAACTAATGTGTGCGGCGGGTTTCTCCATGGCCTTGAATGAATGGTTGTGCGTCGGGCTTGGACCCACCAAGTTAAAATACCCACCAATGAATCCTCAAAATAAGCCTCGGATAAAGAACTTCTCTAATGTTGACGACTCCCACAAACGCCTTAAGGACAACGATTTACCGATATGCACCAGGAATGTCCGAACCCACTACAGGAAAGGTGCCTATATCCAGCTGGTGGATGTCCTCCAACAATATATAGCTGACATCACCGCTATACAGGAAATGCGGTAGACGAGATAGGGTTGCTCCAAAAGGATGAGAAGGATGAAACGGCCAAAGATGACTTATACGAGCTCCTCGCCAAAACTTATGAGCATTGGCCCCGCCACGATGTTAAAATCGTGTTAGGCGACTTTAATGCCAAGGTGGGCAAGGAGAGTCTCTTTGGTCCGACGATCGGAAAATTCAGTCTCCACGACGAAGCCATCGATAACGGTATGAGACTGAGCGACTTCACCGCCGCACGAAACATGACAGTAAAGATATCCATAAGGCCACTTGGCTGTCCTCTTATCAAAACACACGAAACCAGATTGATCACGTTGTAATCGACTGAAGACACGATTCCAATGTACTAGACGTACGCACAATACGTGGTGCAAACATCGACTCAGACCACTACTTGGTTGCAGCCAAGGTCTGCACACGTATATGTGTAGCAAATCGCATACGAATAGGTTCAAAGAGAGAGCTGGATGTCGAAAAGCTGCAATCACAACAGACAGCCGGAGTCTTCCCCAACCAACTTGCACTCCTCCTTTCGCAAAACAACCCTCAACTTGATGATATATGCGCGGAGTTGACGCACATATCCCGCTCTATGCGTACGGCTTCCGAAGAGGTGCTAGGCTACCACCGTCGACGGAGAAATATGTGGTACGACCAGGAGTTTCGCGATGCTACTGAAGCAAAAAACGCAGTTTACAGAGCCACCCTGCAGTCAGTTGCAACACGAGCTACTAAGGAGCGATACAGAGAGTTGCGGAGGGAGGAGAAACGTCTTTTCAGGCGCAAGAAAAGAGATGAAGAAAGAAGCGAGTTCAATGATATCGAAATGTTGCGGGACAGGAACGATGGTTTGAAGACCACTGCCTCTTCCTGCAAGGATGAAGACGGAAATCTGGTGACAGATGTCCAGGGCATAATGAGATTATGGAGGGAGCACTTTTCGCAGCTGCTTAATGGCGATGATGGCAATAATCCCGCCACTGCGGAACCCACTCCGGAAACCCCAATCACTGACGGCGTTGAAGTACCGCCGCCTGACTATGATGAGGTCTTAACAGCCATTGCTCGGTTGAAAAACAAAAAGGCTGCAGGTGCAGATGGCGTGCCTGCTGAGTTGTTTAAGACCGGAGGCGAAGAGCTCAAAAAACGCATGCATGAGCTTCCCTGCAGAATATGGTCGGATGAAAGCATGCCAAGTGATTGGAACCTCAGTGTACTCTGCCCAATCCATAAGATAGGTGATTCCACGAACTGCGCCAACTACCGTGGGATAAGCCTTCTTAATATTGCATATAAGGTTCTATCGAGCATACTGTGCGAAAGACTAAAGTCTATCGCCAACAAATTGATTGGACCTTATCAGTGTGGCTTCAGGCCTGGCAAATCCACCATCGACCAGATATTCACACTACGCCAAATCCTGGAAAAGACCCGAGAAAAACAGATCGACACCCATCATCTATTTGTCGATTATAAAGCCGCCTTCGAAAGTCGACAGCACGATTAGGGATCACTTGTACGCCGCAATGTCTGATTTTGGTATCCCTGCAAAGCTCATTCGTCTCATTCGTGCAAAATGACACTGACCAACACCACCAGCACAATGAAAATTGGGACAGACCTCTCCACACCATTTGATACCAAAAGAGGTTTCAGACAAGGTGAATCCCTATCGTGCGACTTCTTTATCCTTATGCTGGAGAAAATAATTCGAGCTGCGAATATCGACATCTCTGGCACTATCTTCTACAAGAGTGTCATGCTGCTAGCATACGCTGATGATATTGACATTATTGGCAAAAACGCTCGAGTAGTCAGTGAAGCATTCTCCAACCTGGAAAGGGAGTCTCGTCGAGTCGGTCTAGTGGTGAACGAGGTCAAAACGAAATACCTTCTGTCAACAAACAAAGAGTCACGGCGTCTTGGACAAAATGTTACTGTTGACAATTATACTTTTCAAGTGGTCAAGGATTTCGTTTACCTAGGATCCAGCATAAACACCAACAATAAAGTCAGCCTTGAGATCAAGCGGAGACTAACTTTTGCCAACAGGTGTTACTACGGGCTCAGTAGGCAATTGAGAAGCAGAGCCCTCTCTCGACCGACGAAAATAACGCTCTATAAGTCCCTCATCCGTCCCGTCCTAATGTATGGCGCAGAGACGTGGACATTGACCATCAATGATGAGAGGCTGTTAGGAGCGTTCGAGAGGAAGATACTCCGTACTCCGTAAGATCTACGCTCCAGTATGCGTGGACAACGTGTATCGAATAAGATGGAACGATGAGCTGTATGAGCTGTACGCCGACACTGACATAGTCAAGCGTATAAAAATCCAGCGGCTTCGCTGGCTGGGTCATGTTGAGCGAATGGAAGAAAGCGCTCCGGCTAGAAGGGTGTTTTATTCGAACCACGGTGAAGGAACACACAGAAGATATCCGTTGGAAAGACCAGGTGCAGGGCAACCTGACTGCAATCGGCCTTATCAACTAGCGCCAGCGCGCGCATAGCAGAGGCGGCTGACGAAGTTTTGTAGAGGCGGCAAAGACCGATCATCGGTTGTAGTAGTGCCAGTTAAGTAAGTAAATAACATCAGGTAACTGTTTATTTATGTTTTCAGATCGCTGAAGTTTCTGCACTTGCAGATCAAATGTGATTGATTTAATTAGATGAGATAAATCTAAGTATTTATTAAGGGTGAATTTTAAGAGCTTGGTTTTTGAAAATTAAAAAAAAAACAAAAACATTTTACAAAAGTGGATGACATTTTTATTTGGATCTATAAATCAATTCCTGCCATTTACTTTTTAAAGATAATTTCACTTAAATGTTGCCCGCGTTCGATGTTGGCTTCGAAAGCAGCAATCGCGTTTGGCTTGTTCCTATAGACAAGAGGCTTAGCATAGCCCCATATAGTCTAACGGTTCACCAAATTCGCCTGTTGGAACCACATGTCGGCCGATTCTTGCGTTTTCGGCAAAATAAAAGTCTGTTATCATAGAACGGTACCTTTCTAAATTGACCGTAACGTTGCGGCTTTCATCGTCTTTGAATAAGTACGGCCCAATGATGGCACCTGCCAATAAACCGCACCAAACAGTGCAATTTGCGGGATGCATTGGTAGCTGCTGGTAGCCTCTGGCTGATCTTCATTCCAAATATAGCAATTCTGCTTGTTCGCGTATCCATTGAGACAAAAACGAGCCTCGTCGCTGAAGACAATTTGGCGATAAAACACATTTTTCACAGAGCACGAGTTTTGATAGTAAATTTCAATAATTTGTAAACGTTGTTCAGGCGTAATGATGAATTGGCAAACCAAACTGATCATTTTTTACTTTGACACGTGGCAAGAATCACACGTGAACTGTCAGAAATACAAACGTCAAAAACCAAGTAGCAAAAAAATCACCCTTTAGAAGAGCGCAAAACGGGAAATATATCTGTCAATGTTTTTTAAAAAAATTGTGAAAAACTTTCTCTCTCACCCTAGAAAAGGGTAGTGGACGATAGAAAGAAATCAACAAATAAATTGGATCTGGCTCTCAAATCGGTTCCAATATTGCGCTCTCATCAACAAAACCTTGTACAAAAATAATATGAGCGAAGGCCTGCCAAAAAACCGTTGCTGATTGAAAGAAGGGGGAAAAAGAGGTTGGAGTGGGCTAAGATGCATACAAATAGGACTGATATGGAATAGAGGCGAGTTTTCTTCACCGGTGAGTTTTAATTTTACCTTTTTGATCCTGACGGAATGTCATGGTTCGTCATAGAAAATGGGAACGTTATTCATATTATTTTGAAGACTGGCGTGTGAAGCTAGATTTGAACTTGAGGACTGTGAGTTGTTACCGAAAAGTAGCAAAGAGTTATGTTTTTCTCACACTTACTACAGCTCCTTGAAGTGCAGATTGCCATGTGGTCATTTTTGTAGCAGTTAACGCAGAGCCGTTGTTTTAGAGCCCAAGTTAGAAACTGCCTGCAAAAGAACAATGGGTGCTTGCCGCTGTTACATATAATGCAGGCACTGCTGTCAAAAGATGTAATTAATGAGGCAGCTCTGGTAGTTGACTGTGTAGCTGAAGGCCTTTTCCTTTGACCTACTGCTTCCATTGACTGAAACTGCATCTCCAGGAAGGACAGGAATTTGCTCACCTTTTGGAGTTTTTTTTGGATTTTCCAGTGACTGCTCAAAACGAATGTGGGCTCCACGGTCTAGTTTATTGAATATTTATTTATATAGTAAAATTTATTGAATATAGTAAAAGCGGGTCCCATGTGTGAGCTTTAACGCCCAGGTTGTTCAAGGCTAACAAATACTCTTTCATTGTGTCATGTAAACACTTGGCGGCAGCAGCTGATGAAGTGCCACTGGGCTGGTCCAATAATTTTTTAACTAACGTTGCGACCAGAAATTGTGTGTTGTTGTACCGGTCCTGTTATAGAATCCAAGCAGCGTTGTAATTTTCCGCGGTAAGGGTGAAATGACTGATTAACCTTGCTGCTTCTCCAGGTACACTGTCCTTTAGGTACCGCAGGCAATGCTTCTTTGTCCACCATTTCCGCGAATAGGTTGAAGAATTGCCGCCATTTTAAGTAATCACCGTTGAATTGTGGAATTGGCAGTGGCAACGTACTCAGCACAGCAGGGTTACATGCCGGTACTGATGTGTTACTCTTGCTGATCTGCCTTTACGGACCAGTTGTTTTTTCTACTCTCTGATTTTGCCTGTGTCCAACGCACTACGCTACAGACACCACCATCTCTACTACTGTGTCGAATTCTGTTTGGTCGAAAACTAACTCTGCGGGATTCTCCAACTTTTCCCAGGCTTCATCCTGTAGCTCCTCTAACTCTTTCCATAACTGTTGAATGCTGTTGATACTGATGTTGTAAAATTGAAATTGAACCGGTTCATGCCCGGTCGATAGTGTGTTGATCAAACGCCGTAATGCTGCCAAGCCTTGATGAACGTTGTCAGCCCTCTTTTCAACCTCTAGTGATGCAACAGATTTCTGTCTTGTTTCTGCTTTACTTACTGCTCCTTTGGATGGTTGTGCGTGTTTTTCTACAGCTTCAAGTCGTTTTATCTCCTTTCTGCAGATTTTTTGGAAGAACTGTTATGCTGAGTGGTGAAATATTCATGAGAATTTGGCTGAACTATATGGGGTCTCAGTTGAGTATCCTTTGCTTCATATTCATCCCATGCTGAGTTGAGTCACTGCAGGCTCTCTTTGTAGTATGCAGCACTAGTTTTTCGTTCAGCCGATCTTTTTTGTAATTACTGATGATTCGCTGAAAATCCTCGCCAGTTTTCTGCTGTAATTTTAACAAATCGTTAAATTTCGACATGTTAATACTTGATGGTCAATGTCGCGTAGTTAAATCGCTGGATGCTACTAAGTAGTTGGTGGCTCACACTAATTTTGTGGTATTGCCGATGCTATCCTGTGTCCTGCAACTCGTGGGCCTGGACTGACGCTGACTAACCTGTTGATAGTAATAGCTGGATTCTCTCCATAACGTCTTGCTGAAGCTGATGACGTTGGTAGCTGGATTCTACCGCTGATATCTTGATGAAGATGCACAACACCGGTAATATACCGTGATGTGCTCAAAGCAATTTGGAAGCTACTGCTGATATCTTGATGAAAATGTACAACACCGGTAATATACCGTGATGTATTCGCAGAACTACGGAAGCTACCGCTGATATCTGGCTCAAAATGCACAACACCGATTATATACCGTAATGTGCTCGAAGAAATTCAGAAGCGTGTTTGCTTCACGGGGTCACCAAAATGGTCGACCGTTGTGTGGCAGCATCATCACTTCGGGGTCACCAAATGTTTAACTAAACTCATTTACAACAACAGTAATATACCATGATGTCATGAAGAATTATTTAGGTTGTTGATGATTTGATTAAGCTGTTGGCCTCTACTTTGAACACATCGGATCAAGTCAGATCATCGCCAGTGAGTGGAATCTGGTTATTTACTATGACCTCACACCATTGCTTGAAATTCAACTAATGATCAACGGTACCACAATTGCATGGTACCCGGCAACAAGGCAAACCCCTTGTTAGCAAGGAAATCTTCTGTCAATCTACAAGATAATGACAGTCAAGGGAGGCATCACGAAAAATCATGTCAATTTTAATATAACAGTCCCATTAACTGCATTTGTTTGAATTCTCAACAACACCATTACTTGCCATTACAAGTACTTTCCAGTCAATATGGAGTTTTTACAATACTGCACCAAATTGGAAGAAGAAGCATACTTGTGTCCCAATAGTCAACCAATATACAACAAGGGGGGTGCAACGTGCGAGTGCTAAGTCAAGCTATTTAATAATGAAACTAGTACGCGTTGTAAATTTATGCAAGTTGACGATCATGTATAGATCTAAACCAACCAGAGAAACAAGTGGATCTTTGCACTATCCTCTTATATACAGATGACAACAGTAAGCAATGATAAAATATCACAAATACCGCTGGAAGGTTCCGGATTTCTGCAGTTAGCTCTAGAGTGTGTGATTAAGTACAACCACTTAACGTAAATGGCAAATGAAGAATTGTCATCAGCCCTAAGTGCTTCATACAATAGCTTCGGACATCTCTCGGAACTAAAAGTACCCAATCCACCACAACCTCTATCCCCAACTAACATGGAAGATCAGTACAGCACACGGTTGCAGGAACTCACAGCACTACAAAAGCGTCTACAATCACATAAATTCAACAACCTCCCTAACGAAATACGCCCGCACGTTTCAAGATCGTAACAAGATCGTTTCCATAACGTTTATCAACTCTACTAAAGGCTGTGACTCAGTTGAAATTTCGTTGCCTTAGTTCTTCCCCTCAATTACTAGTATAAAACTTTGGTTGAGCTTCGCTCAACGCGGGGGAAAATGTTAAGGTCATTAAAGCAACAAAATATATCACATTGCACAAACATAAAATCAATGTACTAAGCCAGCTAAATTCCAATTTGTGTTGTAAGCATAACATAAAAACGGAATATGCATTCTTGACAAATTGCAATAAGAGCCTTAAGAGCAATACATCGGTAAAATTAAAACAAGGCCAATGCAAGTACTTGTCAACAATGCATTTCCTGTCAGCAAAATAAAATAATTAGTAATAAGCAATATTCAACAAAATGTAAATTTAGCATTAAGAAAAATTCAATAAAAACCCTGGTTGGTTTTTAGATACAGTCAGTCTTCATGAGATATCACGGTATATTACCGTAGTTGTAAATGAGTTTTTTTTAAACAGTTGCTGCATTACTGTTTTAAGAAGAGACATGATTTCATTCATGCCATCTTTCGTAGCGGCAGGCTGTACGACGTGTGAAGTTACTTCGTTGTTTGTTTTTGTGTTAGAACTGACTCTTGCTTGTTGTGCATAAGTATTTGAATTTGAGTTGACTTTTGCCGGTTGTGTATTGACTTTTGCCTGTTGAGCATAGGTAAGATTGTCAGATTTGATTGTGGAGGTTGATTTGCGTTATTTACTTGGGCTATTACAGCATTATGTTTATCCCTCAAAGGTGGGTATTTCTTTTTTTGCAGTGTTTTATAAACCCATCACCCTTTGTAATTTGCTGGGTGATTTCCCTCACATAATGCGCATTTTACATAATCGGACCGCGTGTTTCGATCACAGTTTGCTGATAGATGGTTTCCAGCCTATTTTATGCACGTTGACTTGCGTCGACAGTATGCCTTTATGTGTCCATACTGCTGGAAATTTGAATATTAAGGTATTTTTCTCTTGGGTCGAAGTAGCTCAAAGACAACTCGACACTGCACTATTGTTAGTGTTTTGGGCTAATTCTAGAACAAATAACGGCAATGACTTTCTCGTTACTCTGTGGCTACTTTGATATTAAAGATGTTTGAGACAAAATGCCCGAGAGTTTTAAGTTCTTCTTTATTTTAATTTGTATCAACAGAATGGTGCATATTTCTCAAAAACACTTTAAACCCTCTTTCTTCCTTAAGCTTATGGTATAAGTGTAGAATTCTGTGCCTTTGGCGTCTAATTCTTTAATAATATCTGAATAGACTTGCGCAGTGTTCAGTTGGATTTAAATTCGATTAGAATTGACAACTTTAATGTTATATAATTCCTTAAAATAATTGTTTAACTTATCAAGCAGTGGTTGGATGTTTTCGCCGTTATTTACAAATATTGGTGGTGGGTTGGGAATTTGTTCAGTTCTGTCAGGAGTTTTAATTTCAACTTTTTCTGGCTCCTCATCTTCAACTTCTTGATATCTATTAGCTGTAGATGTTGAGTTACCTAGCCAATAGTTGTCGAAAGTTATTAGCTTGGATTTTGTTTTATTTTTAAGAGGGCTTTAGGGTTGCTTATATTTTTGACTACCCTGCATATTTTCAGGTAGCATGATGGGCTGGGAGTTTTTGTTGTTGTTTTGCCGATTAAATATCAGATTCTGATCGTAGATGGCTGTTAGCGGTATCAATCGTACTTGATGTAGATGAGAGTGGGTTTTCTGGGTTGGTGTTATTTGCTCCACCTCCCGGTGACGGAGTTCGATCGATTCCCATAATTTGGGATTATTTGGAAATAAATAATATTTTAGGATTTAAGAGTAATATGTAAATGTGGCAACTATTTATAAGATTTGAGTTTAAGCTTTTGTAAGCGAGTTAGTTTGTGTCTTCACTAAAAATACTTTTTTTTGGACTTGGATCATCTGATCTTTTCAGTTGAAGAAATTTTGTTATGTTTTGCACTTTTGAATCTCAGTATACTCACTTTGAATCAGAGGCACTCGTATGGAAATCAGTGCAGTGGGTTACACGCTATCGACTTTTGTAAATTACTCTTTCAATTTTTTTCATTATATTTAAATCTTATTTTCAGAGACACCTCTTACTTCAATACGAGTGGAAAAATGTACTGGAAGATATCTTTTAAAAAAAGAGTTCTCTATTCCTAAATTCTTTACTAGCGATGCTGGAACCTTCAGAATAAAAGTATTCAACAATGATTTTATATCGAACAAAAATCATTATTGTGTAGCAATTTCCCAGTTTCCAGAAGACTATTTTACAGATGAGAAAGCTTTATTAATAAACGTTAAAATATATGATTTAAATAACTCCATTGCCATAATGGAGCACAAATTTGGGGATACAGATTACAAGCAAACTGTGCATGTTATACAATTAGAAATTTCCAAGAAATTTCCTGAAGAAAATATGGTATGTATAACAAATACAGCTTTTACATAATTATGTGAGTATGAATAATCTTTACACATTTTTATTTTTAGTTAAATCAGGGATTGAAACCGAACCGATTATCGGTAACGGTATACCAGCCTGTTACCGGTAACAAAAATGTAAATGTTTTACTTACAAATTAATACCTTTACATATTGCTGTACTTGGCAAAAACTACTCAACTAAGTCCAGATAATAATAATTTCTGTTCGGTCGCTATTAGTAATGTTAGTAAAGATGTTATACCAACATTATAATTAGGCCTGTAAATATTACCGCCAAGAAGTTTGTAAGCACCACTCACAACATAAACAAACAAATATGCCAAAGATACTGTCACAAGCAAATTTAGACTTACCGCACATTGAGCTCAGTCTAGCACACCGTACGCCTTCATAGCAGAGGAAATTTATTCGCTTGCTCTAGCTGTGTCACCGCAGATGCTTTGCGGCTACCAACAATTTCAGTTGTAAAAATATCATATTGTTACGATCAATGGGTTATGTAAAAGCAAATGATTGCAACATTTTTAATTAAGTATTTCACCACTTAACAACAATTAAAATTATTTGACAATTATGTTAGACACTTTGTGTTTCCACTAAGACTGTCGGCTTGGCAACTCTGTTCACCGTCAACACAGATTTATTTTAGACCCAAAGGAAAAATAAAATTAGAAGTGAAAGTGAGAAATACAGTTATGGCGATATAATTTTCTCAGGAAATCGGGCAAAATAAATCTATACACCTTTTCCTAGGAAAATCCTACACAGTAACTTTAAATAATTAAAAAAAAAAAAATAAAGTGAGAAATAAAGGCAGTGATTGCATCCGCTCGATAGCGGGTAACCCACTGCACTGATTTCCATACGAGTGCCTCTGATTCAAAGTGAGTAGATTGAGATTAAAAAGTGCAAAATGTTACAAAATTGCATCAGCTGAAGAGATCAGATGATCAAAGTCCAAAAAAAAAGTTTTTTTTTTTAAAGTTCTATTTGGAAAAGTTCTTTTGCTGAAACCTTTTACGGAAGAATATTTCGTGAAAACACAAACTAACCCGCTTACAAAACGTAAGGCTCAAATCGTATTAGTAGTTCCCACATTTACATATTACCCTTAAATCCCGACAATACTATTTAATATATCCCAATCACCCAAATTATGTATGGAAATCGATCGATTTCGGCAAATAACACTAACCTAGAAAACCCACTCTCATCTACATCAACTACGATTGATACCGCTAAAAGCCATCTACGATCAGAATCTGATATTTAATCGGCAAAACAACAAAAAAAAACTCCCAGCCCATCATGCTACCTGACTATGCAGGGTAGTCAAAAATATAAGCAACCCTAAAGCCCTCTTAAAAATAAAACAAAATCCAAGCTAATAACTTTCGACAACTATTGGCTAGGTAACTCAACATCTACAGCTAATAGATATCAAGAACTTGAAGATGAGGAGCCAGAAAAAGTTGAAATTAAAACTCCTGACAGAACTGAACAAATTCCCAAACCACCACCAATATTTGTAAATAACGGCGAAAACATCCAACCACTGCTTGATAAGTTAAACAATTATTTTAAGGAATTATATAATATTAAAGTTGTCAATTTTAATCGAATTTAAATTCAACTGAACACTGAGTATTCAGATATTATTAAAGAATTAGACGCCAAAGGCACAGAATTCTACACTTACACCATAAGCTTAAGCAAGAAAGAGGGTTTAAAGTGTTTTTGAGAAATATGCACCATTCTGCTAATACAAATTAAAATAAAGAAGAACTTAAAAATCTCGGGCATTTTGTCTCAAACATCTTTAATATCAAAGTAGCCACAGAGTAACGAGAAAGTCATTGCCGTTATTTGTTCTAGAATTAGCCCAAAACACTAACAATAGTGCAGTGTCGAGTTGTCTTTGAGCTACCCAAGAGAAAAATACCTTAATGTTCAAATTTCCAGCAGTATGGACACATAAAGGCATACTGTCGACGCAAGTCAACGTGCATAAAATAGGCTGGAAACCATCTATCAGCAAACTGTGATCGAAACACGCGGTCCGATTATGTAAAATGCGAATTTAGTGAGGGAAATCACCCAGCAAATTACAAAGGGTGATGGGTTTATAAAACTCTGCAAAAAAAAACAAATACCCACCTTTGATGGATAAACATAATGCTGTAATAGCCCAAGTAAATAACGCAAATCAACCTCCACAATCAAATCTGACAATCTTACCTATGCTCAACAAGCAAAAGTCAATACACAACCGGCAAAAGTCAACTCAAATTCAAATACTTATGCACAACAAGCAAGAGTCAGTTCTAACAGTTCTTTTTCTATGCCAAATTGCAACTTTTACCATACAATGCACCGTGATGGTACAGCTCACGGTGGAAGCAATATTACACATTATGAATCTACACCTTTTTACACAAATGAAATCCAGGCAACGAACTTAATTGTCATTGACTGGAGTGGCACTCTTACGGTTTCAGCTAAATGCAATATCCAGCGGGGATCTACATATCAGCCTTCTGACCCAAAAACAACACTTGATTTGATAGACTTCTGCATAATAAAAGGTATTCCTATACAAAACACACAGTTCATCCATACAAATTCTGGTTGGATGATAGCTCGAAACAAAAACAGACCATTGCATATTGCATAACAGACTCACTGATTGGACATCATACAGAGGATTAGTAACAAAATCATTGGACATTAAAATGCCTCTGCAAACAAAGGAGGATATATCTGAAGCAGCAGAGCATTTTAATTCTATGATACAAAACACAGCTTGGAATTCTATGCCTTCAACAAAAAAAACAGCCTTCGTGATGTTCCATGACAACAAGAAAGATTTTAGCAGATAAAACGCCGAGCAAGGAAGCTGTGGCAACAATACAGGTCTCCAAGCCATAAAAGAAATCGAAATTCAATTACTCGGTTACTGAAACGTTAGCTGAGCCAAGAAAGAAATTAAGAGAGTTTCAGACTTAAGTAATCTGGACGCTACTGTGAAAACCAATTATTCGTTGTGGAAAGCAACAAAAAAGCTTAAAAGGACAATTCTGCACAATCCCCCTCTTCGAAAAGTAGATGTCACTTGGGCAAAAACAAGTACCGAAAAGGCTGACCTATTTGCAAAACATCTCAGCGTAATATTCCAACCAAACCCGTACGATGACTCACATTCTCGCAGCAGTTTGATGGAAGTGAATGATTCACTAGCTGAAACTCATCAGCTAGAATTACCAATCAAAAAATTCCGTAAATCAGAGGTAACAAATATGTCATACATCTTATGAATCTGGGGAAAGCTCCAGGTTATTATTTAATAACAGCGAAAATTTTCAAAGAATTACCAGAGAAAGAAGTTAGATTGTGGCCTATTGATTATTATCAAAAATCGACACCTTTATCCTTTGTTTTTTTTTAAATGTAATTAATACACAGGGGGTACCCCTGTGGCAAAGAAGAATTCTCTGCGAAAATGTTAGCTAAAAGGTTCGCTTTAACAACCGAGCTAATGACGAGGCTATCACCTGTAAAAAGAATTGGAATTGACGAAATCGTTTCGTTCTTTACTTTCTTTAGAAATTACCAAAAGTTGTTACCGCCCCTATGGAATTGTATGACTTTGTGCCTCAGGAGCTGTTCGGCATTTTTGTTTGATTGCCAGTTCCTGAAAGCGACCTATTTGGACCTGACTGCTTGTCTGCAAGTCGCATTAAACCATGCATTGTCTTTAGGTTTAACACTAATCGTTTTATTAGGAATTAAAGACCGTATTCCTAATAGAATTATTTCTACTAACATTTTAGCACTGGTTTCTATGTTTTTACCGGTAAAACACAATTTCCAATTAGGGTTTTAAAAAAAATATTCAGACCATTCCAATTTGCCGTTTCCTAAAGCCACGTTAATCGCTTTGGAGCTATCGTCAAAGTGGATTCGAGAATACGGAAAAGATGCTAAAATGGTACAGTGGTCCCAGTTTCCAAGAGGTGCGTGGGCACTTACATCATACATATTTGCCATGATGAGCAGTAAGAAATAGGTCAAGGTTGTTTTGTGTTTGCCCTGCGATACACGGAAAGTGTGTCGGTTCGGTCACTAATTGAGTCAGGTCGTTCGATTCGGCAAATAACTCTACAATGACCTTCAGACATGCGATCTAAGTCTACGAATATTACAAAAAGCTATACTAAAATTCCCAAATATTTATAAGCCTATACAAAATTAAATCAAGACAGGAGGCAGTGAATGCAATAATATGACACCAATAAAGAGATAGACAGCCATTGTGGCAAGTGTTATGCCTTTACCACAATTAACTTCAATTTATCAATGCCGACTATGACCGCATGTAGCGCCAACGAAAGGGATATGAAAAAAGTAGGAAAATGAAATCAACAGCAATGCGATTCTGCTGACTGTGTGCTGTTTGTTGTTATTATTGGCTTATTGTTGTTTTCGTTTTGTTACATATATATTATTTAATTTAATTTATTAGTTATTGTTTATTTTTATGTGCTTATAAACGCGCGGCGTGAACATTAAGGACGAAAAAAGAAAATTTACGCGAGTGCATTATATACTAAATACAGATTTAAACAAGAAAAATGGTTATCCGCCCCCCTCCACGATCACAACTACACTTGAACACCAATTCGGTTTCAGAGAAGGTCATGCAACGATAGAGCAGACTTACAGAATAGTAGAATATTGCACAGCAGCGTTTCTCGACGGGTTGGGGTCAAAATTCTAGACGTATAAAATTATTTTTACAAATTTCTGCTTTTCATAATTCTGCTGTCCAAAATTTTTCAAAATACTGATTTCCAAAATTCTACTTTTTCAAAATATTGTGTTGCAAAATTCTGCGAAATAATATGAAAGAACATGTTGATAGTGTGGAAAAGAGCGCTTTTTTCAACACTCAACATTTTCTTTCTTATTATTTCACAACCCTTTACAATTTCGTTAACCCTAACGAAATGGTAAAGGAATTGTGTCGAAATAATTGCATTTCGCCGAGCCAGATAATACGGAAATCGGTTGTATTGACACCGGCCAACAGTCGAGATTATCTTCCATCACAGGCTGCACAGAAGGCGAAAATTAAAAGAGTGAGAAAAACGATAGAATCCATCAAAGAAACTAATTCCTATGAGCACATAGATATTCCTTTGAGTCTGTATGTTTTAGAGGGAGAGCTGTTTAATTTATCTGAATTTATCATTACTTTTGGCACAAAATCTTAGATAAGCTTTCTAGACAGCAGCAATTGTTTGGTTATGGATGGAACTTTTGATGTTGCTCCTATTTTAATGAGGCAACTTTTTTCAATTCACGGGAGGGTAAGCGGCGAAATTATTCCTCTCGTATTTTGCCTAATGCACAATAAAACATTGAAGTTGTGCAAAGCCTTTTTTCGTGAACTAATCAAAATTTCTCTTGGTTTCGGAATAAACCTACATTCAGCTCGAATTGTATGTGACTTTGAAGAGGGCATAATATCTGCCGCAAAGACATGCTTTCCAAACACGGATTTAAGCGGTTGATTATTTCACTTTGGACAAACTATATGGAGAAGGGTGCAAAAAGAAAGGTTTTTTCATTCTAAAGGTTGATTTTTATTGCTACTTGGTTTTTGATGTTTATATTCCTGACAGTTCAAGCGTGATTCTTGACATGTGTCAATGTCAGTTTGGTTTGCCATTTTATCATGAATAAACTTGCGCCTGAACAACATGTGCAAATTATTGATCTGTGAAAAATGTGTTTATCGCAAAGTTGTCTTCAGCGACGAGGTTCATTTTTGGCTCAATGGATACGTGAATAAGCAGAATTGCCGTATTGGGAGTGAAGACCAGTCAGATGCAATTCAGCAGATACCAATGCACCCCGAAAAAAAACACTGTTTGGTGCGGTTTATGGGTAGGCGGCATCATTTGGCCGTACTTCTTCAAATACGATGAAGGCCGTAACGTTACGGTCAATAGAGAAAGGAACCATTCGATGATAACAGACTTTTTTACCGAAGAAACAAGAATTGGACTTGGCCGACATGTGGTTCTAACAGGACGGTTCCACATGGCACACTGCACGCGAAACCATGCATCAATTGAGAGGCGAGTTTGGTGAGCAGTTAATCTCACGTTTTGGTGCAATTAATTGGCCACCAAGATCGTGTGATTTGACCCCGTTAGACTATTTTTTGTGGGGCTATGTTAAGTCTCTTGTCTATAGGGACAAGTCAAACACGATTGCTGCTTTATAAGCCAACATTGAACGCGTCGTTGGTGAGATCCCGGCCGAAATGTGTGAAAAAGTGTGCCAGAATTGGATCTTCAGAATGGACCACCTGATTCGTAGCCGCGGGCAACATTTAACTGAAATTATCATTAAAAAGTAAATGACAGGAAGTGATTTATCGATCCAAATAAAAATTCACAATCATTATCTTTTGTAAAATTTCTGTGTTTAATTGAGGCAACAATACATCGTTGTGCAAAGTCGCTGAACTGTGTTGCGGGTAAAACCACAACTTAACTGTTGAGTGCACAAAGGAAGCAAAAATATTTTTGTTTAAAAAATCATAACAAATCACCCGCAACACAGAAAAGAGGAATATACAATATTTGAAATTCAAAAAGGTCTAAATTTTTTTGCAGCTAAAGTGGCACATATTTTGTTACGTTTTTGTAATCTGATACTTTTTATTCCTCTTTCAAATAACAAACATTTTCTAACTCTTTTTTCTCTTTTGTTACGAAGTTCCAGCTTATTGATTCTTCCTTCGGCAATCGTCATTTCCTTACTAATTTTTTTAATTTTAAGAACAGCGGATAGCAAATGGAAAGAAAATGATTTTTTTTTTCGTTGTTGTTGTCACATACATACATCAGTATTGTAGATATATGATGAACTCACTAAAATATTTTTTTAAATTATTTATTCAAAAGTTATAAAAATATTAATGAAAATACAACACAAAATCACAGCACTGGCTACTTAAGTACTTAAAAAATTATAAATCTTACTTACTTACTTACTTTTAATGGCACAACAGCCCATGGAGGGCCTAGGCCGAGCTCTTCGCATCCACTCATGTTGTGTGTCTTATATTTGTACATGAATGGAAGGGACCTACAGTTTAATGCCGAATCCGAACGGCGAAGTGAAAAGCTTTTCATAGCAATTTTTACTCTGGTAGGTTTGCCATTGCCTGCCAAGAGGTGGTGCCGTGTAGAAAAATTATTTTTTCTACTTTTTTATATTGCCTGTGCCGAGATTCGAACCCCGGACACTCTGCGCAGCAGTCCAACGCACTACCACTACGCCACAGCGACCACTATAAATCTTAGTTATAAATATTATATACATTAGTATCTTCTAACGTTTTAAAAATGGAATTATTCACAAAAATTTATCTATTAAGGGAATACGCTTCGGACATGAGACTAGAGGAGTTTTTGCCCCCGGGTACTCCGTATGCCCAAGGCGAATACGTATAAATGGATGAGAACAAGTCATAGAGTGCGGGAATGTTGCTTTAATACCTTTAATACGGGATACATTGATGGGAGAGTAGTAATGTTGGTAGTTGCTCCAGTTATTAAGACGCGAAAGTTGCTTAACAAGGCGATAAATATTCCCTGTTTCTGCGACAGGAAAAACGAACGATGGAATTCTGCAGGCCATTTTCAAGGCAGAATCGGCTTTCTCGTTACCAGATAGAATAGAGTGTGCAGGCATTGTTCTGGTATTGGATCACTCTGTCTCTTATTTAAGCAATCTGCGGGCTTTTGTTCGAAAGGTTTGTAACTGCCAAAAGAGTCGACTTAATATCGCAGCAGATGATAAATTTGACTTTGGTTTTTTCTTTAATATAGCCAGCGCCTCCGCAGTGAAAACAGAGTAGTACCGATCACCTAATCCAGCGCGAGTTAGAGACGAGCGATGATTAATCACAGCAAAAGAAGTGCTCTCGCCGTTTTTAGACCCATCAGTGTATAGGACCTTCCAAACCCAGTGTGGAAAACCTATCTTTTATTTTTAGAAATAGTTGCTGAAATTCGAGGATATTTGTCGTTTTCTTATTACGTAGTAGTAGTGCATTGGACTGTTACGCAGAGTGTCCCGGGTTCGAATCTCAGCACAGGCAAAATCAAAAAGTAGAAAAGACAATTTTTCTACACGGCACCCACCACCACCTCTTGGCAGGCAATGGCAAACCTACAAGAATAAAAATTGCCTATGATAAGCTTTTCACTTTGCCGTTCGGATTCGGTAGGTCCTTTCCATTCATATACTAATATAACACACACGACATGAGTGGATGCGAACAGCTCAGCCTAGACCCTACATGGGCTGTTGTGCCATTAAAAGATAAGAAAAAGAGGTCCAACATCAGCGAAGATGGTTTAAGATTCCATCGAGGAAAATTGTCAGTTCTACGCAACGATGGTGAAATGGACAGGTTCCAGTCGACCACACGTAAAGATGATTGTAGATTTTTTAGCGATGCGCTTGGAAGATATGCTCTTCTTTACATCGTTGTGAAGCATAGAGTTATCAGCATAATATAGTTTCGGAATTAATTTACATCTCAAAATAGGCCAGCAACCGCTAGCTGCGTGGTATGGAGCATCATCTGAATAAATACTATACAATAAATACTTGTGACTCGAAATTAATTTACTAATTTCATCAAATGGTATAATAGAAAGAGCTACTGGCAACAGTGAACCTTGAGGTAGACCATTCTCAAATGATCTCACTTTATATAAAAAACCGTTTAACTGTATTTTAAAATTTAGATTGGATAAAAAAGTTTTAAAAAAATTAAAAATCGTGACTGTTTTCTTGTTCAAAGTTTTCATTTCATCAACTCCTATGTCAATTTTATCATCAGTTAAACAAAAATATGGTCGCTGTGGCGTAGTGGCAGTGCGTTAGACTGCAACGCAGAGTGTCCCGGGTTCGAATCTCAGCACAGGCAAAATCAAAAAGTAGAAAAAATTATTTTTCTACACGGCACCCACCACCACCTCTTGGCAGGCAATGGCAAACCTACAAGAATAAAAATTGCCTATGATAAGCTTTTCACTTTGCCGTTCGGATTCGGTAGGTCCTTTCCATTCATATACTAATATAACACACACGACATGAGTGGATGCGAACAGCTCAGCCTAGACCCTACATGGGCTGTTGTGCCATTAAAAGATAAGAAAAAGAGGTCCAACATCAGCGAAGATGGTTTAAGATTCCATCGAGGAAAATTGTCAGTTCTACGCAACGATGGTGAAATGGACAGGTTCCAGTCGACCACACGTAAAGATGATTGTAGATTTTTTAGCGATGCGCTTGGAAGATATGCTCTTCTTTACATCGTTGTGAAGCATAGAGTTATCAGCATAATATAGTTTCGGAATTAATTTACATCTCAAAATAGGCCAGCAACCGCTAGCTGCGTGGTATGGAGCATCATCTGAATAAATACTATACAATAAATACTTGTGACTCGAAATTAATTTACTAATTTCATCAAATGGTATAATAGAAAGAGCTACTGGCAACAGTGAACCTTGAGGTAGACCATTCTCAAATGATCTCACTTTATATAAAAAACCGTTTAACTGTATTTTAAAATTTCGATTGGATAAAAAACTTTTAAAAAAATTAAAAATCGTGACTGTTTTCTTGTTCAAAGTTTTCATTTCATCAACTCCTATGTCAATTTTATCATCAGTAAAACAAAAATATGGTCGCTGTGGCGTAGTGGCAGTGCGTTAGACTGCAACGCAGAGTGTCCCGGGTTCGAATCTCAGCACAGGCAAAATCAAAAAGTAGAAAAAATTATTTTTCTACACGGCACCCACCACCACCTCTTGGCAGGCAATGGCAAACCTACAAGAATAAAAATTGCCTATGATAAGCTTTTCACTTTGCCGTTCGGATTCGGTAGGTCCTTTCCATTCATATACTAATATAACACACACGACATGAGTGGATGCGAACAGCTCAGCCTAGACCCTACATGGGCTGTTGTGCCATTAAAAGATAAGAAAAAGAGGTCCAACATCAGCGAAGATGGTTTAAGATTCCATCGAGGAAAATTGTCAGTTCTACGCAACGATGGTGAAATGGACAGGTTCCAGTCGGCCACACGTAAAGATGATTGTAGATTTTTTAGCGATGCGCTTGGAAGATATGCTCTTCTTTACATCGTTGTGAAGCATAGAGTTATCAGCATAATATAGTTTCGGAATTAATTTACATCTCAAAATAGGCCAGCAACCGCTAGCTGCGTGGTATGGAGCATCATCTGAATAAATACTATACATAAATACTAATACATAAATACTTGTGACTCGAAATTAATTTACTAATTTCATCAAATGCTATAATAGAAAGAGCTACTAGCAGCAGTGAACCTTGAGGTAGACCATTCTCAAATGATCTCACTTTAGATAAAAAACCGTTTAACTGTATTTTAAAATTTCGATTGGATAAAAAACTTTTAAAAAAATTAAAAATCGTCACTATTTTCTTGTTCAAAGTTTTCATTTCATCAACTCCTATGTCAATTTTATCATCAGTAAAACAAAAATATGGTCGCTGTGGCGTAGTGGCAGTGCGTTAGACTGCAACGCAGAGTGTCCCGGGTTCGAATCTCAGCACAGGCAAAACCAAAAAGTAGAAAAAATAATTTTTCTACACGGCACCCACCACCACCTCTTGGCAGGCAATGGCAAACCTACAAGAATAAAAATTGCCTATGAAAAGCTTTTCACTTCGCCGTTCGGATTCGGCATTAAACTGTAGGTCCCTTCCATTCATGTACAAATATAAGACGCACAACATGAATGGATGCGAAAAGCTCGCTCGGCCTAGGCCCTCCCTGTAAAGCATGTCCAAAGGTCCAAAGACCAATATCGCAATTTTGAGTTTTTCTTCAAAATATTAAGTTACCTAACCGTAAATAAACCTTATACAGTGTGATTTCGTATCCCTTTCTTACACATTTGTTATCTCTGACAATACACTAACTAAGAGAAAGCTGAAAGTCGAAAAGCTGTAATCACAACAGACAGCCGAAGTCTTCGCCAATCAACTCACACTCCTCCTATCGCAAAACACTGCTCTATGCGTACGGCTGCATAATTCTCCATGTGGAGAATACGGCTGCATAATTCTTCATGTGTGCTTCAGTAGCGATGCTACTCAGTAGCGATGCTACTGAAGCAAAAAACGCAGTTTATAGTCAATTGCAACGCAAGCTGCTGGAGCGATACAGCGAATTGAGAGGGAGGAAAACCGTCTCTTCAGGCGTAAGAAAAGAGATGCAGAAAGACGCGAGTTCAATGATATCGATACAAAAACCCAGCGGCTTCGCTGGCTGGGTCATGTTAACCGAATGGAAGAAAGCGCGCCGGCTAGAAAGGTGTTTTATTCGAGCCAAGGTGGACGAACACGCAGAAGAGGACGTCCTAACCTCCGTTGGAAAGAATAGGTGCAGGGCGACCCGATCGCAGTTGGCCTTATCAATTGGCGCCAGCGCGTGCATAGCAGAATCGACTGGCGAAGCTTTTTAGAAGCGACCAAGACCGATCATCGGTTGTAGTGCCGATGATGTAAGTATGTATATAAAAATGACAGACTAATGTAATCTTATAGGAAATTCCAATGAAAATACCAGTACACAAGGTACAGCAATTATCCCAATTAACTTTGCAAATAGTTTATAGTAGCAATTATAACTCTCAACAACATGAGAGTTATAATTGAGACCATTTGAGACCATACGGAAGAACATTTATGGAAGAACATTTAAGGTCGTTACAGATCTTAGACCACTAGTGATTTCAACATATAATAGAATATAGGAAAGGCCAAATGAACACAAATGCTATTATCAAGAATCAAGATAAGTCAAGATAATCTTAAATCCATGATTTCCTTTACTCTGTGAAGGAAATATTAATTATAACAAGGAGCATGACTGAGAAAAATAAGCAAAACTCAAATAAAGAAAAAGAGAAATGCAATACCCAAGCTAAGTCTGATCAACTTCACATCTGGGATTGCACGTCATTAATATTGCAATTGAATTAGGAAATAAAGAGGTGATAACATGATAGCGATAATTCAGCGGAATTATTTGCTATTCTGGAGAAGTTACAGTTTGAAATTAAAAAAGAAAATGTATATTAAATGAAAACGAAGGCATTGTCAAAGTTATACCAAAATAATTATATTACGTACTGCAACAGGTGAGGATGCACAAATAGATACTTGTCCGGCCTTTCCAGTTCAGTAGATTCTTGTCCTTCCTTTATAGAGGGGTTGGTTTTCCGAGTATTCTGTTGTTTAATGATTTCTTGTTGATAACTTCGACAACTAACAAATTTATGTCTCCATGGTCCCCATCCGCCTTGGCCTATAGTATCGCTTCTGAATTTAGAGAGATATCTTTTTATGCTGGGTATATGATCAATACGCCATCAGGAACATGGGTATTTGTTCACCCCAATTTTTTTGATTTTTGTCCAGTACTTTCCTTAGGTACTCCTCAAAAGTTCTGTTGAAGTGCTCTACTATACCATCAGACTGCGGTCGTTGGTCGTTGCCCAACGCAACGCTACTGGAGTATTTTACCATGACTACTTCTTTTTGGTCCTTTTGCTGCCACTGATATTTCTCTCTTTTTGATATTTTCTACCGTTTTCGTGTTCCTTAGGTAACCACCACTGTAATCATTGTGGTACTATGCCATGACTTCTTTGATACGATTGATCCTCACAACCAACAGTTTATTCTTAGACTACCATCTTCACTGTCCAATGCTTGGTAGAGACAACCGCTATGGAGACGCAAGCTTTGCCATTGCGCCCAATAAACTTTCGAAATGGGACTCTTATCTACCATTTCCTCCCAAGTGGGCCTGACCTTCTTTTCCATACCTTCCATAATTACCACGAGATATTCATTGTTTCTGGTCTTCACGGCCCAGTTTTCTGCTAGAAGTTCGTCTAATATCCTGATATCACCAATGTCTTTCTTTTGTTCAGCTTTTGAGCAGTGCTTGAATTCATCTTTGCATGAGCGTCGTGATAGAGCATCAGCAATCCCATAATAACCTTCTTTGCGATGTTCCATGGTGAAATCGTAGTTTTGTAATCGCTCTATCCATTGCGCTAGGTGACTTCTAGACTTTTGAATTGAAGAAGCCACCTTAGCACCGAGTAGCAAGTCCTCAGCTGTAACTACTGTGCATAGAAGTACTCAAGATTATGCGACCATAATTTTAAATTCGTCGCTTTGCCATTGGCCATGTTCGAAGTAGTCATGATGCAAAAATTTTTAAATCATCCGCTCTGTTTAAACCAGAAAAATAATTCTTTTCCGGCTTTCAATGAGTAGCAGGAGATTCTGCTTATCCTTTGATTCATACCGAATCAATTCGCAGAAGCTTGATGCAGAAAGCCGTAAAACTTTTAACTTGCGTCACAGCAAATTTAGAGTGAGAATCGAGCACCGCTTTGGCATCCTTAAGGAAAAATTTGGGAGCCTAAAAGAACTTCGCATGCGTATGCATAACGATACCAGTTGAAAGCTATGTTGCGATTGGTTCAGAGTTTGTTGTGTTTTGCATAATTTTTAATAAGAAAAGAAGACGCAGAATCAACTTCGATGCTTCTCAATCAAATGAAGTACTTGATTCCAATTTGGCCAGCGAACTTGGGAGAAACAGATCCGAAATAAAAAGACAAAAAGACATGATATTTGATTAAAACAAATTTATTTAAATATTTTATTAAAAAATAAAAGGAACTCATTGCTTTGTTAAAAAATACTTCACAGCTTCAAATGTAAATTAATTGAAATACAAATTTAAAAGGCACTCTAGAAGCACTCTTTCAACGCCAATTCTTCCTGTCTTAACTTTAACTCACACTTTTTGTTCTCTTCTTCCATCTGTAACTTCTTCTCTCCAATCTCCAAAAATTGTTGCTGCCGCTCTTTCCTCAACTGGAACTTCTCCTCGTTCAGTTTAACTTTTCGCTCTGCAAGATCTTTTTCTTCCTTATACGTTTCGCGCTCAAAATCCATTTTTTTAGCTTGCACATCAATGAGTTCCGATTGCAAAGCAGATAGGCGCGATATAGCTGATTTAGGCGCACTCTTTTTCAATGTTGCTGTAGGAGAAGTATAGCTGGAGATGAAGCTGGAGTAGAAGTCGCAAATGAGGTCGAAGTAGTTGAAAGTGGAGCAGGTGCTTTGGCAAGTGGATCAGGAAGCGCAGATGAAACGCTCCACAGGTGTCGTCAAATTCATACGAAAAAACGTAAACGGTGCCATCGTCAGTAGACTCTACAACAATTTCACTGCGCGTTTCTTTTGAGCCAAAACTATCTTGCAATTTGTCGAAATCACATTTTTGATATTTCTTATAAAAAAATTAAATAAAACTTAATATGAAATTTTGAAAACAGGTGACATAATTGCATACGGTCGATGGTTTTGCAGCTATCATTTTCTGTAAGTCCTGCTCCGGTAGAATTTTGCCATTGTATCGCCTCTTGGTACGATGCCCGCATGTTGCGAACTTTCCACTTGAATGCCTGTCACATGCGACATTTTTCTATAAATATTAGAGTAGTTGGCGCCAACAAGATATTGAATAAAAAAGAGGTTCTAGTTTTTTGTGCAAATATTACCTCAAAAGCTTTGTGCTCCAGCAAGAAACCCAATATATTGCAAAGTTCCTCCCCGCTCCATTTTCGGTTGTGCTTCTCCCTCTTTCTCCTTACTGAAGTTGGGAAGGTTAAATTCTCGGAATTCTGTAAAAAAAGTTTTTCTAAATGTATATCATAAGTCATAAAAAGGTATTTTTAGTTAAAATACTTACCGCGCAAACATCACTTTCCTCCATGTTATGATTTTTTCACCAATTTATTCCAGCTGATTAGAGATGTGCCGATGAACTTACTTTACTTTTAATGGCACAACAGCCCATGGAGGGCCTAGGCCGAGCTTTTCGCATCCACTCATGTTGTGCGTGTTATATACATGAACGTACATGAATGGAAGGGACCTACAGTTTAATGCCGAATCCGAACGGCGAAGTGAAAAGCTTTTCATAGCAATTTTTACTCTTGTAGGTTTGCCATTGCCTGCCAAGAGGTGGTTGCCGTGTAGAAAAATTATTTTTTTCTACTTTTTGATTTTGCCTGTGCCGAGATTCGAACCTCGGACACTCACCGATAAACACCAATTTAAAGTTTTTTAAAGAAAAAAGCATAAATTTGAACGTAGTTCAGAATAAAAATTTATATTCAAGTGTCCTTAGAAAAATTTTTGTAAGAATTGACGAAAATCAAATTATATTAAAATACTTGCCATGAGTATCGATAGTAGAATCTATAAAGTGAAATCACTATCAAGAAAATACAGAATACTACGCAATGTACTAAATTGGTTGTACATTCAGTTGCATCTATTTGTAAAGTTACAAAATTTACCACAATAACCAAGAACACACAAGACCAAAAACTACAGATAGTGAATACGGCTACTTACTTACTTTTAATGGCACAACAGCCCATGGAGGGCCTAGGCCGAGCTTTTCGCATCCACTCATGTTCTGCGTGTTATATTTGTACATGAATGGAAGGGACCTACAGTTTTATGCCGAATCCGAACGGCGGTGTGCTCTATGGGCAGAGGGAAGTAGAGTTAGTAGCACCAGAATCATATTTCTTCAAAGATGAAGCCGGTCATAATGTTACAGTCAACGGGGAACGCTATAGAGCCATGATTAATGACTTTTTCGTGCCTGAATTGTAGGATGTTGATGTAGACGACCTTTGGTTCCACCAAGACGGCGCTACATGCCATACAGCCAACGAAACAATCAATTTATTGAAGGAAACTTTTGGTGAGCGCATTATCTCGCGTCGTGGGCCTGTGGACTGGCCTCCAAGATCGTGTGATTTAACTATTTGATGAGGTTATGTGGAGTCGCTTGTCTACGTAGATAAGCGCGAGACGATTGACGGCTTGGAAGAGAAGATTCGGCGCGTTATTACTGACATTGCTGCAAAAAATGGTCGAAAATTGGGACTCTCGGCTGGAATTTATTCGAACCAGCCGCGGCGGCCACTTGCCCGAAATCGTTTTTAAAACATAATGGCAAATCCTTATCTTTATAATAAAACTAAATTCTTGGCCATAACATTGAATTATATGCGTTTTATTTCTTCTTGACAACCACACTTCTAAAAAACACACCCTGTATAATAGATATGACATTTCTGATTTCATTGTACAGGTCAGCAACTTGCTATGTAAGTAAAGTGAACATAGCGATTTAACTGATTTAATTGCATCTCAAAATCACCACGAAACATGACCAATATAGTAATGAAACACGTTAAGGAAGCATGTGATTTGTTTATGGCGTTTTTTGTCGTTTTCGGGAAAGCACAGACCAGTCTATTGGTGGAACGAAAACATCCCAGGTCTACGCACAGAGTGCAACAAGGCCAAAAGTGTACCAAAGATCAAGAATTACTTTCGTGTTCCAAGAGACATAGTTACAGTGCAAACAGAAGAACGGGAACTTTAAAAAGCGATTCGAAACAGCAAAAGCTTCTGCTTTCTGGAACTATGCGATTATGCGGAAGATAACCCATGGGGCTCGGCCTATAGGCCGATAGAAAACCTGCACTTAACTGCTCAAAACTGATGGGAAAAAATGTAACTACGTTGTTCCGGTGGTACCTAGATCCACGAGAGAAGACCATCACCATGGCGATTGATCCCTAAAAATTTCCTGTTGTCACAGAAGCTGAAGTCATCTTGGCTGCTTAAAACGTTAGAGACAAAAAGGCACCAGGGTCGGATGGGATACCAAATCGAGTATTTAAAATGGCAATAAACCAGGGCGTAACGGAGTTTACCAAACTATACGACGCATGCCTAGGTGGAAGGTACAACAGCTTGTCCTTCTGCCAAAGGGTGACTATGCACCAGATGACGCATCTGGCTACCGACCACTTTGCATGTTATTACTTATAAATAAAAATGATAGAAACAAATGTTTAAAGCAATATTTCAAATGAAAACAATACACTAAAAAAATTAAACTAAATGGTGTGATAAAATGGAAATGACAAATGGCTTACAAATTTTTTGTAGATAGCATAAAATATATAAATGAAACTATTGAAAATGTGGAATTCAACAAAATAATCGAAAATATCAATAACAAAAAAATTAAGTTCAAACAAATTACAACAAATGATTTAATTATAATATTTAAAGACTTTAAAAACAAAATTGGTGGTAAACAACTATTAACTGTAGGTGTTATTAAAGACTCAATCGAATATACTTGAAACTGTGATAAAAACCCAACTTATGCAATATTTAGAAGATAATCAAATAATTATACAACAGCAATCAGGATTTAGAAAAAAAGGACATTCGTGTGAAAGAGCCTTAAGCGAAGCCTCGGATATTTAACCCCCCCTAATGTTGACGACTCCCGCAAACGCCCAAAGGACAACGATTTACGGATATGCACCTAGAATGTCCAAACCCTCTACAGGGAAGGTGCCTCTATCCAGCTGATGGATGTCCTCCAACAATATAGAGCTGACATCACCGCCATACAGGAGATGCGATGGACGGGACAGGGTTCCTCCAAAAGAGCATCCTGTGATATCTACTACAGCTGTCATGCGTCGAGACACGAATTTGGTGTTGGATTTGTGGTTGGGAAGAGACTGAGCGCCTAGCCACTATCCGCATCAAGACGAAATTCTTCAACATCAGTCTAATTTGTGTCCATGCCCCGACGGATGAGAAGGATGAAACGACCAAAGATGACTTATACGAGCTCCTCGACAAAACTTATGAGCATTGCCCCCGCCACGATGTTAAAATCATGTTAGGCGACTTTAATGCCAAGGTGGGCAAGGAGAGTCTCTTTGGTCCGACGATCGGAAAATTCAGTCTCCACGACGAAGCCATCGATGACGGTATGAGACTGATCGACTTCGCCGCAGCACGAAACATGACAGTTAGTAGCACCAGATTCCAACATAAAGATATCCATAAGGCCACTTGGCTGTCCCCTGATCAAAACACACCAGATTGATCACGTTGTGATCGACGGAAGGTACGCTTTCAATGTACTAGACGTACGCACAATACGCGGTGCAAAAGTCGGCTCAGACCACTACTTGGTTGCAGCCAAGGTCTGCACACGTATATGTGTAGCAAATCGCGTACGGATAGGTACAAAGAGAAAGCTGGATGTCGAAAAGCTGCAATCACAACAGACAGCCGAAGTCTTCGCCAACCAACTTGCACTCCTCCTTTCGCAAAACACAACTCAACTTGGTGATATAAGTGCGCAGTGGACGCACATTTCCCGCTCTATGCGTACGGCTGCCGAAGAGGTGCTAGGCTACCACCGCCGGCGGAGAAATATGTGGTACGACAAAGAGTGTCGCGATGCTACTAAAGCAAAAATCGCTGTTTACAGAGCCACCCTGCAGTCAGTTGCAACGCGAGCTGCTAAGAAGCGATACACAAAGTTGAGGAGGGAGGAGAAACGTCTTTTCAGGCGCAAGAAAAGAGATGAAGAAAGACGCGAGTTCAATGATATCGAAATGTTGCGGTACAGGAACGAGGTCCTAAAATTCTTTGAAAGAATAAGACGCCTGATTGATGGTTTGAAGACCACTGCCTCTTCCTGCAAGGATGATGACGGAAATCTGGTGACAGATGTCCAGGGCATAATGAGATTATGGAGGGAGCACTTTTCGCAGCTGCTTAATGGCGATGATGGCAATAATCCCGCCACTGCGGAACCCACTCCGGAAACCCCAATCACTGACGGCGTTGAAGTACCGCCGCCTGACTATGATGAGGTCTTAACAGCCATTGCTCGGTTGAAAAACAAAAAGGCTGCAGGTGCAGATGGCCTGCCTGCTGAGTAGTTTAAGACCGGAGGCGAAGAGCTCAAAAAACGCATGCATGAGCTTCTATGCAGAATATGGTCGGATGAAAGCATGCCAAGTGATTGGAACATCAACTTACTTTGCCCAATCCATAAGAAAGGTGATTTCACGATGTGCGCCAACTACCGTGGGATAAGCCTTCTTAATATTGCATATAAGGTTCTATCGAGCGTACTGTGCGAAAGACTGAAGCTCATCGTCAACAAACTGATTGGACCTTATCAGTGTGGCTTCAGGCCCGGTAAATCCACCATCGACCAGATATTCACACTACGCCAAATCCTGGAAAAGACCCGAGAAAAACAGATCGACACCCATCATCTATTTGTCGATTATAAAGCCGCCTTGGACAGCACGATTAGGGATCACTTGTAAGCCGCAATGTCTGATTTTGGTATCCCTGCAAAGCTCATTCGTCTTTGCAAAATGACACTGCCCAACGCCACCAGCGCAGTGAAAATTGGGACAAACCTCTCCGCACCATTTCATACCAAAAGAGGTTTCAGACAAGGTGACTCCCTATCGTGCGACTTCTTTAACCTTATGCTGGAGAAAATAATTCGAGCTGCGAACATCGACATCTCTGGCACTATCTTCTACAAGAGTGTCATGCTACTAGTATACGCTGATGATATTGACATCATTGGCACTGTACGCCGACACTGACATAGTCAAGCCTATAAAACTCCAGCGGCTTCGCTGGCTGGGTCATGTTGAGCGAATGGGAGAAAGCGCTCCGGCTATAAGGGTGTTTTATTCGAACCACGGTGGAGGAACACGCAAAAGGGGACGTCGTAATCTCCGTTGGAAACACCAGGTGCAATGCAACCCGACTGCACTTGGCCTTATCAACTGGCGCCAGCGCGCACATAGCAGAGGCGACTGGCGGAGCTTTGTAGAGGCGGCCAAGACCAAGAGCAATGAGATGCATACTGTAGTGGCAGTGAAGTAATTAAGTAAGACATTATTACTGCATTAAAATATTCGAATATTAAATTGTTCACTGATGATGCGTTAATAACGGTTAGTGTCTGTAATGTAAACCTAGCGCTAAGCAAAATACAGGAGGACGTAGATAATTTGTATAAAATGTGCGCAAATAAATTTAACATAAATGTCAAATAAAACAAAATACATGATTATAAGAAATATTATTAACGGTATACGAGATCTTATAAATAACGAATAAGTAAATTCAACAAGTAGATGTAATAAAATATCTTGGTATAGAAATTGATAGCAAATTAAACTTCAACGAACATATTAAATATACTGTTAGCATAATACCGACCAAGATTGAATCTATGCAAAGAGCATGTAAACATTTAAAAAAAGAAAAAGAAAGAAAAATACTAGTATATAAGTCTATAATTGAGCCACATTTTATTTATTGTCCATCAGTATTATTTAGAATTATTGATACTCAAATCGATAAATTTCATTAGTTACAAAATAGAGCAATGAGATGCATACTGAAAAAAAGGATACTATTACGAGAGAATTGTTAAATGCGCTTAACTGGATGAGTATTAAGCAAACTATTTTTTTTAATCAATGATATTTATATTTAACATTAAACATGGAAGAATACTAGAATATTTCGGAAATAGTGTACGTTACGTAAAGGAATTACATTCAATTGCAACTAGAAGCGGTAATGATTTTAGATTACAGAGGCAGATACGCGAAACATAGGCTTCAAATGCGTCAATGAACTTCCAGATGACGTAAAGAAATGTGAAAATGGTAACTTATTATATGCTAAATTATATATGCATTGTAAACCTTATATAAGCTATAAGATAAATACATTAAATCTGTAATTTTTTTAGGCTCAATAAGAAGCCCGTAACAAATAAATACTTAAATAAATAAACAAATAACCATTATCGATTTAAAAGACTACCTATCATTCGAATTGAAAATTTCAGCAAACAGTTTCCAAAGAATACTAACTATAGCATTTATAGGACATTTACGAAACATTATCAACTTTGAATCCCTAGACCAGAAATAGTTTATTTGGGACCCCTAATAACCAGAGACAGACTAAAACAGACCCAGCCAATAAAAAAAAAAAGCTATAAAAAACTACCCGACATTAAAGATAACTGACGAGGTAAGATGAATTGTTGCAATCTGCAACTATTGTTTTAGGTTTATATCTAATTATCTCGTTACGATAAATGCAAAATTTGAGTGTATCCCAACATGTCAAGAATTTTGACAAACCTGTTATACTCACCACTAATGCATCAAATTATGCACTGGGAGCAGTACTATCGCAAGGCGAAATAGGAAATGCTCTACCTATTTCATGTGCAAGCAAATCACTGCAAAAACCCTTGATAGAAAAATAGCTTTCCGCCATTCACTGCGGAATAAACTTTTTCCATTCACCTACTTATATGGTAGAAAATTTGTGGTAGAACGGCCCTTCTTTTCTTCTTAAAATGGTATAACATATATAACAGTCCTATGAGGAGCTAGTTCACATCCACTCACGTTGTGCGTTGTTTTATTTGGAATAAATAAGTGGGACCTATGCCGAATTCGAACGGCGAAATGAAAAGTTTTTCATTTTTTAGGCTTGCCGTTAGCCGATTAAAAAATATAATATTTTTCTACTACTACTTGCTGATTTTGCATGTTATGAGCTTTGAATGTCGGACACTCTGTGTAGCAGGTCAACGCACAAACTATTCCACAGCGACCACGGTAACGGACCAAAGACCACTTATTTCACAATATACACATAAGAATCCATCATCAAAGATGACTACAAATAAGACTAGATTTCAGTTACTATGTATTTGAGATCGTTTACAAAAAAGGAAAATTAAATACAATGCATTATCGAGAATTCAAATCGATTCAGATATACTAAAAACTATGATGCCTACAGGAGTAGATGAAAAACAGAAAAGAAAGCTTGTAATAACAAGAGGAATAACCACATAAAAGGACGACCTAAATAAACAAAAAGAGGCAATCAATTATAATATCGTCCACTGCGAATCCCAGAAGCCTGTACAACCTCAAATATGGGAAGGCACGCCTATAACTGTGGTAAAAAACATAAGAAAATTAAATTTAATGTTGACAATAATCCGGATAACTGTGTGCACATTGGATACAGCGACAGAAATTCAAAAACACAAGTATAAAAAGGGACTAAAATGAAATGGAACAGCATCCAAGTTGGTGAAAGAAATTAAGAAATTGCGGTTGCCGCAAATGATGCATTTAAGAATGCTAATAAAAATAAAGCGCAAATGTCCTCAACTAAAAATTATGATATGTAAAACACCTGAAAGTGTGTCACATGACCTCATAAAATAGACAAATTCCACAATGCCACTCACGGAGGGCATTTAGGAGTAAGTAAAACAGTGTGAAAACTGAAACGAAGATACGTATAGAAAATATGAATAAAATAGCCAAGGAATTTATTTGCAATTGTGACACGTGCGCAAGAAATAAACAAACAAAACACATAAAGAAAACCCCTCACACACGATACTTCCCTTAACAATAGTTTTGAAGTGATCTCAATTAGCCCATTAAAAATTTAAAACGACACTAAATCATGTCCGCACAAAAGCAAAAACATTTGTAGAGAAACGCATTTTAAAATATGATCATTTCAAAATATTAAAATCTGATGAGGGACAGAATTATTAATAAATGAAAGATTTTCATCCCCATATCACCATGAATCATTGGTCGCTATAGAAAGAAATCAAATGTATTCCTTAACAAATTCCTATTGACATACGCCAGCGACAATTAATGGGTACCTTACTTTACATTCGCTTAGAATACGACACCACATATTCATAGACACATTTGACACCATTTGAATAAACTAATTCAAGATTACAATTTTTATTCAATAAGTATACAAAAAACCTTTTTTCAGTATTGCCTTCATGTATGACTACACACATTAAGGCTAGTTTCAGAAAATAGTTCTGACTGTTATGTGCTGAGTTGTGAAAGAGAATAAAATGCAAATATAAGTATATACCAAGTTCCCAAACGATCGTCTGATCAGCCTGTTTACATTTTTTGTTATTCTTTCTATGGCAAACCTAAAGTTTATTAGAACTGTTTAATACACTAGAAAAATTATTTTACAAATTATTGGTTTCAGCTACTATATACAGAATAGTGAAAGAGTAGACATGCAAAAACTACCGGTAAAAGCTTTTCTCAATTTCAGACCATTTTTGTTCACTTTTGCTAAGAATTCTGGAAGCAAGTGCACCTGGATGACAGGCTTCACAAAACTGATATGGGAAGAACCGTAATTATCTCGATGGAACGATTTGCTCATTACGACCTTCCGACGTAATACGTAACGCTGGTTATGGAAGCAAGAGAAAGACGGTGACAGGGACAGGAACAGTTACGAGTTACGCCTTCTCCATGAGTTTACCGAAAAAAAACGCCACATGCGGGACCTTCAGACATAGTTATTAACATGCCGCCACCTTCGGTCAAGTGGTTGAGAGCTAGATCTAGCCCAGATGCACAAAAATCAATCGCGAAATCACCTACAGTGAAAAATCGACGAGGCACGATACAAACGAAAAAGATAACTTCAGCTAGAGAGAGACCCAAGAAACCAGCATGGAAAATGGTAAAGGAGAAAAAAGCGAAGAATGCCAGACCAGGTGCAGGGCAACCTGACTGCACTTGGCCTTATCAACTGGCGCCAGCGCGCGCAGAAGTGACTGGCGGAGCTTTGTGGAGGCGACCAAGACCGATCATCGGTTGTAGTGCCAGCTAAGTAAGTAAGTATGCCAGACCAATAAGGACCAAGGCCTGGCGCTATTATCTTATAGAAGGCAGGAGACGCTACATATGCAGACATCCTTGCGATAAACTGAAGACGTTAGGAGAAAATGTGAAAGCTATTTGCAGAACAGCGGCAGGTGAGCTGATATACCAGTGCAAAATCAGGAGTGCAGTGCAATGATGTAAATGTTAATATGTTCAAAACGCCGATTCGAAAGAACAAATGTAGAAATTGATTTGTTGTGCTTGTTAATCTTGGCTGGCTTATGATTAATTGTAGAAAAATAATTATATTTTGTAAGGTTGTACTACTTTGTACGATAATTTGCTTGTTAAGTAAGATAATTTTCACACATTTGGAATTAAATATTTTACCTCTTACCTCCGATATCGGTTCGAATTTATTTCTTCTTCTCTTTTATTGCTGATTAATTTAAAACAATTTTCTAGAGAGTCCACTTAATACTCATCGCCATTGCAATGTAGCTTCTATTAATCTTTCATCTTTGACGTATCCAAATTCTGTGTCGTTGCCACATGTTACATTGTGTTTTGATGCTAGATACTACAGAGAGTGAAATGTAAAAACCGACTGATTCATGTACGTTTATTTTGTTAAATTTTACAGTGTCTTCTACGCACGAGTGGGAATTGGTCTAATTACAATTGTAAAATTCAAGATGTTAATGCATTGAAAGTTTCATGTAGCTGTACGCACATTGGATATTTCAGGTAATATTATATTATAATTCATATTTTGTATTGGATTTTAGTGGTTGTTTAATCAGTATAGTATTATACTAGAGCAATAGGGACTACAACTAGTTTTATTTATAGTTCCAAAATAAGGGAACAGGACTAGTTATTTTTATACAGTCCTCCTGCACTCTGTAAGTAACTGTCCAAAAACTACAATAGACCGTTTCGTGGCGCAAGGAAAATAAAGTGTTTGTTAATTTTTTATTATTTACTTACCTGTATTATTGATTTTTTAAGCTATTAAACTACTTATTCAATTTTATGCAATCGATCCCATGGTTAAGCATTATAGAGCAAACGTATTAAGTATTAGCACAGCCATAGTGCCTACGATCATATTAAAAGCAATTTGTACATATCTATCCGACGGTGAGTAACAGTTGATCACTTACCGTCGGAGAATCCGCTTGTACACACACACACATAATTATGTCAGACGACGTTAGGTAATGTTAGATTGGCTCTCTTAAAATAGGAGGACATACTAAGGACAGTTTGGTTCGTTGTACCACATGGGCTGATCACTTACCCTAATCTTTTCTTATAATTTTTTTATTGTTGTCAACTAAACTGCTGAATCCTAGATGACAGCAGATTAAATTGAAGGAGGAGTTGAACGATTTGGTAGATTTTAAATATAAACGTTTCTATAATCCCTGATGTCAACAGATTCAAGGTCTGCTAAGTTGATGAAAAAGAGTTGACCTAGGGATGCTAGTATACGTGTGACAAGTGCGGGACAAAGCAAGTTCTATTTTTCACTCGCAATGTGTATAAGTACCAGCGGTGGCGCCTTATTGCTCCGACTGCATGTATGAATGTGTGTGAACGTGCATAGTGGGTACGTGTTCCAAACATGTTTGCTTTACTAAAGTTTTTGTTTTTGCAATTATAGTAACATCAAAATCTAAGGAAAACTAACTTCCTGATGTTTCCAGCCCAAAACGGAAAAGAGATAGTATCTCTGTGGTGTGGCAGTTTTTTAAAAGGGCGAGGAAACTAATATGGCCATTTGTAAACAGTACGGAAAACAGGCAGCAACACAACGAACCTCATGGATCACCTAAGGCGTATTCATCCGGAAATAATAAGAGATCAAAAAAGTGAGTTCGATTTTGGCATAAATCAATTTTAAGAAAAAAACTCGTCGTATCCAAGTGATTCCACAAAAAAAAGTAAAATTAGATAAAATGGTTATGCAAAAGATTGCTTCGGATGTGCAGCCATTTAATATTGTAAACAACTCAGGTTTCCGGAGGCTTGTAAACGACCTGGATCCAAGGTACCAACGAACTAGGCGAATTAAAATAAAAGTCCAACTTGAAATTGATTGTGTTGACCATGTTGCCATAACAACAGATGACTGCACATCTAAAGCCAACGGAGGCTACCATACTGTGACTTGCCATTTCATCAATAACCAATTCGAACCTAAGTCATCTGTTTTGTCAACGCAAAAACTATTATCGCCAACAAGTTATACGGCCCCGCAGCCGTTATCTGCAGACGAAATATGCACGATAAAGGAACTTGTTAAAATACTGGGCCCGTTCCATGATGCCATCACTTCCATTTCTGGGGATAAAAGAGTAACCATATCCATTATAATTCCACTTATCTGCGAATTACATAAGAGATTAAATGATATACATATGTATCTTGGAAGCGTCAGAGGTTATAACTGCACTGAACTATGTCAAAGATCGTTTGCCTGCACGGCTCTTCCAGTAGGAAACAAGAACAATAACCAGGGTTGCTACCATTATCGCGATTCAAAAAGGATCGGGTTTTAAGAGCGTCGAACGCCGAACAGGCTGCAAAAGCCTTAGAGGTTGAACTGTTCAACGAATTGTCCAAACATCCGCAAACCTCCTACCAGCACCACCACAAACAGAATCAAAACGTTTTCCTTTATAAAGCAAAGAAAAATCGTATCTTCCAGGACCGACGCTATTGTTCTTAAAAGATAGCATTTGGAAACACACTTGTTTCTTGACTTGTTCCTTAAGTTTAATTAATGTAAAATTAATGAATATGTTTATTTTAATATAAAATTGTTTATTTTCAATTACTCTTATTATTAATATAAATCTGTTTCTAACTCTAAAAGTAGTTTTAAAAATAACATCCGATGAAACATCGATGTTTTGCTTTTAGGAGTTACCGTAAATGGTTTGTCTCGGAGTTTTCCGTAGTGATACCATGATACCACCGTACCTGTACTCATTACCCGTATTAAATCTCCAATGCGATACTAATTTAAAGGATTTATACTAATTATATCGAAAAAAAAGTACTCGTTCGAAAATTGATGTATTATAATTTTACACATTTAAATTATAATGAAAAATATTAAAATTATAAGGAAAAACATCATTAACAATAACACAGCTTTGTTTTCAATATATATTGAAATATTTTTATCCCTTCATTCATTTTTCACTTGTTTCTATTTAGTTCACACGGCTTACATATTCTCATTAAATAAAAAAAAGGTTTCATCTCTGGATTGTGTTTAATTTGTTTAATTATTTCACCTCTAAACAACACTTAAAATTATTTTACAAGTATATTTCATACTCTGTTTTTTCACTAAGACTGACTTTATTCCGTTGGTGCTGACGTTTTTATACTACAGATGGCGTCACTTTCACAAACAATCAAGAGCTTTTCGAAGTTTCCAGATGATTCCAGATGATGCACACCAGTTTTGAACTAAACCAATTATCAACCGTAACCAAACTAGTTTTGTTCGAAAAAATTGCTTACACTTAGCAGTTCTCATTTTTTTCTTTTATTCAGCCATGGAAAGCCCATTTCATTAAATCAGTCTCCAAATGTGGTAGTAAGGATAAAGATAAAGCGCCTTTAAAACAAATGACAGTAAACCGATCAGTTCCAACAAAAAATATATAATATGTAGGGTTTTTAACTTTTGCGATGAAATAAAGCGGGTGTAATACTGACATATGTAAATTCTAACAATACTATGACGTAGACAAAATTAAAGATCTAGCATTAATAATTTTCCTGTTCCTACGAATTATCTGATTTGCGTGCAAGTATAGAACAATTTTACATAAAAAAATATACATTACATAAATGTAAATTAACGAGTGCTAAAGTTGCAGGCCACAGGCGCGTTTAAGTTATTTCCAACTGTAAATAAAAAGGCTTTTAAATATTAAGAATGTGTTTTTATTACCTAAAACAACGAGTCCAAAAATAGAAGTGCCAGTTTTAAAATGCTTTACTTAACTCTAAGCTTAATTCTACCTAAAATAAACAGCATATATTTCACGCGTGATTCTTGACATGTGTCATAGTAAAAAATGCTCAGTTTGGTTTGCCATTTCATGTCTTCAGCTACGAGGCTCATTTTTGACTCAATGGATACGTAAATCATCAGAATTGCCGTATTTGGAGTGAAGACCAGCCAGATGCAATTCAACTGCTACCAATGCATTCCGAAAAATGCACTGTTTAGTGCGGTTTATGGGCAGGCGGCATCATTGGGCCGTACTTCTTCAAAGACGATGAAGGCCGCAACGTTACGGTCAATGAAGAAAGGTACCGTTCGATTATAACAAACCTTTTTTGCCGAAAATGCAGGAATTGTTCCAACAGGACACTGCCACGCTACACGCGAAACCATGCGAATTTAGTGAGCAGTTAATCTCACGTTTTGGTGCAATTAATTGGCCACCAAGATCGTGTGAATTTTTTGTGGGGCTATGTTAAGTCTGTTGTCTATACGGACAAGCCAAACACGATTGCTGCTTTATAAGCCAACATTGAACGCGTCGTTGGTGAGATCCCGGCCGAAATGTGTGAAAAAGTGTGCCAGAATTGGATCTTCAGAATGGACCACCTGATTCGTAGCCGCGGGCAACATTTAACTGAAATTATCATTAAAAAGTAAATGACAGGAAGTGATTTATCGATCCAAATAAAAATTCACAATCATTATCTTTTGTAAAATTTCTGTGTTTAATTGAGGCAACAATACATACAAAAATATTTTTGTTTATAAAATCATAAAAAACCACCCGCAACACAGAAAAGAGGAATATACAATATTTGAAATTCAAAAAGGTCTAAATTTTTTTGCAGCTAAAGTGGCACATATTTTGTTACGTTTTTGTAATCTGATACTTTTTATTCCTCTTTCAAATAAAAAACATTTTCTAACTCTTTTTTCTCTTTTGTTACGAAGTTCGAGCTTAATGATTCTTCCTTCGGCAATCGTCATTTCCTTACTAATTTTTTTAATTTTAAGAACAGCGGATAGCAAATGGAAAGAAAATGATTTTTTTTTCGTTGTTGTTGTCACATACATACATCAGTATTGTAGAAATATGATGAACTCGCTAAAATATTTTTTTAAATTATTTATTCAAAAGTTATAAAAATATTAATGAAAATACAACGCAAAATCACAACAACGAGGCCATAAATTAAATAACTTACAACTACTTAAGTACTTAAAAAATTATAAATCTTAGTTATAAATATTATATACATTAGTATCTTCTAACGTTTTAAAAATGGAATTATTCACAAAAATTTATCTATTAAGGGAATACGCTTCCGACATGAGACTAGAGGACAGCACGTAAAATGGACTTTTTGTCCCCGGGTACTCCGTATGCCCAAGGCGAATACGTATAAATGGATGAGAACAAGTCATAGAGTGCGGGAATGTTGCTTTAATACCTTTAATACGGGATACATTGATGGGAGAGTAGTAATGTTGGTAGTTGCTCCAGTTATTAAGACGCGAAAGTTGCTTAACAAGGCGATAAATATTCCCTGTTTCTGCGACAGGAAAAACGAACGATGGAATTCTGCAGGCCATTTTCAAGGCAGAATCGGCTTTCTCGTTACCAGATAGAATAGAGTGTGCAGGCATTGTTCTGGTATTGGATCACTCTGTCTCTTATTTAAGCAATCTGCGGGCTTTTGTTCGAAAGGTTTGTAACTGCCAAAAGAGTCGACTTAATATCGCAGCAGATGATAAATTTGACTTTGGTTTTTTCTTTAATATAGCCAGCGCCTCCGCAGTGAAAACAGAGTAGTACCGATCACCTAATCCAGCGCGAGTTAGAGACGAGCGATGATTAATCACAGCAAAAGAAGTGCTCTCGCCGTTTTTAGACCCATCAGTGTATAGGACCTTCCAAACCCAGTGTGGAAAACCTATCTTTTATTTTTAGAAATAGTTGCTGAAATTCGAGGATATTTGTCGTTTTCTTATTACGTAGTAGTAGTGCATTGGACTGTTACGCAGAGTGTCCCGGGTTCGAATCTCAGCACAGGCAAAATCAAAAAGTAGAAAAGACAATTTTTCTACACGGCACCCACCACCACCTCTTGGCAGGCAATGGCAAACCTACAAGAATAAAAATTGCCTATGATAAGCTTTTCACTTTGCCGTTCGGATTCGGTAGGTCCTTTCCATTCATATACTAATATAACACACACGACATGAGTGGATGCGAACAGCTCAGCCTAGACCCTACATGGGCTGTTGTGCCATTAAAAGATAAGAAAAAGAGGTCCAACATCAGCGAAGATGGTTTAAGATTCCATCGAGGAAAATTGTCAGTTCTACGCAACGATGGTGAAATGGACAGGTTCCAGTCGACCACACGTAAAGATGATTGTAGATTTTTTAGCGATGCGCTTGGAAGATATGCTCTTCTTTACATCGTTGTGAAGCATAGAGTTATCAGCATAATATAGTTTCGGAATTAATTTACATCTCAAAATAGGCCAGCAACCGCTAGCTGCGTGGTATGGAGCATCATCTGAATAAATACTATACAATAAATACTTGTGACTCGAAATTAATTTACTAATTTCATCAAATGGTATAATAGAAAGAGCTACTGGCAACAGTGAACCTTGAGGTAGACCATTCTCAAATGATCTCACTTTATATAAAAAACCGTTTAACTGTATTTTAAAATTTCGATTGGATAAAAAACTTTTAAAAAAATTAAAAATCGTGACTGTTTTCTTGTTCAAAGTTTTCATTTCATCAACTCCTACGTCAATTTTATCATCAGTAAAACAAAAATATGGTCGCTGTGGCGTAGTGGCAGTGCGTTAGACTGCAACGCAGAGTGTCCTGGGTTCGAATCTCAGCACAGGCAAAACCAAAAAGTAGAAAAAATAATTTTTCTACACGGCACCCACCACCACCTCTTGGCAGGCAATGGCAAACCTACAAGAATAAAAATTGCCTATGAAAAGCTTTTCACTTCGCCGTTCGGATTCGGCATTAAACTGTAGGTCCCTTCCATTCATGTACAAATATAAGACGCACAACATGAATGGATGCGAAAAGCTCGCTCGGCCTAGGCCCTCCATGGGCTGTTGTGCCATTAAAAGTAAAAGTAAAACATAAATATCAACAATAAAAAAAATTTTAATTTTGTAAATAAAAAATAAAAAATTAAGGATCGTGAAATTCACCTGCACTCATATTGATTTAAGAAAACAAAAAGTACGGGACACGAAAAAATCACATTTAACCAACTGTAAAGCATGTCCAAAGGTCCAAAGACCAATATCGCAATTTTGAGTTTTTCTTCAAAATATTAAGTTACCTAACCGTAAATAAACCTTATACAGTGTGATTTCGTATCCCTTTCTTACACATTTGTTATCTCTGACAATACACTAACTAAGAGAAAGCTGAAAGTCGAAAAGCTGTAATCACAACAGACAGCCGAAGTCTTCGCCAATCAACTCACACTCCTCCTATCGCAAAACACTGCTCTATGCGTACGGCTGCATAATTCTCCATGTGGAGAATACGGCTGCATAATTCTTCATGTGTGCTTCAGTAGCGATGCTACTGAAGCAAAAAACGCAGTTTATAGTCAATTGCAACGCAAGCTGCTGGAGCGATACAGCGAATTGAGAGGGAGGAAAACCGTCTCTTCAGGCGTAAGAAAAGAGATGCAGAAAGACGCGAGTTCAATGATATCGATACAAAAACCCAGCGGCTTCGCTGGCTGGGTCATGTTAACCGAATGGAAGAAAGCGCGCCGGCTAGAAAGGTGTTTTATTCGAGCCAAGGTGGACGAACACGCAGAAGAGGACGTCCTAACCTCCGTTGGAAAGAATAGGTGCAGGGCGACCCGATCGCAGTTGGCCTTATCAATTGGCGCCAGCGCGTGCATAGCAGAATCGACTGGCGAAGCTTTTTAGAAGCGACCAAGACCGATCATCGGTTGTAGTGCCGATGATGTAAGTATGTATATAAAAATGACAGACTAATGTAATCTTATAGGAAATTCCAATGAAAATACCAGTACACAAGGTACAGCAATTATCCCAATTAACTTTGCAAATAGTTTATAGTAGCAATTATAACTCTCAACAACATGAGAGTTATAATTGAGACCATTTGAGACCATACGGAAGAACATTTATGGAAGAACATTTAAGGTCGTTACAGATCTTAGACCACTAGTGATTTCAACATATAATAGAATATAGGAAAGGCCAAATGAACACAAATGCTATTATCAAGAATCAAGATAAGTCAAGATAATCTTAAATCCATGATTTCCTTTACTCTGTGAAGGAAATATTAATTATAACAAGGAGCATGACTGAGAAAAATAAGCAAAACTCAAATAAAGAAAAAGAGAAATGCAATACCCAAGCTAAGTCTGATCAACTTCACATCTGGGATTGCACGTCATTAATATTGCAATTGAATTAGGAAATAAAGAGGTGATAACATGATAGCGATAATTCAGCGGAATTATTTGCTATTCTGGAGAAGTTACAGTTTGAAATTAAAAAAGAAAATGTATATTAAATGAAAACGAAGGCATTGTCAAAGTTATACCAAAATAATTATATTACGTACTGCAACAGGTGAGGATGCACAAATAGATACTTGTCCGGCCTTTCCAGTTCAGTAGATTCTTGTCCTTCCTTTATAGAGGGGTTGGTTTTCCGAGTATTCTGTTGTTTAATGATTTCTTGTTGATAACTTCGACAACTAACAAATTTATGTCTCCATGGTCCCCATCCGCCTTGGCCTATAGTATCGCTTCTGAATTTAGAGAGATATCTTTTTATGCTGGGTATATGATCGATACGCCATCAGGAACATGGATAAATGTTAACCACAATTTTTTTGATTTTTGTCTCCTTAGGTTTCCTTAGGTACTCCTCAAAAGTTCTGTTGAAGTGCTCTGAAAGTGGAGCAGGTGCTTTGGCAAGTGGATCAGGAAGCGCAGATCAAACGCTCAACAGGTGTCGTCAAATTCATACGAAAAAACGTAAACGGTGCCATCGTCAGTAGACTCTACAACAATTTCACTGCGCGTTTCTTTTGAGCCAAAACTATCTTGCAATTTGTCGAAATCACATTTTTGATATTTCTTCTAAAAAAAATTAAATAAAACTTAATATGAAATTTTGAAAACAGGTGACATAATTGCATACGGTCGATGGGTTTGCAGCTATCATTTTCTCTAAGTCCTGCTCCGGTAGAATTTTGCCATTGTATCGCCTCTTGGTACGATGCCCGCATGTTGCGAACTTTCCACTTGAATGCCTGTCACATCCGACATTTTTCTATAAATATTAGAGTAGTTGGCGCCAACAAGATATTGAATAAAAAAGAGGTTCTAGTTTTTTGTGTAAATATTACCTCAAAAGCTTTGTGCTCCAGCAAGAAACCCAATATTTTGCAAAGTTCCTCCCCGCTCCATTTTCGGTTGTGCTTCTCCCTCTTTCTCCTTACTGAAGTTGGGCAGGTTAAATTCTAGGAATTCTGTAAAAAAAAGTTTTTCTAAATGTAGAATATAAGTCATAAAAAGGTATTTTTAGTTAAAATACTTACCGCGCAGACCTCACTTTCCTCCATGTTATGATTTTTTCACCAATTTATTCCAGCTGATTAGAGATGTGCCGATAAAGCCCATGGAGGGCCTAGGCCGAGCTTTTCGCATCCACTCATGTTGTGCGTGTTATATACATGAATGTACATGAATGGAAGGGACCTACAGTTTAATTCCGAATCCGAACGGCGAAGTGAAAAGCTTTTCATAGCAATTTTTACTCTTGTAGGTTTGCCATTGCCTGCCAAGAGGTGGTTGCCGTGTAGAAAAATTATTTTTTTCTACTTTTTGATTTTGCCTGTGCCGAGATTTGAACCCCGGATACTCACCGATAAACACCAATTTAAAATGTTTTAAAAGAAAACAGCATAAATTCGAACGTAGTTCAGAATAAAAATTTATATTCAAGTGTCCTTAGAAAAATTTTTGTAAGAATTGACGAAAATCAAATTATATTAAAATACTTGCCATGAGTATCGATAGTAGAATCTATAAAGTGAGATCACTATCAAGAAAATACAGAATACTACGCAATGTACTAAATTGGTTGTACATTCAGTTGCATCTATTTGTAAAGTTACAAAATTTACCACAATAACCAAGAATACACAAGACCAAAAACTACAGATAGTGAATACGGCTACTTACTTACTTTTAATGGCACAACAGCCCATGGAGGGCCTAGGCCGAGCTTTTCGCATCCATTCATGTTGTGCGTCTTATATTTGTACATGAATGGAAGGGACCTACAGTTTAATGGCGAATCCGAACGGCGAAGTGAAAAGCTTTTCATAGCAATTTTTACTATTGTAGGTTTGCCATTGCCTGCCAAGAGGTGGTGGTGGGTGCCGTGTAGAAAAATTATTTTTTCTACTGTTTGATTTTGCCTGTGCCGAGATTCGAACCCCGGACACTCTGCGCAGCAGTCCAACGCACTACCACTACGCCACAGCGACCACAGTGAATACGGCTATTGATTTCAATATTTACGTATGTAATTAATTAAAAATTGCAATATTTACTGAAAGTTTATTCTTACCAGAAGAAACCACGAGTAGTTGGTATATAAAAATATCTCTTAAATACTTAAACACTTCCTCTGCTAGCGACAAACTACTACTACTTAATGCGAATTATACTTCTGATTAACTTTCAAACATGATATTAATGACATGTTTAATTCAGAAGTGAATTATTTAAAGGAAATATTGAAAATTAAACACTGAGAATTCGTATTTAATATTTAACAACATTTACAAATTGATTGGAATGAAAATGAGAATTTTTAAAATTACAATAAATATATTGAAGAGCCCAACCGACCGGTGTGAAAGTGTTCTAGAGAAGAACTAAAAGAAAGCAATAGCAAGAAAAGGAATAGAACGAAAAGAAAGGATAGAGAAAATGAATAGGAAAGAAAAGGTGCATTAAAAGAAAAGGTGGCTTAAACATCCCGGCCCCCTTGCACGAGTGCAAAATTAAATGCCTCCTTCAGACGCTGCAGGGTCCTTATACCGTCACCGAACAACTCCTTGACTGTGTGTCCTCGGAAGTGGGACGTCTCGAGACTGCGGATAGTACGGATGGCGGCATTACCGTTCCGTGCCGGAACGATAGCATTGGCTGGTCTTTCACCGGGAACAACGATCACCACTGCGGAGTGAGTCATGTTGAGCTGTGTTGCACAACCTTCGTCTGCGGACTGGAACTGTGGAGTGCTGGAAAGATGCACAGATTAGTAGGGAAACAATCAATGGTAAATTACAGCGCTCAAGTGGGAGAGCAGCCATAATTTGGGTCCGCCTTGTCTGCTTGTAGGTAGTACAAGCTTTGCAGTGGAAAATGCACATTTTTATTTTTAGTATTAGGCGAGGAATGAAATATTCCTGCCTCACCATGCGAAGCATGATACTGACTTCGGCATGGAGGAGCATATTATCGAGAAATTCAAATATAAAATATAATGGCGAGAATTCTCGGGAATGATGATAGGATGTCGTTCGTTGTAGCTAAGAGCGGCGTGAGCGAGACGACCATTCAGTCTGAGAATATTCTCCTTGTCTAGAAAAGGATTTAACACGAGAAAAGTGCTTTTCTTTTCTATTGGTTTTGCATCGAGTAATGATGCCTTTTCTCGTAGATAACTTCGATAATTTGTTCCAGAGAGGGAGGCAAAAAGGGCCACAAAGTCGTGTCTTGATAACTTGAATTTCGGTATGAGAGATAGAGCTTGAAGTGTGAAACTGCTGAGAAGAGTGTTAACTTCGAAAGGCTTATTGGTTGCAGGAGGGCAATTAACCTTTTATCGCCAAGAGATGTAAGGAACGGAATTGTCCTTCTCTCAGGTGCGAACACAAAGGCAAGCTCGATAAGTTTTTTCGAAGGAGACTTATAATCGCGAAAGGCTTATTGCTTGCAGGAGGGCCGCTAACCCTTTGCCACCAGGAGACGAGGATCGGAGTTGTCCTTCTCCTGAGTGTGAGAAGGCAAGCACAATAAGCTTTTCCTACGCAAAGTTGCAGAAGGCTTATTGTTTGCCACCTTAACCTTTTGCCATCAAGAGATAAGGATCGGAATTGTCCTTCTCTTGAGTGAGACCAAAAGGCAAGCACAGTAAGCTTTTACAAGTAACAAAGTTCGGGAAGTTGAACTTGATTACTCTGCGAGGACTGCCTCCACTGAGAGATTTCGCTGTTGTCTATGGTGGAAAGTTTCTCTAAGAAGCTGTTTCTTGTATGGACGGAATACTTGATGTATTAGTCTCAATCCGTGCCTGCTAATCAGAGCTGATGGTGTGAGATTTTCGTTCGTTTCATAACAGGCGATAGCCACCCTGCCAGGTCAAAACAGTTTGGCAACCGAACGAAAAGTTTGTCGCTTTGTGGCAGAAGTTAGCACCGGAATGGAAGGAATGGTATGGGGTAATGAATTTATAATATTTATTTTTTGTTTTTGTACAAAATCAAAATATTTATATATTATATATAATATTTTTAATGAAAAAATATATATTTATATATAATATAAAAATCCATAATTTAATCAGTTAGAGTGTAACTAAATATATGGCACACATTGTAATATATTTTTGTACTGGTTGATCGTTTAGAGGTAAACGAATATAGCACAAAAGAAAATAGCAAGGAACTTTCTGTACAGCAATAAGTGTGTATTTGTTGTTGTACACGGAACTTATTTACTTTATATATGTACATACAAAGAATATTTGTACGATCGATCCAATATTTTATAAAATAATATATAAAATTTTGTACACAATATTTTAAATGTGGGAAAACTTAAAATATTATGTATAGTAAGTTAAAAGTAAAATTTACGGGAAAAAAAGAACTTGTACTTATATGGAAAAAAGGGAGGAAAAAATTCCTTTGGGTCTACTTGCTGTGCTGTTGTGTTATTTATCAAACTGGAAAAATTGTACAATAAATATATTGAAGAGCCCAACCGATCGGTGTGAAATTGAGAAGAACTAAAAAAAAGCAATAGCAAGAACAGAAATAGAACAAAAAGCAAGTATAGAAAAAAAGAATAGGAAAGAAAAGGTGCATTAGGGTGGCTTAAACACACTTCCTCTGCTACCGACAAACTACTACTACTTAATGCGAATTATACTTCTGATTAACTTTCAAACATGATATTAATGACATACCATATATCACATTTTATATTTTTTACAATTATTTGTTAATTGAAAATTCTGAATGATAGTCAATAAAAAGTGTTCTCCAATACATCACTTTCAAAAGTTTTTTCTTACAGCTGCCATAGAAATAGCTCGCACTCTGGCGGCAAAAATTAAAAGTAAAGTGTGATTATTTTGCTACTTGGTTTTTGACGTTTATATTTCTGACAGTTCACGCGTGATTCTTGCTATGTGTCATAATAAAAAATACTCAGTTTCGTTTGCCATTTCATCATGAATAGACTTACGCTTGAAGAACGTTTGCAAATTATTCAAATTTATTATCAAAATTCGTGCTCTGTAACCCACATAGCAGGCTATTCAGCTCAATTGTGACCAGTTTCACTTTATTGGACATCAATCCACCAAATCGTATCCATAGAGTGCGTACCGAAGAGAATATTGCTGATGTCAGTGTTGAAGAAGATTGCGATATGTCCATCCGGCGCCGGTCGTAGCAATTGAGTTTGTGTTATTCGACCACCTGGTAGATTTAACGCAAAAACCTCGGAATAATCCTATACAAAATACAGCTGGTGCAAGAACTGAAGCCAGGCAACCTACCACAACGTCGGATTTTCGGTAAATGGGTCTTAGAAAAGCTAGATGAGGATCCGTTCCTTTATCGCAAAATTGTCTTCACCGACGAGCCTTATTTTTGATCCAATGGATACGTGAATAAGCAGATTTGCCGTATTTGGAATGAAGACCAGCCACAGGCAATTCAGCAGTTACCAATGCATCCCGAAAAATGCACTGTTTGGTGCGGTTTATGCGCAGGCGGCATCATTGGGCCGAAACTCTTCAAAGTACCATTCGATGATAACAGATTTTTTTTCTTGCGGAAAATGTAAGAATAGGACTCGACCAACAGGTGTTTCCAACAGGACGATGCCACGTGCCACGCTTTACGCGAAACTATGCATAAACTGAGAGGCCAATTTGGTTTCCACCAAGATCGTGTGATTTGACCCCGTTAGACTATTTTTTGTGGGGCTATGTTAAGTCTCTTGTCTATAGGGACAAGCCAAACACGATTGCTGCTTTGGGAGCCAACATTTAACGCGTCATTGGTGAGATTCCGACCGAAATGTGTGAAAAAGTGTGCCAAAATTAGACCTTCAGAATACACCACTTGAAGCGTGGCCGCGGGTAACATTTAAGTGAAATTATCTTTAAAAAGTAAATGGCAGGAATTGATTTATTGATCTAAATAAAAATTTACAATCATTCACTTTTGTAAAATTTCTGTGTTTTTTTGAATTGCAAAAACCAAACTCTTAAAAAATCATCCTTTACATGTTAATACATACATATCCTGTATTCAATTTCCTTCTAATTGAGTTATCAGTGATGCAAATCGCAAAACATTTTCATAATAAAAATGTGTTTTCAAAAAAATTCAAAACATTAATTTCAATGGTGAAAACGTCGCTTAACTTCACCAACCTAGAAAATTCCAGATAGGGTATTGATTCTGAGTATGTATTCCATATGATAACCCCATGTCTGTGGTTGCCGTGGCGTAGTTGGTAGTGTGCTGGACTGCTACGCAGAGTGCCTGGCATCGAAACTCGGCACAGTCAAAAATCAAAATTAGGAAAGAATACAAATTTTTCTAAACGGGGCACCACCTCTTGGCAGGCAATGGCAAACCTACAAGAGTTAAAATTGCCAAAGAAGAAAAACTTTCCACTTCGCCATGGCCTGGGTCCTTCATGGGCTTGTTGTTGTGCCATTAAAAAAAAAAAAAAAAAAAAGTGGTCGCTATGGCGTAGTGGTAGTGCGTTGGACTGCTGCGCAGAGTGTCCGGGGTTCGAATCTCGGCACAGGCAAAATAAAAATAAAAAAGTAGAAACAAATAATTTTTCTATACGGCACCACCTCTTGGCAGGCAATGGCAAACCTACAAGAGTAAAAATTGCTATGAAAAGCTTTTCACTTCGCCGTTCGGATTCGGCATTAAACTGTAGGTCCCTTCCATTCATGTACAAATATAACACGCACAACATGAGTGGATGCGAAAAGCTCGGCCTAGGCCCTCCATGGGCTGTTGTGCCATTAAAAGTAAAGTAAAGTAACCCCATGTCGCAACGTGTAAAAAAATTTGTACTTGCTGCTGATTTGATTGAGCATTCGTTCAAAATTGTCACGTAAAGAAAATATTTCTTTTCACTTAAAATCAATGATCCGATTTTCACGAATTTCGATTTTTTCGGGACAATTTCGTGATCACGTCGCAACTAACAATATTAATTTCCCATCGTTGTCACATCGGCATCATCGTAATAATTATTATGAAACAAAACTACGTATTAAAAACAAGTATTTTAGTAAATTCATCGGAGATAAGTCGACTTATGTATAATAAAACTAAAAATAAAATTGCCTATTTTAGAATCTCAGCAGCAATAACTTTTCTTCCGTAATTCCAGGTCAAAAACATTGTTTAAACTAAATTTTTGTGACCCCCATAAAATTTTTTTTGTCTCGATTTGATAAATTCGAAGAACAAAAAAATAGTTGGTCTAGCTAGCTTGTTTTAAACTAGTCACTGTGCGACCTGTTAGCCACTCTAGTCTAATCTTGCAGCCAAACATAAATGTAAGCAAATGATGAGTGTTGGAATTAAGCAGTTTTATTTCTTTTCTATCTGTCAAGTTCAGCTGTGAAGTCAAGTTTTAATAATGCTCACCATTTATGTAAAATAAACTGTGAATAATAGAGTTACAAGTTAGCTAGAAAATATAAGAAAACATATTAATTTAAAAAAAAAAGAGAACCAAACGGAAATCACCCTCAACAGCAGCTGCCAGGCGAACGGCAGCAGCAGAAACAAGAACAGCCAAAGTAGCAACAGTGCGATCAGATGAGCTTATCTCAATGTAGTTTACAATGCCCATCACCTGCAACGCCTTCGTAATACCACTTATTAAAGTATGCATCAAGGAAGCGATTACTATGAGACTAATTATCGTAAAATAATTTCATATTTTAATAAAAACCAAAAGATTTATTACATATACCAACTGAAAAGGTCTAAAGGGGTTCTAGTAGTAATAATAGGAATTGAAGCTACCATTGACGTCAAAGAAGTTGGGGATGCACTTAACGAAGCAGAATATCCAGTTAAAAACATATTTAATTTAAAAAATAGAGAAAATATACCACAACCGTTATTTAAAGTTGAGCTGGAGCCATAAGCAATGAAACCCACCCTATGTACAGCCTTAGATGCTTGTTGCACCACAAAATATCTGTAGATGCACCTCACAAGAGAAAGGGACCTATTCAGTGTTTAAACTGTCAGCAGTATGGACATAATAAGTCGTACTGTACTCTGCGTGCTGTATGTGTCATATGCGGGAATCTTCATCCATCCCCTGTCTGCACCCGCAACAAATCTGATACACACGCAAATTACAAAGGCTGTCCCATCTATGCCGATTTAAAAAAAGAGCTAAGCAAGGGCAAGCATAGCGGTCGCTGTAGCGGTAGTGCGTTGGACTGTTACGAAGTGTCAGGGGTTCGATTCTCGACACAGGCAAAATAAAAACAAAAAAGCAACAACAACAACCTCTTGGCTGGCAATGGCAAACCTACAAGAGTAAAAATTGCCTATGAAAAGCTTTTCAATTCGTCATTCGGATTCGGCGTAAAACTGTAGGTCCCTTTCATTCATGTATAAATATAACACGCACAACATAAGTGTATGCGAAAAACTTGGCCTTTGGCGCTACATGTGGTCATAGTCGACACTGATAAACTGTTCATTGTGGTAAAGGCATAACACTTGCCACAATGGCTATCTGTCTTTATCGGTGTCCTGTGTGATTGCATTCCCTCTCTCAACCTTCCTCCTACCTATCAATCTTCCTTCCATTCAACACAATGCTCTGCATTCATAGGGGTACACCCTAAATATTGAATGTATCAATAAAAAAAAGAGCAACTAAAGTTAAACTAACTAAACTAACCAAATACAATCCTTTACTACCACAATCAAGTCATCTCTAAATACATATACACCCAATTATAAACCTGTCACATCGAATGTCTCATACACCAACTGTGAAATCATTGCAAATTAATCAACCTTAAGTGAAATAAAGGCCAACTACAGAGGCTCCTGTGACAAGTACCCCACAAAATCTGGAAAATCTATTATCCAACTTAGCTTGGGTAATGCAGCCTTAATAACATCGATCCAAAATATGATGCAAGATTTCATAAAATCACAACATCAAATAATGCAAATTCTTGTTGCAAATAAATAAGCATTCAATCATTTTAGTTTTATTTAATTTTTATTAAATTAAAATGAATGTCTAAAAAATATCTTTTTGGAACGCAAACGGCATTTTGAACCAACAACTCGTAATACCACCCAGATTTCCTGTAAAAAGCGCACAATTTGTTGAGTTTTTCAACAGTCTGGGCTAAACGTTTGTTGAGGCAGGTGACATAAATCGACAACTGGTAAAATCTGAACCTTGTTATGACTTGTCGGACATTCGATAAAAAACAATTGGCTGCTTAGTTATCGAAAATACGTAAGCATCCACTTCAATATTCAGCCGTCCCCCAAAAGTGAATCCGACATTGATAGTACATTAAACGAGCAATTTAATGCATTGCTTCTGAGAGCAGCAATCCACACAACGTCAGTAACAAATTCTATATCTAAACAAAGCCTCAAAAAGTTTCTAGCAAAATAAGCAGCCTTATATGAAATGGTATAACATTATTCAAGACGAGAGTACCCGTATTTTGGTTAAGAAAGTATATTTCAGAAAATTAAAAACTCTTGCTAATTCGCTTACACAGAAAACTTGTATTTTTGTAAATTATTTTGCAAAAATTCAACAATTACAAGAACCGCTGCACGTAAACTGGGAGCCCGTTGTGAGTGGAGAGAGTCTCTCCACCGCTTAAATTATTAAAATTATATTTACGTATATTCTGAGTCCACTTACACATATAATTAACCATTATTTCACCACCTCCACTTATCCAAAAGCTTGAGAAATAGCAAGAATTATTCCATTAGCCAAAAAAGCAACGGACTCCGTACCCAGTGATTTCAGACCTATCACCATTTTTTCGTCACTGTCGAAAGTTTGAGAAAACCATATTTCTGAACAAATGTCCTCATATTTCCATAAAAATAAACTATTGTCACCTCTTCAACCTGGCAACACTCTTTTAATATGTAAAAATTTGGGTAATTTACTTATTTTTTCTCGCTACGATAAAGCGGATTTCCCGGTTTATATTATTCCAAATGTGTTGAGAACAGAAATTAGTTATTCTAGTGCATTTGTTTAACGCAAAAGGGTTTTTTGTGGAATAAGTGCAGTAATGAGTGCAAAATATAAGCAGCTGACACATGACAAAAAAGTCTCTGTACTTTCATTAGTGGACCAAGGACTTTCCTACCGGAAAATATCTGAAAAATTGGGTTACTCATATTCCAAAATTGTCCGTTTAAAAAAAAAAGAATACTATGTCCCTGGAAAGGAAAAAAGGATCTGGTCCAAAACGTGCAACCAGTAACAGAATTTAAAGCATTATAAAAAATATTAGCACAAAGGATCGTTGTAAAAGTGCAGTAACTATTCGGGCCGAGCTATAAACCTATCATTGCGTAGATACTAGTGTTGAAACTGAACGCAGGAGACTGCGAGAAGCTGGTTTATATGGAAGGCGTCCTGCAAAAAAAGCATTGTTGACTGAAAAAATGAGAAAACCGCGTCTAACTTGGGCTAAAAACTATAAAAACTGGACACTGGAGCAGTGGCGAAATGTCATCTGGTCTGATGAAGGTAAATTTAACCTGCTATGCGCCGATAATTTGCCGTACGTGCGCCGTTCCAATGGTGAACGTTATAAAGAAAACTGTATTGTAAAAACAGTGAAATTCCCACAGAGCCAAATGATTTGGGGATGCTTTTCCTACTACGTACGTGGTCCTTTGTACTTTTTAGAATAAACTATGAATGCTGAAAAATATGGGCAAGTCATAAGGGAAAACTTAGTGCCAGCTCTTGAAGAGCATTTATCTTGCAGTATGAACGCAATATTCCAAGACGATTCTGCGCCTTTCCACCGTGCAAAATCGACAAATTTTGCATGCTATATTTTATTTGATTCTTACAGGACGTAAAATTAAAAACAGAACATTCAAAAATAAAATCCTTTTTTTACAGCCTCGAAAAAATATTCACGGACATCGGAATTTTACGCCCGACTTGGCCGGAACTCGCCCGATTTGAATCCTATCGAGCACTTATGGCATATTATGAAGCGCAAAGTTGCTGACCAGAAAATAAAAATAAAAATAATTTTAGAATTAAATAAAGTTTGGTATGAAGTTATTACCAAAGATAACCTACAAATTTTGGCTGATTCGATGCCGTTAAGGATAATGGCTGTAATACGGACGGATATTATTTTTTTGTAGCTTGATGTTAGTTCTTGAAAACCACTTTAAAGACTAATAAATATTGTTTAGTTTCGAATATTATAAAAATAAATCACATTTTCTTAACAAATTTCGATATATTTTCTTGTATTTAAGTTTTTGTCAAAAACAATACGTTTTTGAGCTCCAGTAATATTTTTTCGTTCTTAAATAATTGCAATCATGTTAAAAAAATCATCAAATCATTTAAAAAAAAAAATTAATATTCCCCAACATAAAATCATTATTTTCGTATTTTCATATTATTTTGAGATGGTGCGGTTTTCGTGACCGCCAGTGTAGTTGTTCTTCAGCCATGGCAAAAATCATGGATAACATAAGAATATCATACGATAATGACCACGTCTGCTGTGCTTACTTGACTTTTCCAAAGCATTTGATTGTCTTAGTCATTCGTTGTTATCTGAAAAATTTAAAGCCTTGTATGGATTTGATAATAGCGCTAAAACACTTATGAGTAGCTATTTAAAAGATAGAATGCAAAGAGTTAAAGTTGGCAGTATATTTTCTTCCTACATATTTTATAGTCTGGTGTTCCGCAGGGTTCAATTCTAGAACCACTTCTTTTTAGTATCTTCATAAATGAAATTTTTTCTGTTTGCAAACATTCTACTGTCCACGCTTACGCTGATGACATACACTTGTATTTTTCCAGCCTTACTGAGAAATCCAAGATATCTATTTGATAAGCTACAATTTAGCAGGTCCAATTGAGTAAGTTATTTGGTTCTTCCTAACTTTAAATACTTAAACTCGTCAAGGCTATTTTTCATTAACACCACACAAATAAAAATTTTCTGCAGTCACAAAGTGTCTTAGAGATGAACTAAATGATGATCTAGAACGAGCTCTAAAAAGTTATATCCAAAAACTAACTTTTTACTTTACTTTTGATGGCACAACAGCCCATGGGGGGCCTAGGCCGAGCTTTTCGCATCCACTCATGTTGTGCGTGTTATATTTGTACATGAATGGAAGGGACCTACAGTTTAAAGCCGAATCCGAACGGCGAAGGAAAAGCTTTTCATAGCAATTTTTACTCTTGTAGGTTTGCCATTGCCTGACAAGAGGTGGTGCCGTGTAGAAAAATTATTTTTTCTACTTTTTTTTTTTGATTTTGCCTGTGCCGAGATTCGAACCCCGGACACTCTGCGTAGCAGTCCAACGCACTACCACTACGCCACAGCGATCCAAAAACTAACTCCTCACGAAAATATGAATTATTCATTGTGGAAAACCACAAAAAAATTTAAAAACCCCCCAAATAAGCTTTAACGTTTTCTGAGCATCTTGAATTTGTTTTTCAGTTAAACCCTCCCCGTTCAAACTTCGAGGTCCCAAGGCAAACAACAGAAACCACATCGAATGTTTTGAAAGTCAGACCCTCTGATACAAAGCGCTATATAAAGAATCTTAAACCTGATAAAGCAGGAGAGAATGACGTAATCACTACAAAAATGATAAAAAAAAACTGCGTGATACCTCTGTGAAAACTTTTTCGCAGCTTATTAATGCAATCCTGCGACTAGTTACTTTCCGCAACCGTGGAAAATTTCGCAAATAATAATGTTTAGAAAACCTAGTAAAGACCCTACTCAGCCTTCGTTATATAGACCTATTAACTTGCTCCCGCGGCTATAAAAAATTTTTGAAAAACTACTACAGCAAAAGATAACATCATATATCGAAGAGAAGGGCATTATCCCAAATCATCAGTTCGGTTTTAGGAAACAACATGGAACTACAGAACAAGTAAATCGTATAATAAACGAAGTGAGTTCTGCATTAGAAAATTAAAAGTATTGCTCGGCGATCTTTCTATATGTTGCCCAGTCTTTCGATAGTATTTGCCACGAAGGGCTCTTCTATAAAATAAAACTTTTACTTCCAATAAGCGCACACAAAATACTCGAATCCTATCTTGCAAATCGAAAATTTCAGGTTAAAGTAAAAGAATATATAACCCAAGTGTTTTTCATAGCAGCTGGAATACAACAAGGTAGTGTACTAGGGCCCACGTGGAGTTACAGTGCACAACTGTGGGGCAGAGCTAGCTTCTCTAGTATTGACTCATTCAGCCAATGAAATCTAAAATCTTAAGAATCATCAAAGGCGTCCCTTTAAAGAACGAAGACACCTATAAGGACATTCGAATCCCCTGGTGAAAAGTGTAATACTTCAATTTGATCGCAAATACTAGGTAAGACACTCTTTATAGTTGTCGTGTGATTGCATTCCCTCTCTCATTCTCGGTCCTTCTTCCTCCCACCTATCAATCTTCCTTCCAATCAGCACAATGCTTTGCACTTATAGGGGTGCACTTACCCTGTGTGTTGAATGTATCAATAAAAAAAAAGACTCAAAAGGCACCCAAACGTCAAACTCCTCTTGGACGAAAACTTCTCGCCTAAAAACACTCCGGTGTATTAGTATTAGTATTCGTATACGGTATTGTGTTCCCTAAAATTGCTTACTTCTGTTATTTGTACAATGTAAAGCTTATAAAAATATTTTCAAGTCCAAACAATGGTCTGGACTAGTAACTAAGTATTACCATAGTATGTAAGTGTTCCTACACTAAGGTAAAAACACAATTGCAACATATATGCGTATTAAATTCTGAACAAAAAAACACATTCAACCTTTGCGGAGGAATGTGAAATAAACAATATTCCTTGAACTAATTTATAAATATTTGCAAACATAGGCCCTTCAAGTTCGTTTTTCATTTATTTTATTTGTTCCCAAAAATCACACATATGTATATAAATTTTTTCAAAGCTTAGTGTAATAGACAAGTACTTAATATCAAAATAAACGCAGTGCTGAATTTCGAACGCAAATGTACGTTGTGGTGCCAAGTTCTTTTTGGTTTCTAATTGTCCCAAAAATACCATCACTGTTTTGTGACTGTGCTTGTCATATTGTATTCTCTGGCTCTTTCTCTCTCTATATTTGCCATTTTATTTTAGGTTTGTTCCTGTACTTTTTGGGCAGTCTAATAAAATGAAAGTAAGCCAAAAATACTCTTCCTGAGAGACAAATAAAAAAAAACATTTCTTGCTCGAAACAAAACGTCAAATTGTGCCAACAGTAACTTGTCTAGAATGTTCAGATTGTAATCAAAAAATTAAGAAATATACAATTACCTGCGTTTTCAAGTACTTTTTTAATATTTTTTATTTTAAATTTATTTTTTTATGTTTTTAATTTTGGCAATTTATTTATTATTTTGGAACCAGCCATGCTTTTCTGAGCTCTGCTGACAAATCAAAAATCAGATGTTTCTGACAATAAAATATTCTGTTTTGGCATTTGAAAGTTAGTCAAGATTATTTTTCTTCAAATAGGTTAAATCTTGTGCAAGATATATCCGCGGAATTATACTACTAACATGAACACACTCCAAGCAGTCTGTTCCTTAACTTTATTACTTTTATTATTAATTTATATGAATTACCAGATTTACAAGATTATGCTACATGCACAAGAAATCCAAAAAAAAAAAGCAATATAAAAATACCAAAACAAAAACAATCTGAATTGAATTAGCAGTTCAAGATTTTATTGCGACTCCCTAAAGTTTGTGCTGTATTGCACCCAGTTTGGTCTGCAGATCATAAATGTTTGAAGGAGTTTATAGTTTCCAAAACAAAAGTTTATCATTTTAAAACTTGGATTCTTTTACTGCATACTAACCGCCAAATATAACTTATGCATACATAATAATTCTTCCAGTTTTAATTCTTATTAAAGTTTTGTATATCCATCTTTGCTTTGTTCATCCGGTTTTTGTGTGCAAAGTTACATTGATTTGAAATATTTAAAGAAATACGTTATGTAAATAAATAAATTGTGCGTTTTAAGTTTTATATACACAATTTTTCTGCTTTCTTTGTAAAGCAGCTCTTTGATTTTTTAAGAGCTTGGTTTTTGAAAATTCAAAAATTCAATTTTACAAAAGTGAATGATTGTGAATTTTTATTTGATCGATGAATCAATTCCTGCCATTTACTTTTTAAAGATAATTACACTTAAATGTTGCCCGCGGCTACGCATCCAGTGGTCTATTCTGAAGGTCAAATATTGGCACACTTTTTTACACATTTCGGCCGCAATCTCCAATGACGCGTTCAATGTTGGCTTCCAAAGCAGCCATCTTGTTAGGATTGTCCCTATAAACAAGGGACTTAACATAGCCCCACAAAAAATAGTCTAACGGGGTAAAATCAAACAATCTTGGTGGCCAATTGACTGCACAAAAACGTGAGGTTAACTGCTCAACAAATTGGCATCTCAATTGATGCATAGTTTCGCGTAAAGCGTGGCATGTGGCATCTACCTGTTGGAAGCACATGTCGGCCGAGTCCAATTCTTGAATTTTCCACAAAAAAACAGTCTGTTATCATCGAACGGTACCTTTCTCCATTGACCGTAGCGTTGCGGCCTTCATGGTCTTTGAAGAAGTTCGGCCAAATGATGCCGCATGTTCATAAGCCGCCCCAGACAATGCATTTTTCGGGATGCATTGGTAGCTGCTGAATTGCCTCTAGCTGGTCGTCACTCCAAATACAGCAATTTTGCTTATTCACGTATTCATTGAGTCAAAAATGAGCCTAGACCATAAAATGTACGTAGCTTGCGAAACACATTTTTCACAGAGAACGAATTTTGATATTAAATTACAATAATTTGCAAACGTCATTCAGGCGTAAGTTTATTCATGATTAAAAGGCAAACCAAACTGAGCTTTTTTTACTATGACACATGACAAGAATCACGCGGGAACTGTCAGAAATATAATCATCAAAAACCAAGCAAAAAAATCACCCTTTACAAACAAAGGCAAATGAGTGGGTGAGATTTTATGTCAATCATGGATTGTAACAACTGTAAAGTAAATCCTATGACTTTTTTCGGAAGACGAAGATAAAATTAGTGGTCATGTCGATGTAGTAATTATTCTACATCGAGAAAGAAAGCTGAAAATTTAAGTATCAATATCAAAACGTATAAAAAAAAATTTCTTTGCTTCTGCTTTACCAAAAATCTTTGCGTGTATGTACAGTTGCACTTCGCTTTAAATCTGTTCATTCATATTTAGCATTTACGAGTTTGTACAATTTTATTATGATTATTTACAAAATTTCTATGCCATTTCTTTTATGCTTCGGCAAATTTTTTTCTTTATATTTCGCAATCAACGTACACATAAGCAACAGCAAAAAAAAATTTGCTCTTTCGTTTTTCACTGTATTTTTAACTCTCTGGTTTCCTCAATCTCTTGCCTTTCAAATAATATTTTCTCTTTTTGCATTAACATAAGGAAAAATAAATGTATGGAGTGAGACATCTTTATATATACTTACAGCTTTGGACATTAGTGTGAGAACGACATAGTTCATTGTTTTTTTTTTTAATTTTGTTCGTTGAATGTTAGATAATTGTCTTTTTTTCATTGCGAAATTTTGAGAACAAAGCGTAGCTGTTTATGTTGAAATTTTTCGGGTGATGTATATGTTTTCAGTGAGTAATTATAAAAAAACAAAAACAATTGAAGTGAAAATTTTAGCCGGACAAAAGTATAAGAACGCTTTGAATCAAAGCTCTAAAAAATAATAAAAATTTTTAATATTGATTTCTGGTAAGTACATATAGGCTATTTTACACTCAAAGGACACTTGTCTCTTCAAGAAAATGGCAGGAAAATGCACTCCTGATTTACGAAGGACTATTGTTGAGCTGTGGAAGACTAATAAATAGCATATAGTCAAATTGGTGCACGCCTTAATTGATCCAAAACCATGCTACATAATACTGTGAATCATTACAAAAAGTTACACTACCAAAATGTTCCAAAATCCAGTGCTCCTCGGAAAACTTCTCAGAGTAATTAAAAGAATTTCTCAGTTTGATCCCAGGAAGAGTTCAACGGAGATAAGTCACAAAATTCGGGAGGCACATAGTGTAGAACTTTTATTCAGAACCGTTCGGCGGCGATCAGTTGAAGTGAGCTTGCATGCGCGAGTGTCCTGAAGGAAGCCACTGGTAACAGTTAAATAGAGACAGCGCCGTATCGAGTTTTGTCGTTTCCATTCCAAGTGGCCATGCGAACAATGGTGTTACATATTGTGGAGCGATGAAACTAAGATAAACCGATTGGGTCAAGATGGAAAAAGGTTTATTCGTCGTCCAGTAGGTGCTGACTTTGATCCGAAATATACTACATAGTAATATATACTACATAATACCAGCATGGCAGTTCGATTAACATCTGTAGCTGCTTTTCATGGAATGAGGTTGGTCCTACTTGTCGAATAGAAAGTATTTTTAGAAAATAAAAATACATTGAAATATGATGGACGGAAGAAAATTTGCCGATAATTTGGAAATTCCAGCACATCACCAAGCAGTACTTTCTAGACAATTAAAGCACCGTTTTAGATCGGCCATCATCAAGTCCGGATCTTAACCCAATAGAACATCTATGGGGGATGTCAAAAAAGTGATTGGGAATAAAAATATCCCTAATTTGAATATTTTAACAGTGAAATAGAAACCGCATGGTCTACTATACCCGTCGAACGTTGTCGTGCTTTGATAAACACAATGCCACAACGATGAAAGGAAGTCCTACTGCCAAAAAGGATACCCAACACGATATTGATGCATTGGAGTGATTTGCAGTAAATTCTCTTCAAGAAATCGCTCCGTTCCTACACTTATGTCCTGGTTGAAATTTCCATTTTTTATATTTTTATTTTGTTTTTGTTTTTTAATTTTGTATTTATATTTAATTTAATTTTTGTTTTGTAATGTATAACCAATCATTTGAATGATCGTTCTCACACTAATGTCCACAGCTGTATATTATTAAGATTTTTGATTAAACATTATCGAGTTTAATCGTGATTAAATTTAACAACACTATATGTAAATATAGTGCAATTTTTAAATGTGCAATGGAAACACGCAATAAAAATGGTCTTTGAAAATATTTTAATTATAATATAAGTACAATTAAATTAATTAATTTGTTTTTTCTTGGGTAAATTGCTTCACTCGAGTGTACTCGACACTGTACTCCTCGATTAATATTAAAAGAACTCAAATTAGTCGAATAAAAAAAGTTTACTTGAATCAATGGCATATATGCATCTAATAAAACTTTATATATTTATATATGTACATGCATACTTAAATAATTTCTTTGATCTTTAATTATAGATTATCTGCTAACAAAAACTTCCTCCAAGGCACAGCGTTAAAACAACACACAACAAAGAACATAATAAATTTTAAAAATGAAAATCGCGTCAAAACTAATAAAGATATCTTAACTACTTTAAGTACTTACATGGCCACCACACATTTCACCATGATAACAATATCTACAAGGAACGATAATCGTACTACAATGTTGTCTAATGTCACCAATAAAATTGAACCAAAACATCCGCAAAATCAGATTACTATCCGTTTTAGTCAGGAATCTTCAACAGATAATATTCAGAAAACCAATAAAGGTAATTATATTTAAATCGAAGTGAAGGGTAAGTTTGCTACTGTGAGCAGGGTCGACAGTTTATTCAGGGCAAAACTGTAACTTAATGCTCTTTTGCCCACAATTTAAAATCAATTGAACAAAGTAATTTACTTTTCACGTAACATTAACATGTCTAAAAACTCCTTAACCCTTAAAAGATGCTGTTTACATGGGCGCAAGCATGATAGACTGTGTGAGGGAGTTAGGTGCTTCTTACCATCTTACTATTCTATTTGTTTTCCACGCACAGTCGTTCATGCTTGCGCCCGTGTAAACTACTTCAACAGTATTGAGTTTTATTGACAGAAGAAACTAAATTATTTGGATTGATAAATCAATTCCTGCCATTTACTTTTTAAAGATAATTTCACTTAAATGTTGCTCGCGGCTACACTTCACGTGGTCCATTTTGAAGGTTAAATTTTGGCACACTTTTTCACACATTTCGGCCGGAATCTCACCAATGTCGCGTTCAATTCTTGCATTTTCGTCAAAAAAAAGTCTGTTGTCAACGACCGTAACGTTGCGGCCTTCATGGTATTTGAAGAAGTTCAGCCCAATGATGCCGCATGTTCATAAGCCGCCCCAGACAATTCATTTTTCGGGATGTATTGGTAGCTGCCTAATTGCCTCTGGCTGCTCTTCACTCCAATTACGTCAATTCTGCTTATTCACGTATCTATTGAGCCAAAAATGAGCCTAATCGCTGAAGACAATTTTGCAATAAAATAACAGATCCTCATCCAGTTTTTCTAAGGCCCATTCGCCGAACGTTCGACCTTCTAGGTCGCCTGGCTGCAGTTCTTGCACCAGCTGTATTTTATATGGCATTAATCCGAGATCTTTGCGTAAAATCTTCCCGGTGTTCGAATAACACAAACCGAATTGCCGCGATCGGCGACGGATGGACATACCGCGATCTTCTTCAACACTGGCGGATACAGCAGCAATATTCTCTTCGGTACGCACTCTATGGATTTGGTGGATTGATGTCCAATAAAGTGAAACTGGTGCGAAATTTGGTCACAATTTACTGAATATCCTTCTCTGTGAGTCGCTTATAACAACCATAAAATGGACGTAGCTTGCGAAATACATTTTCGACAGAGCACGAATTTTGATAATAAATTACAATAATTTGTTCAGGCGTAAGTCTATTCATGATGAAATGGCAAACCTAACTGAGCATTTTTTACTTTGACACATGTCAAGAATCATGCGTGAACTGTCAGAAGTATAAGCGTCAAAAACCAAGTAGCAAAAGAATCATAATTCTGCACTATATCTGAAAAAAAATATAATTTGGTTCTTAAATGCAATATTTTAAATACATTTGTGTTAAATTGTACTTATCTTGAAAGGAAGTTAAAACTTTATTTTTAAGTTATCTAAAATTTTGAAGTGAAAATTAAATGTTTTCATTTAGCTTTTTTTTAAGTAGAATTGGTAAAATTTGGTAAAATTTTTAAACATCGCAAAAATTTTGAAAAGAGGCAACCGTGCTCCTTTGTAAACTAGTCTAATAGCTAAAAATTTTCGTATGTAGCGTGCGGTTATTTTTAATCAATTCTTGAATGCATTATTAAAACAATTTGCCATAATGATTGCAATGATTGACTAAAACTACTCTCTCCATCTCTCTTTCGTTTTTCCATTTTGCATGGGAAACAACCAAAATTTTTGCAACTGTTGCCAGTGTGATATCGGCCATATCGTGTCCCTAAAACATGCCAAAAACTATCCAATAATTTTGATTGTACTGACACCGTTGCATCAACTTGAAAATAAAATGCGAACTACTAGACGAACAAACAAGAGATATATGACGAGGAAATTCTCACGATAAATCTTTTGTTCATTGAGCGAACAGATACCCTGTTTTGGTTTTGATCAAGTAATGGTTGTTTGTAACTCGCTCTTAATTTTATATAAAAACTAGCGGACCCCATGCACGTTTCACTGTGCATATTTAAAAAAGTAATTCGAAATGAAAATGAATTTGACAATTATGAAAATAATTTTCACAACAACGTAATAATTCCCGCTTCTGATTGTTTTTTTTTTCGTAGTTCCAAGCCTGGGTTCTTCATTGCCCTTTTCTGATACTGAGTATCAGTTTATACAAATTTAAGTATTTCCTTGATAATTCTGATCAGCAAATTGATCGTCGATGTTCAATTAGTTCAAATTTGAAGCGAAGGAATTCCAACTTTCCTTCAAGAGAATAATGAATTGGTTCGACTTTTTTGTACTGCTCCCGACCAAATGCCTACTGATAATCACAAAATTGTAATAAAGGCCGATAAAGTACCATGTGAAGATCATGCCAGCAGATTTAATGCTCAAACAATGGATGAAGTTGCAATAGTAATAGTTGGTGATGAATTTAATTCTCGAGTTATTGTGCTGTATCGAATAGATAATGGTTCTGGATGTGGCTCCGATGAAGGTAAGTTGACTTTTCCATTAGCACAACATAAACCTGGTGGCTCATTTTTTAATTTGCACGCTTTGCAATGATTACATACGTCATCCATACATACGTCATAACTACAGTTCGATGTAAAGTGTAATAAATCGTCGAATCATAATTGAACGCAGCCCGCTTAAGTGAATGCGTTAAGGGGTTCAAAAGTTGTAGGCATTTTACTCTTTTTGTAAGCGTGGCAGTGGGCGAATAAATGGCCTATGTCCGTCAGAAAAGCATGTACTTTAACATGAAAGCTGAATTTTTGAAAAAAATCGAACTATTTCCGAGATTATTAATCACACACATAACATATCTTAATTTTTAAATATATATAAGATTTTAAAGTATCGTCAAAAAATTCTACACTTCAATAATTAAATAATAAAAAAGTTAATATAAATAATAAACAAAACGAAAAAAATAATAATAATTAATAATTGCAAATCGTAAATTTAACCATATTAGAATAAATAAACTAAGTTATGAAAGTGTTTCGTTATGATTATCTGCATTAAATGTAACCATCAGGGTTCAACGCAAGACTCGATTTCGTGCATATCAAGTGTCAAAATCTTAGTGCAAACTGCCTAAATCTAATGATCCAAAGTAAATGATGAGACCTTTAGACCTTATTTAGATTATCTATTTAAGTGAGTTTCTGAATTAAATAAAATATCTACATTCATCCCAATAACAATAACAATAACTTAATGACCTTATTCGTATAAAATAGGGTCATTAAGTAAGAGTATTATATCAAATTCTCTTGCTTTTTCATCGTCAGCAAACAAAACAACAACAAGAATAGTTCTCACCTGCGCTCGAATCCTAATCATACATTAATAATCCATTATAACGGCTCTTGTCAAACTAATAATTCGCCTGCTCTCTCATTTTCGGTTAACGTAATAAACAATGAAAAAAATTCACGACAATTTCTGTTCACTCTCTTTAACTCCTACTTCTGCCTCAACCACCGATGTTAATGATGTCTGCCGACAATAAAACTTTGCCTATTGTTTCGCTGCTGCTGTCTTTATCTAGCCACTCACAACACACATGTGTGTTTCATCATTGTATGAATGTATGCATGAATGAATAATAAATTATACAAATAATGTAATATTTTTGACCGACAGCCACCGGTTGGTTATAAAAAAAGCGATTGAGGTAGTGGAGAATATGCAACCTCAAGGCAAGAGTGGTATCAACACTATTTGCATCACATCGTGAACACAGCTAATAAATACTTTTCATACGTACAGCTTCAGTAGTTTTATAAACAATATTTTTAATATTCACTTTTCAACATTAAAAACATTTGCAACTTCGCTTTTTTGCAAAAGAAAATAATGATATACAAGTTTGTTTGTTTCCGTACTATTTCGCATACATTTTTGTTCCTTTTTTAGAATAACTCATTGTCACCCTGAATGCTCGGCGTGCTCGGTGTACATTTCACCTGTTCGCTGTGAGAGTGAGTAAATTAATAATATAATTGAAAAATTGCAATTGAAGTTTTTAGTTTTTAAAAGTGAATATTAAATATATTATTCATAAAACTATTGAAGAAAAATCATTTAATTTTCATAAAGTTTAAAGTTTTTTGGTATTCCATTTAGTGTTGCCGTTGCGCAAAAAATTGTTTACAAAAAGAACTGAATTTCGACAAAAAGCAACTCTGTAACGATGTACCACTACACCCAGCACGAGAGTAAAATATGATGTGTTCGTCGAACAGCGAACACCAATATAACCAGCAGCTTACGCACATATTTACCTTGTATGGCGTTGTGTACATACATTTGATAATTTCGCTTGAAACGTCGGAGTGAACACATCGGGTGAAATAAAAATGGATAGTGTCAACAAAGTGCTTTTAGAAAAATTTTTTTCAATGTGTAGAAATTAATCAGTTTTATGGCAAACAAAATATGACTGTTACAAAAACAAAAGCTAAAAAAATAAACTTTGAGCATTTTACACTCTAAATACAAAAAAAAATTATGAAGAAGCCAGTATGGAAACAGTGGAAAAAAATAAATGGATTGCGCCTGTAACGTACAGGCGCGAGCTTCAAAAAATTCAAAGAAGTGAAAAATTTGGAGCGAGTGCTGACATTTACGATTCGACGATTCCATGGACATAGAAAGAGTAATTTATTTTTGTGAAACAAAAGTGTCGAAATGAAAAGCTATTCATATGTAATTTTTACTTTTGTAGGTTTTCCATTGTCTGCCAAGAGGTGGTTCGTGTATAAAAATTGTTTTTGTTTTTCTTTTTGATTTTGCCTGTGCCGAGATTTGAACTTCGGACACTCTGCGTAGCACGCCAACACACTACCAACTATGCCACAGCATCAGAGATTATCTCTTGCCAATAGGTGTTACTACGGGCTCAGTAGGAAATCGAGAAGCAGAGCCCTCTCTTGACCGACGAAAATAACGCTCTATAATACCATTATACTTCCGTCCTAATATATGGCGCTGAGACGTGGACGTAGACCACTAATGTTGAGAGACGGTTAGAAGCGTTCGAAAGGAAGATACTCTGCCACAAAATTGGATTTATCTGCTGTGTAAATTAATTCGTAATTATATTCTTCGATACGGGCCTTCCACCATTTCAATTTTTTTATTTTAATGTTTTTAGAACCATATAAGACCGCAGGTTGTCCAGCGCCCACACGATAGCCAACATCTCTTTTTCGTTGGTGGCGTATTTTTCTTCAGTTTTACTCAAGGAACGAGAGATGTATGCCACTGGTTTGTCCTTGCCGTATTCTCCTTGCGACAGGACAGCGCCTATAGCGTAATTAGAGGCATCAGGGGTCAGGTTGAAAGGTTTTTCGAAGTCGCGAAAAGCAAGGATGTCTGAGAAAACAAGAAGCTCTTTAAGATTAACAAGAAAGATTAACCAAAGCTGCGGCGTCAAGTTCAATCTTAACCTTCTTGGATTGGTTGGCTTTTACCGAGCATTTTCCCCTGATGCTCTTGAGGATAGCCCTATAGATTGGTTTCATTCCGACTATCTCATAATCATCCAAAATCCCCTCTAAACAATGTATCCAAGAGACGTAATCCGCCAGATTCTCTTCGAATACCTGCAGTATTCCCCAACAGCATTGGGGAGTTTCCCTACATCCCTCAAATCTTCTTCCGTGCAATGTCCCCGTAATGGAATTTCAAAGGCAACATTTGTTTCGTGTTCCCATGTGAACGACAAAGTGCAGCCATTTTGGACGTACCTGGACCTCATATGGCAGCTATCGCAGGACACAAAAGTTGTTAGCCGTTTCCAAGAACTTGAGCACATACACTTTTACGAATCTTGGCAGGGAGTCGAACCCCGGCACCACATCTGAGATGCGAGTGCCCACTAATTTTGCCAAGGATTACGTTTTAATTTGTGACACTTCACTTAATTCTTTTCGACGTATTTTATTATGTGAGGTTTTTTCTTTTTCAATTAATTTACTTTATTAAAATCTTTAATTTTAATTTTATTTTATTTTTTATATTTTTTTTTTATTTTTTTTAATTTTTTATTATTTAAAGTTACTTTGGGAAAAGGTGTAGAGATTTATTTGGCCCGATTTCCTGGGGAAATTATACCGCCATTACTGATTATTGAATTGTTGCTTTTTCTTTTACATTGTTAACTGTGTTTCTATTATGAATTAGATTTTTTTTTTTCGTTTCTTTACCGTTGTTGTTGTATATTTGTGTATAAGTTTTTATTATAGCTTTTGGGGTTTTTGTTTGTTTGTTAATTAGCTAATAGTGAAGCGTTTTTTTCATTATATTTACAGCGAACCTGACAAGGAGTTGAGCCAAAGGTTTAGCTTCATTATATTTTGTATTTTATGAGTCACTTTTAATCTTTTTCATATCACAGGAGGGTCCTGCCGAAGGTAGGAATCGCTGTGTCTTGCAATTTGTAAAATTTTTTATTATTTTTATTATTTTTTTTTAAATTGTTTACACTTATTATTATTATTTATTACACTTATTATTATTATGGGAGTCCATCCAAAGGACCCGTTTTTTAAAACGGGTCCCTGCTCGGGCGCTAATTAACGAGTGCCCTTCAGGACACTCGCAAAAATTAAAGATGCGGGCCTGCCACTGGCTCGTTTAGTCACACTGTAAATAAAAGATTATTGTTTAAAGTTATAATTTTATTACCTATTCTTGGTACTACACAAATTGAAGTGATTCTTAACTTAAACCTAAGAATATTCTGAATCTTAAGTTACCAAAAACTCAAAAACAGATTAAGCCTTTGTTAGGAATTACAGGTTATTATAGAAAATTTATAAGAGACTACGCAAAAATAGATCAGTCAATCACCCAATACCTTAGGAAAAATTCCAAATTGAATTTAAATGACACTAATTAAGTCAATGCGTTTGAAAAACTAAAATCTATTCTAACCGAACAACCTATATTAAAATATCCAGACCTATAGAAAAAATTCAAATTAGTTACTGATGCTAGTATGTTTGCCATATGTGCCGTCCTTCAACGACAACCAGTATGTTTTGCCAGTAGGACGTTAAACGATCACGAACGAAACTATTCCACGACAGACAAAGAACTGTTAACCATTGTTTGGGCTACTACTTAGTTACTTCAGACCTTATTTGTACGGAGTACAATTCGACCTTCTTACAGATCACCAACCATTAAAATAGCTGCACACAAAAAAAAAATGGAAAGGATATAAACCCAAGATTACAACGGTGGTTATTAAACTTAGGTGAATACGATCTGAGCATCGACTATATTAAAGGGAAAGAAATTATGATCGACGAACCATACATTCACAAGAGGAAAATTTTCAATCGCTTCAAAACCCAAATCATACTTACCAATAATAAGATAAACGAATTTGAAATAAAACATAACAACAAAAAATTATATTTATGTTCTGAAGACATAAATAGCATTACGAAGACACATTCGACCAGGAAGGATAGGTATTTTCACGGAACTAGACGACCATAAATATATAACATAGTTCAGAAAAAAATAATTGAACTCTTCGATGGCATTCACAATGTCAAGTTCGTAAGATGTTCTCATCATGCTAGAGACATTGATTCTGAGGACGAAACCTATAAAGAAATAAAAAAAATATCACAAAAATGAAACTATACATGCTGGTATTAATGAAAATTATGAAGGACTTAAACAACTTATATACTACCCGAACTTAAACCAACTTATCCACAAATACGTAAACAATTGCGATGCTTGCAATAGGGTAAAATACGGACGAAACCCAATAAAACCTTAATATGAATACACAGAAACACCAACATATATAAAACAAATTGTACATATGGACATCTGCACAAATTCCCAAGGCAATTTTCTGACATTTACAGATAGATTTTCCAAATTCGCAACAGGGAAGGGGGCAGAAACAATCGGACAGTAATAGAAAAAATTTGGAAATTCAAATCTCAAAGAGGACATTTTAACAAAATAATAACGTACAAGGAATTTAGAAGTATCAACATAAAAGACTATCTAAGAAATGAAAACATTGAACTACATTTAGTAAAGCCTTATAGCCACACAGAAAATGCTGACATTGAACGGTTACACAGTACATTAGAAAGAATAAGAATTAAAGTTTACAACAAAACGAATTAAGTATAAGAGAAAAATGTCAAAAGCTATCGAACGGTATAACAATAGTTACCATTCGACAACTAAAGAAAAACCTACTATAAACATACAGGAAGGAAAATATATGTAACAAAGAAAAAATATTCCAAAACTAAGTTAAATAATATTCACGAAACTAATATTAAACGAAAAAATAATTTTCCAGATCAGTTGGATATTTCTAATATTGGAACGTTGGTGGAAACACAACTCATAATAGACAAAGTTGATTCCGACCGGGGATACAGCGAAATCAACATGGGCAATGTGGACTTTGTAATGAACTACGATACACTAATGCATATTATTAACCTTAATGAAATACTTAATATACTAGACAGCTTAGAAACAAACTTTAAATAAGCAGATTTGCAGGAAAAAGCTTTCACTTTAGAATACCAACTTAACACAATTAGAAATATGGTTCACACATTAGTTTCACACAGACAAAAAAGATTGTTAATAAATATGAATGAAGAGGACAGACAGGAAATGGAGCAACACTTACGGACAATCGACTTAAACAACCATAATGCTATACAGAACCTAAATACTCAGGTAGAAATTAACAGGATTTTTAACAGTACTTTCGCAAAACTGAAGGAAACCATAGAAAAAGATAGACTTACAATAGCACAAAGACTTAACGACAATAATAACTACACTAACATATTGTACAAAGAGACTATGTATATAAACCTGATACTAAAATTAAAAGTATTACAAGACAACGGAGCGCACATTCAGACAACATTTCTGCACGACAGGGAATAATTCACAGTAATATTTTAACCAATGAGATAATTAAATTTAATATAGATTAAAAAAAAATTGGAAAATATCAAGTCACTATTGGTTGATAATATGAATGCGTTACCATATTTATTATAAGAATTCCTAAAACTGTAATTAAGATACATTAGCGAAAACCTTAATTATACCAATAAGTTACAAAAAAAATAAGGAATTTAACTTAAATCCACAGGAAACTGTAGATGAAAATTAAATTTACGGATTTTCCGAGGATAGAGATACAAAAAATTTAAAATACCGAACTATTTGCAAAATAATTTTGATTTGTATAAAAAACAAAAAACAAAAATGTTTGACAATATATTATTGGAGTGGTCGCTGTGGCGTAGTGGTAGTGCGTTGGACTGCTGCGCAGTCAACGCACTTTCAGTCATCGACCTATATGCTAACTGTACTAAGTACTAAAGGTATGATGTTAGACTTCAAGCTCAAAAGGCTTATCGGCAGAAGTTCAAAGCTGTCTGTTGAGAATAATCTTTTTCTTTACAATATATTGACTGTGAGGATGTTCTGCAGCCTATAACGTTGAAGTCATACAGCGCTTTCAAAATAAAGTGCTTCGAAGTATCGTGAACGCCCCGTGGTATGCAAAGAACGACTTACTTTACTTTTAATGGCAAACAGCCCATCTTTAGTGGTCGCGGTGGCGTAGTGGTAGTGCGTTGGACTGCTACGCAGAGTGTCCCGGGTTCGAATCTCGGCACAGGCAAAACCAAAAAGTAGAAAAAATAATATTTCTACACGGCACCACCTCTTGGCAGGCAATGGCAAACCTACAAGAGTAAAAATTGCTATGAAAAGCTTTTCACTTCGCCGCTCGGACTCGGCTTTAAACTGTAGGTCCCTTCCATTCATGTACAAATATAACACGCACAACATGAGTGGATGCAGAATGAGGAGTGTTTAAACCATTTAATTGTTTCATTAAGGCTACCTAACGTTGTTCCATATCTGGCGGGATACCACTCTTACAAAGCTCTTGCATAAATAGTTTTCCCAGCACTACAGTAGGGACTAAAATAAATACCCAACGGACCAAAAAGTTTTGATGGGTCTGATAGAAATAAATGCTTTGTTATTCTGCATTCAAGCGTCTTTATGGGATTGAATCGGAAAATATCTTCTTGAGGTACTGAAATTAATCCCAATGTTGTAATTGCCTCGTTTTGATGAAAGTTGAATAATTTTTCTCTATGCTCGTTAGGTATTTTCCTAAGATTGTTTAAATAATTTAAAAAAAGTTCTGACACCAAAATTATCTTGTCGAAACAGCATTATTAACTGTTGCAGCAATTTTTCAGCTTCATCTATAGAATCTGCACCTGAAAGACAATCGTCAACGAACATACCGTTCTTAAGAATTTTTGAAGCATCTTTACATCTACATTTATCATTCTGTATCAGCTAGGTTATTTATGCATCGTGTTGCAAGGCATGTTGCTGATGAGGTTCCATACGTAACTGTTTTCGGTTAGTATGTCTAAACCTTTTCACTTGTAGTAGATGTTTAAATTATGCTTTGAAAATTTCTATCCTCTGGAGCAACCAATATCTGTCTATACATTCTTTAAATGTCAGAAGTGAACATAAACTCTAGATGCATTTTTCGCTGACAACTCTTACAGCTCAATTCTAGTCGACTTACATAATTTTGTAAGTCCCATTTTGTCAGCTTTAGTCTAGAGAAGACTTTCTTACAAAATTCCTTACATACATATATCAGTAAATTTGTAAGAACCAGCTGACAAGCAAAAAATCAAAATAGAAATAGAAGAAAGAGAAAACCTGACACAGAGGAGAATTCTCTGGTCGTGAAGAGATAGATATTTTCAATAAAAATTTCCGATTACCGAAAAATCTTTGTCTGCGTTCGTATTTTGATTCGCTGTAAAATATGAATTTTGTTACTCGCCAAAATTTTTAAATTCTCAGCGTTGCAACCATTCACAACTACTTAAACAAATAAGCTTTATGAAAATGTTCAGAAAGCTTTTTGGTGTCAGATCTGAAGTAGATTTGCGGTTACATACATTCACTGACCTCTTACAAAATTTTATAAGACTCTTACTACTTATAGAACTGAGTTATTTGCTGTTTCCCCTTTCCAACCGATTTGCTTGATTCGACTAGTGTTCTGTTCAGCGTCTTTTCACCTCATAAATAATTGCTTGGTGATCGCTATGTGTGTACACGTCACTTACACACCATGTTGCTGACCTGTGCAATGATTCAAATCTATTATAGAACCGAATTCGCCTCTAGAAAAAGTATGCTGCAATCCCGTATTCATTAATGTTACGATTGATTCGAGCAATGCCAGTCTTTTGGATTTGTTTTTGGACAACCCAATTCAACTGCCCACGTGTTAAAGTCACCAGCAGTTATTATTTGGTTTCTTCCTCTAGCGGCTGTAACCAGTTTATCCATTTTTACTTCAAATTCTGGGTGTTATGTAGCAGATATAAATCGTGAGCGATTCTAGTTCAACTCCCACAAACCCAATCTCTGATTTGACGTGAAGTCGGATCTTCAAGCAACTCCATATAGCCGCTTTTCCCATACACTTCGATCCTTTTCTCTGTAACAGATCTTGTGCCGCTTGAAAATGGTTGAGATTTAGATGGAGTAGTCTCATTAATGTTTCAAATTCTTTATCGGCTTTATAAATTTCGGACATTTATAGCTCCTCTTGGACATCTCTGACATCTTTCAATTTACTACTTAGGCAAAGTATACATTTTTGCTCCTTTTTACATGTTTTTGAGTTATGTCCGCTTTCATCATATCTATAGCATATACCGGTACAGTTTTCCGTGTTTTTGCATTTTTGTGCGATGTACCCATATCAATACAATTGTAGCAGCGAGTTGGCTTCAGTTTGGTCCGGACACGAGCCAAAGTTTTTCAGTTGTCTCAAGTTGCATGGTTAACGTAGCTATCTGCGTTCCGCCGTACTCCGGCCTCATGGATTTGATCGTCGATGCAAGTAAGTGCAGCTGTTCAAAATGCCGACATAGTGCTTCGTGAAGTTCATTTCTGGTTGTTAATTCGTCGATATCGTTGATTTCAACCGTAACCTCATGGGTCAAAGCTTGTATTTCAGCGTTTCGTCTAAGCAGATGCTCAACCGTCTCTAGAGAGGTTCCTGTTTGTGGATTATCTGCTTTGGCTCTTGCAATAACATCTTGGCTTGAATCATAATTGGAGAAAGCCATCCTGCCGGGTCAAAAAGTTTCGCGACTGAAGAGAGAATTTGCCGTTTAGTAACCCCATTCACTGATGAAATGGTATAAGAAAATGAGACAGAAATTGTATTCCAACGAATTTCAAGAGTCTTAGTACAACTTGTACTTTGAAACCGTAGGAAACCGGAATCTAATAGATCTTCTACTGGCATATTTTCTAATATGGAAGGATGGTTAGCTGTGATTTTACTCAAAGGAAATCCAAACTGCGACCCTTGGTCAATCAATGCACGGACTTTGAATAATTCCCCTAAATATTGAATGGAAACCATTGCTGTGGGAAGTAAGACCGTGTTTTCATTGTTGGAATAAAGCGCTTGAACTTCCATTGTCTTTGCAGAACAGGGAAGTTCCATGTTTTCTTGCAACTTAGGTGTTGCAGTTGTAGCATGAGTTGGAGTCGTTTGAGATCTACTATTGGCGTCTTTAATATTATGTGAAGCAGAGAATGAAGCTTTCTTTGGCAATAGACACAGGAAAAATTACTCGCACAATCCTTTCTCATATGTGTGTGAAAGCAAGACAATTTTCACAGAGATTATTATCCCTTACGAAGTTAATTCGTTCGTGTACCAAAAGGTTTTTGAATTTAGGACAACTCTTCATGGCATGAGCGACATTACATTGACGACATGTATATGATTTTTTGGGTTCAGCCACGAAGGTGTGAATTTGGCTAACAGCCTTCTTCTGTGGAGTGTTTTGACTAAAAGCATTTAGCTTTTGCTACAAAGATATTGTTTGACGATAGCTCCAGCCGTACCTTGCGTTTTATACTTGAGATGGTATGATTTTTGAACGGAAGTGAGTTTTTGATGGTTAATATGTATAAGCGGCGGTGAACATGTCTCGGAAAGACGACCATTCTTCATAACCACCAGTTCTTTAGGAACTTCTCTTGAAATAGCTTCAAGTTGAAGTAATTTTAACTGATGTTTGATTCTAGCCATTGTGTTTTTGTATGTTTCTTGACAGCTACAGTATTTAGCACTAGCATGTACTTTGAAATTTCCGGCAAGTCACAGTCGTCTGTCTCAATCACCAAATCATAATCAAACCTTAAGAGATTCGGTGTGATCTTCTAGAGAAGAATTATTAAATTTAGTAATAAATTAAGTAAGTAATTTGAAAAAATAACATTGCAAATAAGTATCCAAGAAAAGGAAAGGAAAAAAATATATATTGGAAACAGTTGTATTTGTAAACGAGCAACTGTATATTTTTCTGGAAACTAGAAATATTTCCTGTAAATAAAGTTATTATTATATTTTTATATATTGTATTTTTTTATAACCCGCAAAAATGCTAAATGGTACTTTATGTAGGTAACAAAAATTTTAAACATTCAATGATAATGAATATATGTATATATTTATTTTTGTTGTTGTAAAAATCAGCCTGTTATATCAACTTGTATATAAGTATATATATATTATTATGTATATACTTATATATATTATATTTTAATGGGGGAAAAATATATATATATATATATAATATAATAATGTAAACTTTAATTAGTTAAAGGTGTAATAATTTAGTAAAGGTTTATCATAATCGAATATGAAACAAAAAAAATAGCAAGAAATTTCTGTAAAGCAATAAGTGTGTGTTTGTTGTACACGGAACTTATTTACTTTATGTACATACATAAGATATTTTTTTATGTTGTAAATACATTTTTTTGTATATGGAAATATATACAATTTATACACAACTAGCATTTTCGTTTCTTTACTTACTTACTTTTAATGGCACAACAGCCCATGGAGGGCCTAGGCCGAGCTTTTCGCATCCACTCATGTTGTGCGTGTTATATTTGTACATGAATGGTTTAATGCCGAATCCGAACGGCGAAGTGAAAAGCTTTTCATAGCAATTTTTACTCTTGTAGGTTTGCCATTGTCTGCCAAGAGGTGGTGGTGGGTGCCGTATAGAAAAATTATTTTTTCTACTTTTTGATTTTGCCTGTGCCGTTATTCGAACCCCGGACACTCTGCGTAGCAGTCCAACGCACTACCACTACACCACAGCCACCACAGCATTTTCGTTTCACTGTGCATAATTAAAAAGTAATTCAAAGTAGTTTAAATTTTTAAAGTTTATATTTATTGTAAAACTCTATGCAAAACCACATTTTTAGTTTTCTTATTATCTTGGCAATAAATGAATAATACTGCTGGTTTGCCTACACGTGAACAGGCTACGTATAATTGTCCATGAGAAAATACAGGTTATTCTAAGTTGATACCACAAATTTCGAAAGATTGGCCTTGCCCTTTATTAATGGTAATTGCAAATGCAGCTCGCACTGGAAATTTTACACGTTTGAATTTGAAAGGCAAATCGGTTGGAATCATCGGAATTCGTGGTATTAACACGTCTTCACCTTTGAATTTTCCAATCAAAATAGTTGTTATATAACATTGACCATCAATTTTTACACAGCAAGCCTCGTACCATTGCAAAGTTTCGGTTGATTCAAATTACGAAGCATAATAATAGTCGCACCGACATTCAATTGAAGGTTATGCGGCGGTAATCCCGTTTAAATCCAAAGAATTTAAATAACAGTCGTAAATAAAAGCATTCTGCATTATTATGATGAACAGTATAAATTCGACCTACAGAATCAGTTGAATTCCATGGAAAATCTTGGTACCTTGGTACTTCTGCATACAATACCGTTTTAGCAAATTCATAAGTTTGACACAACTTGAAAAATGCTGTCAATGTCGTTTCTGGTAGCGTATCCGCTCTTTGCGCTGCATTCTCCGACGCAAAATACGCACGCTGTCCGTTTTCAAGATGGACAGGTAAATGCTGCACGTTTGGGAAACGTTCATGTATCGAAAATGAAAAACAAATGATTTCGTTAAAAAATATTACAATAAAAATATGAAATAAAAATACATTCCTTATGGATTTGTTTTAAATTTGAAGTGAATGCGTGCAGGGGTTCAAAAGATATAGGCATTCTACTTTTTTTGCGGGCGTCGCCGTGGGCGGATAAATAGCCTATGTCCGTCAGAAAAGTATGTACTTTAACATGAAAGTTGAATTTTCGAAAAAAATCTAACCGTTTCCGAGATCATTCATCACACACATAACATATCTTCATTTTTATATATATAGATATTTTAAATATGGGAAAATTTAATATATTATGTATATAAGTACATATATGAAGTTCACAAGTAAAATTTAGGGAATAAATAGAATCTTGTACTTACTTCAATACTGGAGAAAGGGAGGGAAGTTTTTCCCTGGGGTTTACTTGCTGTGCTGTAATTGTTTTTGGTTGATTTTTGCTGATTGTAGCTATTATTGCATTTGTTGAACTTTTTTATTTTGTTATTATTGTTCTTTTTGTGTTAATTTTATGTTTTAATGTTTCATGTTGTCCAGTGGTTTCTTTTCTTTTCTTTTATTTAATTTTTTTTTCTTTTTCGTTGGCTTTTAGTGGATCGAATGTCCAATGTTTAATTCGGGATTGAATTAGTTAGAATAAAACATGGAAAATGGGGGATTTTAAATTGTAATTAAAACGCGAGGAAATCATATATAATATTTACAAAGTTAATTTATTGAAGAAATATGCAAAAACTAAATTTACAATAGAAAAATGTACAAAAGGAAAAGGGTTCGAACGAACGGTTGTAGATATTCGATAGGAATAAAATAAAGAAAAAAATAGAAAGGGTCGGAATAGGAAAAGAATAGAATAAGAAAATAATAAAAAAAATAGAAAAATAAAAGGCTTAAACACAGTTTATTTTTGTTTACAAAACAAAAAAAAGTAAGTAAATTACTAATGGGATTAATATAAACTCATAAATGCCTCGCCATCCATATAAACTTATAAAATCGTAAGCAAGCTTTCACATTTCATATAAATGTTGACAAGTTTATACACTTATAAACGTATGAGCATTTATGAGTTTATATGAATTTCTCTACTATTTAAATATAGTTTATATAATATATAATTTTAATACATGTTAGAAATAAAAGCACATTTTTATTTAATAACTGTTTTGAACTTTTAGTTAATTTTTTTTCACTGAAATTTAAAATTTCTGCTGTCAAAGTTCCGTAACGTAACGTAGAAATCTATTATCTACAGATACTTACCTCACCTCATCTTACTTTACGTCTATTAAAACTGGTTCTATTACTTTTGCGTACAACAGAAAATTAAGTGAGATTTTATTACTTCAAGTTACTTCACCTCAAGTCTTTTATAACCAGAGCATGAATATCGAATGGCATTACATCAGTTGCGTGTTTTGTGTGTGATGTGAGAGGCACAGCCAAATTTTTCAGCCCAATTACAACTGTTTTTGTAATTGTATAATTCAATGTATTTTGGAATGGATATGAAAAAAAGTAGTTCAAATTTAAACAACACAAATATTTAAACAGACGACACAAATAGTGATCATAAATACGCTTGGGTCAGTTTATTTAGGATTAAATATATGTACATAAGTATATAAATTAGCTATGAATCATACTTGATTGATAGAGTGCGCTGCCTATCAGATTCTAGTAAAATTTGACATTCTAAACAAAAATTTTACATTTGAAATAAAAATTGTTAGAAATGTCTAGAGATGAAATAATGCGGAGTATAGACTGAAAAAGCAAACGCGAGGCACAAACAAATAACGATTGTGTTACGATAAAATCTCCAGCAAAAACTGTGGCTGAGAGACAGCGCGAATATATAGTAGACTTCGTCAAAAAATGGAGACCAAACAAAATTCAGATTCTTCTTTCGTGAAAAAACCCCAAAAAGGAACACTGAGAGATCGAGAGAGTGTAGACAAACAACTTTGGGCACAACAGAATTCGAATTTCATTGAAAAAAAAACTCGCAAAGATTAATGTGGAGAGACAGAGATGTATAACAGACGACATCAAATAAGATCACCAGACAGTCTTTGAGGACATCAAATTCCCAGCATCTCAACAAAACAGAAGGGCAGAAAATTTTCTTGAAAATTTGCACACTGGGATGATGATTCTCTGATCAAGCTGAACCAAACACTAATTTTTTAAGAGCTTGGTTTTTGGAAAAATTTTAAAAACACGGTAATTTTACAAAAGTGAATGATTGTTTATTTTTATTTGGATCGATAAATCAATTCCTACTATTTACTTTTTAAAGATAATTTCACTTAAATGTTGATCGCGGCTACGCGGAATCTCACCAATGACTTTATGTATTTTACTTTACTTTTAATGGCACAACATGTTTTCGCATCCACTCATGTTGTGCGTGTTATATTTGTACATGAATGGAAGGGACCTACAGTTTAATGCCGAATCTGAACGGCGAAGTGAAAAGCTTTTCATAGGCAATTTTTACTCTTGTAGGTTTGCTTTTGCCTGTCAAGAGGTGGTGCCGTGTAAAAAAATTAATTTTAATTTTATTTTTTTTTTGCCTGTGCTAGATTCGAACCCCGGACACTCTTCGTAGCAGTCCAACGCATTACCACTATGCCACAGCGGCCAGCTGTATTTTGTATGGCATTAATCCGAGATCTTTGCGTAAAATCTTCCAGGTGGTCGAATACACAAACCCAAATGCTGTGATCGGCGCCGAATGGACATATCATGATCTTCTCTATCGATACGATTTGGTGGATTGAAACTGGTAAAGTGAAACTGGTGCGAAATTTGGTCACAATTAGCTGAATAGCCTGCTCTGTTTGTTGAGTTTGACAACCATAAAATGGACGCACCTGCGAAACACATTTTTCACAGAGCTTCGTGCTCTTTTGATAATAAATTTCAATAATTTGCAAACGTTGTTCAGGCGGCAAACTGAGCATTTTTTACTTTGATAGTAAAGGCTTATCGTTTGTATAAATCAGAACTTCGTTAATAACTCCTTCGGGCACGCCTGTAATATCTGCGATAGACTCTGGTTTTTTACAAGTTAACTACACCTAATCTGAAAACTTGCTGAAGAAGTAAACTTCTGTAGTGCGTCTTTCTGATGCACACAATTTTTTTTGTTCATTCATTAATTTTGATTTAAAACAATAAATTTGTATTTTCTGCTATTTGTTGGTATTTATTTCCGTGGAGGGTAAAAAAGGTATTAGCATTACTTTTAATAGAAAAATATGGCGAATTTTCAATGACAAGATTTCAATACGCTGTAGAAAACGTTGCCATTCAGCTTTAAAATTTTTATAATCGTACCTATAGTACGTAGTACTATGTAGTAGTCTAATCCGAGTCAGAAATTGTATTAATTAATTTCAAACTTATATTTTCCAGCCTCAAGTTTACACTTAACGATGGCAGTGGTCATTTTATTGCTGATTTCGATTTTTATAATGTTATTTATAATCTGCTATCGACGTCACCCAAATACAAATGAATCTTTAACATCAGCCTCGAATACGGTAAGTTCGTATTTTATATTCCACGTATCTAAATCCGAAGGTGTTCCTAAGCTAGGTATGTACACTAAGGGTTCCAATCCCGAAGGTATTGTGTAATCCTGACATATAGGTTTTTAAAACTAACGTATAATAAAAAAAAGCACAAAAAATTATAAAATGCCAAATTTTTACTTTTTATATCAATTTATGTACATATATACATATATATGATAATGTGCATATAACGTACCGTTTAAAAGATAAACAGAGAAAGCAAAAAGAACAAATTTGGTTTTAATACTAACTTCAATAAAGTTTATTTTTATAATATCTTCAAATATATAAAAAAATTATTTTATTGTATAAGCATTAAATATGTATATACCAGAAAAAAATAAATATGTATACTCAATCCTTATTGTAGAAAAAAAACATCTTTAAAATGTAAGAGTATATAGTGAGTCATCTCCAAGACTAGAACGATTTTTAATACAGAAATATTTCGATAAAGAGAAGAAACGTTCTGATTCCACATTAGTGGGAGATACAGTACTTAGTATTTTTTTTTTATTACAGCTAAAGCTATCTTAGCCATTGTTCTTCCGAACCTTCGACAACTGATAATGGAATTAATTGATTATAGGCGTGAATGCATGCCAGTGAATGCAAGAATTGGAGCCAAGCTGCCAGAGATCTAACTCCAAAAATCTCATTCTCTTTTGTTACGGAGCGATATTTTTAATTAACTTTACTTAGAAAATATAAACCTGTGAATTGGTTAAGTTTTTAATTATCGCCATATGATAGAAAAATGTAGATATTTGACAAGCAGAAGTATATTGAGAATTGAAGAAAATATTTTTAAAATTTTGCAACATTGTTGTATTTTTATGGTACATTAAGTGAGAGTTTGTGGAAAAAGAAATTAGATAGTATTAAAAATTTATATTCCTTTTTTAATTTGAAATATAATTTTTTTGGTTAACCCACTTTGGTATTGTTGATACTCTTGCTAGTAGATTTATTTTCCAACATTGCTGATTTCTGAAAACGTATAGTTTATGGTGACCCAGATGCATTTTCTAAGTAAATGCGATTGGTCTAAGGCTTAAACAAGAGCGATGTACATACTTGTCTGCACTGAGAACACACACCTCCATTGGTCAAAAAGCTGGCAAATTGGAATTTGACATGGAAGACGCCAAACGAGTTGAAACCATCACCAACTCGGGAGAATCAAATCAAACAAATATTCGACTTGAACTCATATGAAACAATAAGGAAATGAATTGGAACTTGGTAGTGAGACTTCGTTAAACACGCTGCACCAACTACGCCATGACAACCATATGTACAATAGCGATAAAATTAACTTGTTGGATTGATAGCTACATATTTGTTGATTTTGTTTGGGGTATACTTTTGTATGCAATATTTGTGCTATTATTAAACTTTAGTTTCTGTAATTAAGTAAAATTTAGTAATTTTTAGTAAAATTAAAAATATTTGCATAAAGTTCTTAAATTCTTAAATTTTGTTTCAATATGTATCCAAATTTTAAATTTTTTGAGCAGTTAGGGATATATTATAAATATATATTTGATTTGTATATGTGAATAGTCACGTCAGTAGTAAGTTTCTTATCTATGCTTTTTTTACAGATATTATTGATCAAGCTCAATATTAGTTTTTTGGGAAAATAATTTCGTTCCGATATAAGTATTTATGTGATAACTAGTCTGGTGAAATTGTTCATCACTAATTGTTAACACTCGTCTGATGAAAGGTGTGAAAATATTCGCTGTGTTCGTTATTACCCTTTTTGGTCGTATAATCACTGTGTATAAATATGGTAATATTTGATTGCCTTCTAATTCTTTTGTGAATTTTATATTGTATTTCAAGGGTACTTGTTAAGTATCTTTACTGTGTTGTCTGTAGCGTTCCTTTTACTACAGCGAAAAGTCATCTACTTATTCATATTTGGTGAATAATCTTAATCTTTTGTTCTTCCTCTAGTTCTTCTCATATTTCGTCCATAACATTGGCGATGCTGGTAATCTGTGGATTTTGGTTTCCATTTTTAAAATTTTTGTCTCTTTATTAAAATTTTGAATGTTAAATTTCAATTTTATATTTTTAAATATTTTTATGACAAAGTTGTCTAAGGTGTGTAAAATGTTTTTGTATGTAAATCTTGTAATTTAAGTATTTCCAGTATTATTCAATGCTATTGCCACATACTCCACAGTGACTTGCTCACGTTCGAAAGTGAATCTCTTCGTTGATCTTGTTTGATTTGGTTGTTGTAGTTTGATAGTTCTTTGGGTACATGGCTATTTTTTTCAATTTAATTTCAATTTATTCAACAACAAAATAGATGTACACTAAGATATAATATTACCAGTACTTGACAATAAATATGTAAATAAATAATAGATGCAGGAAAAAAACTTATGGTACAATAAAGATTAATAGAGAATGAAATAAAAGAAAAGAAATAGATAATTAATTACAAGGGACTTAACATTAGATAGAAATAAGAATGTAGTAAAAATTAGAATAACACTGCTTAATTTCAACTAGCAATTAATAAAATAAATCTAAGGACACAATTTCATTACAATTTAAAAATTAGCAATTGAGTAAAATTTAAGCAGTAAAGGCATAACATTATTCACATTCAAGTTTCTTTTGAGATGTAAAGCTGTAGCATTCCAGAGTCTAATGGTGTTAATGAAAAACGTCCAAGATGAGTTAAGGTATTTGAACTTAGGAACAATCAAATTTTGGGACCTTGCCGACTGAGAGAAAATCAGCTTATCATATAAATGTGTTGGAGTCTTTCTTTTAATTAATTTGAACTGAAAAATATAGTTCATAGCTTTCAGATAGTCAGAGATATTGCAGCCTAGAATCAGATTCCTCCATGAAGTTATGTGATCAAACCTTCTTAGACCATAGACGTATCGTGTTACTTATTGAAAACCACTTCAAGCTTGTGGAGCGAATGAGAGTCAAGCTTACTGTAAACAAGCTCAGAGTAGGTTACAATAGGCTTGGTTTCTACAGGAGTAAAAGCAGCGGAGACTCTTAAATTACGGATTGTTAAAAACACTATTCTTAAAACACTATTGACTGATTATTCTTGCACTGAGGTCATCAAAAAGGCCAACACGACTTGATAAATAAAGCTGTATAACATCAGCATACACATGCACTTGGAAATTTTTACGAGTATCAGATATGTCATTGACAAATATACTAAACAATAACGAACCAAGAACAGATCTCTGCGAAACACCTGATTAAATTGAGAATAGGAATTGCCTACTCTTACAAGTTGGAATCTACCCTCAAGATAGCTCTTCATTAGCCTTAATGAGCTTGCACAAAACCCAAAGTAGGATTTTAACTTTCCACATAACAACACATAATCCACTGAATCAAATGCTTTAGAGAAGTCCAAGAGGCAAAGGATATCACCCTGGTCAAATGGTACCCGAATATTATAAATGATTTTCACTATCGCAGTAGAGCAGCTGTGACTTATCCGAAAGCCAGACTGAAATGGTGATAGAAGATTGTTTTCAAACAAGTACATAATTAGAGATCTGCTTAGACATGAGTGTTTCACATATTTTGATAACGAGGACAGAATACTAATAGGTCGAAAATCATTGAATACACATGCAGATGGTTTCTCTTAGCAACTGGCAATGCGGTTGCTATTTTCCACAAACTTGGAAGATAAGAAGTAGTAAAGCAATGGTTAATTAAATGTGTCAATGGAGCCAAGATATAAGGCAAAAAAATCTTTACAAACTTAATTGGCACACCATCTTCACCCACAGCATTACATTGTATCTTCATCACACATCTGACCACATCACTTTCATCAACCGCAGAGAACTGAAAATATTTATTTGAGGACAGTAGCAAGCAAATTATTGACATTAGGACTGATAGAACTAGTCTTACAAACAGAAATAAAAAAATCATTTAAGACGTCAGGAGCTAACTGACAGAGGGAATCACTTTTACGGTGCACACCTATGTTCTTAATGTTCCGTCACAACTCTTTCGAAGAAAATGAAGTAATCAACTTTTTTGAATAGACAACTAGGGAAGCTCTATTTCGGGCAATCTTGTATAAACCCCAGTTCACATTAGTTGGTTTCTTTCTCCAGATAAAGTACAATCTATTACGTTTATTAATTGCCATTTCAACAAATGAATCATACCACGGGCAGGATTTATCTTTTACATGAACAGTACAGAATTGCACATGAATATCTAATACTTCATTCAATACTTTACAAGTTTGTTATTCACAGAACTGAAAAACATACAATCATTCCAAGATACGGGCAAGGCCAGAAAACAGGATGCTAAAATTGATCGAAACAAATAGGTGTTTGATATATTTTTACGGCTAAGATTAACATTTAAAGCACAGAATATGAGGTCATGGTCCGTAACAAAAAATATTTGGTCAAATTTTAAGACTTGCGCCGCGCCAGAAATTATAAATAAGTCTAATAGACTAGGCCTAGTGTTATTAGCAAATCTTGTAGGAACAACAGAAACAGAACAACAAACGAAAGACTATTAGAAGCAATCAGATCACATAACCTCGCAGTATACTGATCATCCGACAGCAGGTTCACATAAAAATTTCCACACATCAAGTAGTGATCATATTCAATAAGGCAGGCAGATAGCTTATCAAAGAAAGGGACAAGGCTGAAACACTTATAACACTGTAAACAAATGAAACCAAGACTTTAATGTTACTATCAGAAATATAAGTAGTAAAATATTCAATATCTGATCTATCCGATTGGCAGACAGGGTTTCACATTCATGTAGTGATTGCAGTAAATTGCAACATCACCATTTGCTTTTGGCAAGATCCACCCCTTAGCAATGTGCAATTTTTCAAACTTTACTGGGACGCCCATAATTCAGACTTAAACCACGTTTCAGTAATACATAAGTAAAACATTAACAAGAGAATTACGGAAAATGCTTCATGATTTATCAATTACTTTGAGAAAATTGTGAATTTTTTTACCTTGTTTATTTCTTAAAATTCTGGGGCTAACGAACAGGTTTTTTAAACTTTCTATTAAATAATAAATAATTGTATGAAAACATCATCGTAACTATGGCTGGTACAGAGGTGCAGAAAATTGCATTTTATTCCTCAAAAATGAAAGTACAAGGCGTAAAAATTTATTTTGCATTTTACGTCAATGTAAATTTATATACGTCACTTACGGCGTACGCTAAACCAAACAACAAGAGGTTTTAAATTTTTTTTTTTAAATCAAAATAACAATTTATTTATTTAATGTATTATTTAATTATGTAATATATTATTTTATTCGTATCGGAGGAGCAATTTTATCCAAAATTTGTTTTTTTATATTCGATGTAAAGTAGTGTATCGATACTTTTTCCTCGATACTCTTAGAGCATCGATATTATAAGCTCGATAGGCCGGTATGGTTAATATCACACTGGCGATGGTTTGGCAGTGCAAACAAAATTGTTGTTATCATGTAAAATTAAAAAAGTCACTGCGACAGACTTGCAAATGTTCAGACTTATATTCTACAGTCTTGAAAGTGTACAAATCTGTCTCGTGTACTAAAATCATTCTCTCCGCAAAGAACAACAGTTCTGTCCCCTCGGCGATAACTGTTGCCTGTGTGTTATTTACCATACCGAACGAATACTTAGTATCGATACTTGAGTAACAAATTTCAATTATCAATAGTTTATCAGCTCTAGTGAAAATATTATTTGATTCAAGTGGTGCAGCAGAGAAAAACGGCTAAAGAAGTTTTACGGATTTTAATTAAATTAAGTATTAAAGTGTCCCGTGAAAATAAGTAAAGCAGAAAATGGCTGCTGAGTGGATATTAGCGAATTGATTGCATAAAGACGCAACGATTGATAAGCGAATAAAAATCAAATGTAAGTAATTAATACTTGAGAAATTAAAAGGCTGCACCCTTTGTATTTATTTAGTTATATACGTCAGTGAATGTAATAGCCATTAGATGCTTATGTTTTTTTTTGTCGTAGTATATAAGAAATTTGAGTTCCGTACGATGTTCCAGGAAGTCTTGCAACCGATGTAGCAATGTTGAACTCCAGAATCTGAAATTTATTTGTTTAATTTTTACCATGAAATTAGACATTTTTCCGCTTAAATGTGTTAAACTATTGTAAATAAAGTCGAAGAACAAAACAATTTAAACTAAACTGATTGTGATTTGTACTGATGTTTTTTTTTGTAAATGAGCATAATTGTTATATTAAAAAATAATTTATTACATTAATTACTTATATATCGGCATGTTGCCAATTAAGCCATTTTTTGGTTATAAATAGCCATTTCTCGAAATGTTTAGCCATCAAATATTTAAAATACTACCAGGAATCTTAACTATTTTCCATTTAATACATTTATCATCGTTCGCGAATCGCCAGAAGCTAAAGATTCGCCTGAATATTTTATATCACCGTTACCAATTCGCCACAGATGTCACAAAAATATTATGGTATCATGATGGTTGTGTTTTGCGATTCCCAACAAACGGCAGAATCTAGCGCATGAAAATTTTGTGTTACAGTTGTCGAATTTGAAAACATCAAAACCAATTATTCTCCACAAATTAATAAGGAATAAAAGGTTAGAATTAAGTACACGCAACGTATAAATCTAGCCAATTAAGATATTGGAAAAAGGAAACTTCTTAGCTATTGTATTTCTCTTTCTGTCGTCTCCAATTATGTTTTAAAATTACCCTAAAAACTGAAATTTTTCCTAAACAAGTTTTAGATCAATATAAAATTAAATTTATGAAACTCCTAGATTTTGTATTAAAAAGACAACAAAATATTAACCTTAAGTTGCATTCAAAAAATAACTTTTAGCTCTCCGGCTTATACCTATAGGTACAAATAATGTATCAAAAATTATACATACTACTGTGGGCAAAAGTTAGTAAGACTTTGTTCATAATTTCACATTTTTTTTTCATTCTTCCAAATCTATTTCGTCTCCTTCAAAGTAATCCCCCCCGGCCCCAATACACTTGTGTATTCCAATTTCCAATTTTCGAAACAGTTGTTAAAGTCAATTTCCGGAATAGCCTTCAATGCGCTTAGCGATTCATGTTTAATGTCTTCAATCGACTCAAAACGGTGTCCACGAAGCGGTTTTTTGAGTTTAGAAAATAGCCAAAAGTCACACGGTGCTAAGTCAGGCGAATAGGGTGGTAGGTTGGTTGCGGAACGATATCAGTCGAATTTTTGGCAAAATGGTCTCGTAAAACCAATGCAGTGATTTTCGAACCAATCGTTCACTCTTCTTAGGCCCAAATGATATTTTAAAATGGTTTTCACTGATCCTTCCGATATTCCAACGATGCCAGTAAGGTCTCTGACTGTTAATCGTCGATTCTCGAGCACCAATTCCTTGATTTTATTGACGTGTTGATCATCAGTTGATGTTGATGGCCGTCCTGGTTCGTGATTCGTCGTCAACGCGTTCTCGACCATCTTTGAACAATTTGTACCAATCAAAAACACTTGCTCGCGACATACAATTATCACCGAAGGCCTTTTGCAACATTCTGAACGTTTCGGCACCAGAAATTTGATTCCGCACACAAAATTTAATGGAACTTCTTTGTTGAATAATTTCACTCATTATGAAAATCGCCGAATGCACTTTTTGTACTTCAGAAAAACAAGCGTATACTAAACACTAATGATTATTTTGATGTGACATTTGGCACAGATGTCACCGACAGTCATACCAACCTTAAAAAAATAATATTTTGATGAATGGGTTTCCGCACGAAATTTAAATTAAAAAGTCTTACTACTTTTTGCCCACAGTAGTAGTGTACGCTATCTAATTACTGTACATAATTAATTACTGGACATCACGGTTCACATCCCAGCAGTTACTGTCTCAGAACTATTAAATTTTTAATTTAAAACTCTTGCCACAGTAGCTTGTGCTAAGCCCAACTCGAAATCGTTGCTGTAATTAAAATGAGCCTTTTATTTTTCCCAAAACAAACGTAAAAACATATTCTCAAGCATTTTTTAGAAAATGGTATTACACACACACAAATGGTTTGCAAGTTCAAGAGAATTTTAACTGTACCTCATGTTCCACAATATTATTATGGTCGTCCACATATCGTATAATTTTTCAAATTTTTCACTATTTTTCACAAATTTAAAGTATAAACAAACGGAATTTAAACTTTGGGAATTTGTTAGTATTTCTTTTTTGTGAATGAACACAATGGCCAACTATAATTCAGCGTAGTCAGCGATTCATAAAGGCATGCAATCCGCGAAACATGATGGACCTAATAAATTTTTATATTAATTTTTATATGTAAGGATTTTTTAGAGTCATTATACCAAAAAAAAATCTTTTATTACTAAACGATATTTGTTTATTTTTTTTAAATTTCCCATTTTTTTAGAAAACCACGTTGCACACGATTTAAAGTGCATGCACAAGTTTATAAATGTCAAGTCGATTTGATTTGGCCCAACGGTTGTGCAAATATTCAAGCAAACACAATTTTGCGCTGATGAGGTAGTTCTCGAACCCAGCGTGACTGTCAATATACATATCTATTTAGTCATCGATAGTTTTGCAGCTTAAGTGAAAACAATATGGCTGTTTCAAATAGTGTAGAGAAAAATGGTTATAATGGTGTTGCGTGATTTAATTAAATATAGTTGTTCAAAAATGTTACACAAGTTTTTCTAGTTATAATAATGTTTAGTTAACAAAACAACCCTAAGCGTAATTTTATTCAGTTATATATGTCTTTTGAAAATAAGGGAGAAAGACTCACAACGACGCAACGATTGGTAAGCGAATACAAATCAAATAAAATACAGTGATTGTTTTATTTCCTTTGGTAGCTCATCAGTGAATATTATATCAATTTGTTCTTCTTGCTTGTATTTTTGGATTTCCTGATTACTAAGAAATTTTAGTTCCTAACGGTGTTGCACGGAGCCTTACATTTGAATTATATTTTTATGCATGCGGTTGAAGAAAGAATTTAGGAATTCAATTTTATGTAGTTCATTATTCTGTAATGATACATATAACTACATATATAAGATATATAAAAGTTATCATTTTTTTTGTATATAAACCCGAAATTGTCACCTAAATTGGATTCACAGATTTGTACAATTTGAGTCATCTAATTTGAGTTTCTAAACTTCACTGCAATTTAATAATAAATGTTAAAACAAGTGAAATTTTAATTTTAAACGAGGTGTTTAGATTAGATAATAACCTTATAGAATTCACTTCAAGAGTGTTAGAAGGCTTTGCCAATAGATTACAAACTGATGTTGTGTACACTGACTTTAGTAAAGCTTTTGACGTAGGAAAACATAATTTGCTTTTACTTAAATAGCGAAATATGGGTTTTTCGCCAAGTTTACTGAAATGGACTCACTTCTGTTTTCCTGTTACTTCTGGTGTTCTGCATGGGAGTCATCTTGGCCCCATTCTTTTTTTTTGCTTTTTATTAAGGATACATTTTTTATGTACGCTGATGACGTGAAATTATTTTATGCCTTTAATAATATCAACAACAATAATAGCTACAAAATGACCTAAATTAACTGTACAGTAGGTGTAACTTCAACTTAATTAAACTGAATTTAAGTAAATGTAAGCAAATCCATTTTCACGTAATACTACTTTATTATTTAACTGTGAAATTTAACTACAAACTTGAAATCATTTCAACATTCGTGGATTTTGGAGTGGCTTTTGATACCAAACTTTTTTTTAATATTCACAATTAACAAATCATCCTGTGTGCTAAGTTTCTCTAAACGCTAGGCGAAAGAATTTGACGACACATATGTTTCCAAACTGTTATTTGTTTTTTTAGTACGTCCAATATTAGAATATGCTTCAATAGTTTGGTGTCCATAATATATGTGTCACATAGATACCTTGGAGTCGGTCCAAAAACAATTTCTTTTCTGCTTACGTGGTTAGAACCCGAACTTAAACCTTCCATCAAATGAATATCGTTTGAATCTTATTTCATTACCATCGTTACACTCACGTAGAATAACATTGAATTCTACATTTATACTTAACTTTTTTCAGGGCAATATAAATAGCTCTTATCATTATTTAAGTAGTCTCAATATTAATATACCTGCACATGCTACAAGGAACTATGATTTTATATGCTTATAAACTTATAATTGTAACTACTTAAAATTTGAATCTTTCAGTAATGCCTATATAGATTTCAACAAAGTTTATTGATTAATAAGTTTTTCCGATTCATTAAAATCAATTTAAGATAAAATTTTTCTAAAAATTAATAATTAAGTCGCTCCACTATCCAGCCATTTTGTGCTTAGTGGAGTTCTCTCCCCTCGCGCTGTTGCTTTCTTTCGCGCTTCTGTAGAGCGATCCGGGTCACTCTACTTCGGTAACCTACACGTAGTTGGGTGAGCCCCTCGGTCGGCTGGGAGGGAGGTTGGCGTGGTAATCGTCGAACAAAAAAAATATCAACTCGTGCGTGAACAAAAGTTCTTAGGATTTGTTAAAGGCTGGTGAACAAAAACGCTATTCACTTCACTTGTTAGTCCTATCTTTGCATATGAATCTCCTATCTGGAATCCTCAATATAACCGCTATATAGGTACATGTTTTGCACTGAGGAGCTTTTGTTGGAAGTTTCTTTTAAATCTTCCACCGTATGAACATAGATTAAAACTTATCAATATACTGACATTGATAAGCAGAAGAAAAATGCGAAATATGACATTTCTTGTAAAGCTTTTGAATGGCATTTTATCATCTTCGTATTTACTAAACGAAATAAACTTTAATATATCCTGTAGAAGCTCACGTTATTTTATTACTATTAAACTTACTATTACTATTAAACATATACAAAACAAACTATGATACTTTTCGTGGAATATGTAAAGATTTTATTGAACATTATAATCTATTCACCTTTTCCGATTCTCTGGAACACATCAAAACAAACTTAATTGTCATATCAAATCGATAAACAGCTAATAATTTTATGTTTGTAGTTATAAAGAATGCCTATTTAGATATACGCGGGGCGGGAGCGTCCCTCGGAAGTACATTTTTAGTATTTCGCATCTTTGTTCAAGCGTTAACAGCAAACAGCATTCCCATCATAATGCGAATGATATTACAGTTGCCACATTTAAAATATCCAGTAGTTCAAATGCCAAATGTTAGATGGACCACACTTTATATAGCACGGAAAAACTCCTAAATTAATATATCTCTCTATTTTCAGACTCTGGAAATGCGAAAACGACAATATCGAATTAAATATGCTGCAATATCTGATCATCACATAATGCATGGAAGTTTTTAAAAATGAAAACGTAGATTTTTATTAACTGTTTATATATTTACACCTTATTAAATTCAATTTACAAATATATATTTGAATAACAATGTTCTGCAAAAACAATTATTTAATGTCAAAAAAATTCTTTTCCAACAAGTAATTAGGACGGTAATAAATCCAAAAATTGGGAATTAATTATTATTTCTGCATACATAATTCGCGATGGCTACCTTGGATGACGTCATACAATTTCTATATAACCTCGGAAGTGCATAAACCTTAAAAACCGCATAAATATATGTAGCAACAATTGCAAAATGTGCCTGAAGCGCAATGCAATATTAAGTTAAAAACAAATTTAAGAAAACTTATTATTATTAAAATTTCAAATAGCTGTAGCTTAATACAAAATTTTAATAATAATAAGTTGGTTGATATTCTTTCTGTTACCTCTTGGCCGTTAGATAATCTGCACATTGACAGCTGCGCATCTCTATATTTTATGTAAAGCATTTGAACAATCTGCACCTAAGTTAAAACTTCTTTTACGAATACTGGGTTCATTTGGATCATAATTTTTTCAAATCAACATATTCCACGTTTAGCTTCAATGACAATGACTCTTACCTCTTCGCCATTGATTCGTTTAATACTATTTGTTTTCCCACCACAGATGCTCTTGATGTTCTTCACCACCTTAAGTCTCTTGAGCTGTCATTTGTATCTGGGCCCAATTATATTTCAAATTGTGTTTTAATGTTTCTTTACTTTAACATAAACCGCTTTCAAATTGAGAAATTGACCTTGATAAATGTTTTTTTAAATCGGGTTATTTCCCAGTTTGTTGGAAATAATACTTTATTGTTCCTTTCAAAATATAGAGGTATTGCTAAATAAGTGTGATACCTACCTAACTTATTTGAATTAATTGTTACTCATCAAATATGCACTCTGATCAACACATCGCAACATGGCCTCCTTATTAAAAAAATAGGTTTGATTGGATTTCCGCCCTTGCTTTTGAGATGGATAGAGTCATATATCACTAACATAAGACAAAAAGTGTTTTCCCGAAATGAATCTGGGATTAATTATTCTGTTTATCAATGATTTGCCATCTGTTATTCGAAATTGCAAAATTGTAACGTATGCTGATGATGTAAAGTTGTTCGTATCTTTCAACTCTATAATCCAACAAAAACTTCTGCAAGAAGATCTTGATAATTTTTCAAAATGGTGCCGATTAAACTTGATGTTACTCAATCTTGATAAATGTAAGTTTATGGCATTTACAAGGAGACAACCTGTGTCTGCTAAATATTCTTTACAGGATCAAACTCAGAGTCATGTTTGTTGATTTGGGTGTGGCAATGGACTCCAAATTAAGTTTTAATCTTAATTTTTAATTGCGTAATCTTTCGAATCGATCGCACGTGTTCTTTTAAGCTCCGTATTTTTCGTTGTTTTACTATGTTTTTATAGTGTTCTAAAATTAATCATTTCAAAAAATTAATTTATTGGTTTCTACATATAAAGCTAAGTGCTTTATTTGTGATCTTTTAATTTAGACAATTTCATTATTTCATTATTGTTATTAATTTTTTCATATGTCATGTATACATACGAGGCTCCAATTCCATCGCCGGCGTCTACTCCTGCCATTGTCATCACAGACTCTTCACCGGTTGTTTTGAACACGCTGAATAGTGATACTCCAACTACTATTACTTCAAAATCTACAGATTTGCTTCCAATTAAATGTACCCAATGTATGTAGTATTTTATATCAAAATATTCGAGGTCTCAACACTAAGCTAAGAGATTTATTCTTAGTCAGCTTTGAGCTGAAATGTGATATTTTTGTCTTTATTTTTGTCATAATACCTAGGTTTTTTGCCATGGTTTCACGTTTTTCGTAAATACGGAAATTCTATCGTTGGTAATACTGCTAAGGAAGGTGGCGTTTTGATTGCTGTTAGGTCTTGTTGCTGTTCCGTGGAAGTGACGCTTTCAACTGCTTTAAACATCGAAATTTGTTGTGTTAAGTGGTTTAATTCACGGTTGAATTATTTAAAGGAAAGATTGAAAATTAAACACTGAGAATTCTTATTTAATATTTAACAACATTTATTTATTAAAATGAAAATTGTACAACAAATAATGGAAGAGCCGAACCGACCGGTGTGAACGTGTTCTAGAGAAGAACTAAACGAAAGAAATAGAATCAAAAGAAACAAGAATAGAGAAAATAAATAGAAATGAAAAGGTACATAAGGATGACTTAAACATAAGTTAAGACGTCAATCCATTTGCTTTTACATTACGTGATCTCCTAACTCTTCTTCTGAAGTACATCAGATACATGTTTCGGTGATCTGTGAAATTTGCTCTATGCTGAAACCAAATGGTAAAATAGTCGTTGGAGATTTCATTCATCCCGTCTGAAATGTCTTCCCCGATGTTCCTTTTATACCACTACCTACTTGTAAAAATTATAGCGAAGGCCTTTCCCAACTAAACTCAGTTTCAAATGCCAATAATAAAATCCTGGATCTCATTTTCATTGTCGATTTTTCTAACGCAAATATGTCACGTTCATTACATTTGGTCCTGCCAGAGGATCCTCATTATCCTACTGTTGAAATAAATTTTTCATTTCCAATTGCATGCCTTGAAAAAGAAAAACTAATTCTTGTAAATAACAATTTTAAAAAAACTTACTATATAAAACTGAAAAATTACCTTTCCAAAGTTGATTGGAACTCATTGCTAAGTTATGACTTCAAATCTTCTGTTTCCGCGCTAAATAAAGCGGTTGAGCAATGTAAAAATTCTATTCATAGTCGCTTTAGTTTCCCAGTCCCCCAATGTAATCTGAATAAATCGAAATCTCCGAATTGATTTAATAATGATCTCCGTAAGCTGAGAAAAAAAATCATAATTACACTCTATAAGAAATTCAATGATTTTTCTAAATATATATACAAATCTTCGCTACAGGTGTCAACTCCAGTGCAAAACTTCTTATAAAGAATATCTAAAAAGGGTTAAAAATTCGCTTAAACAGGATGCTATATCCTTTTGGGACTTTGTGAACATAAAACGTAAAGATTCTGGATTTCCGTCAAGGGTGTAATTTAATGAAATTGAATTAGAAAGTGAAGAAACAATGTGTAATCTCTTCTCAGACTGTTTTATGTCAACATACACAAAAATTCCCTACCAAAGTGACCATTATCCTTATACGTTATCTCCAGTGTATATTTCGTTCCCATCTGTTGATGAAACAGTTGTGTTAGAATATATGAGTAACCTTAAAACCTGTGTTAAGTCTGGCCCTGATAAAATTCCAGAATGTGTTCTTAAGGAGTGTTGCAATGAACTTGTGGTGCCCATCACACTTCTATTTAAGTTTTTCTTACAATGTGGGTATTTCCCTGACGGCTGAAAGGTCTCTTACATTATTCCGCTACATTAATCTGGCAGCAAATTTGTTAATAGCAACTATCGTGGTATAGCAAAGCTTAGTGTTATTCCCAAACTCTTTGAACAAATTATTTGCTCGCAAGTCAGTTTTAATCTTCTTAAATCTTTTTCACTTTTTCAACATGGGGTTTTACCCGGCAAATCGACAACTATCTTATAAAATTCACTTCAAGAGCGTTAGAAAGCTTTGCCAATAGATTACAAACTGATGTTGTGTACACTGACTTCAGTAAAGCTTTTGACGTAGGAAAACATAATTTGCTTTTACTTAAAGAGCGAAATATGGGTTTTTCGCCAAGTTTACTGAAATGGACTCACTTCTGTTTTCCTGTTACTTCTGGTGTTCCTCATGGGAGTCATCTTGGCCCCATTCTTTTTTTTGCTCTTTATTAAGGATACATTTTTTATGTATGCTGATGACGTGAAATTATTTTATGACTTTAATAATATCAACAACAATAATAGCTACAAAATGGCCTAAATTAACTGTACAGTAGGTGTAACTTCAACTTAATTAAACTGAATTTAAGTAAATGTAAGCAAATCCATTTTCACGTAATACTACTTTATTATTTAACTGTGAAATTGATAACTACAAACTTGAAATCATTTCAACATTCGTGGATTTTGGAGTGGCTTTTGATACCAAACTTTGTTTTAATATTCACAATTAACAAATCATCCTGTGTGCTAAGTTTCTCTAAACGCTAGGCGAAAGAATTTGACGACACATATGTTTCCAAACTGTTATTTGTTTTTTTAGTACGTCCAATATTAGAATATGCTTCAATAGTTTGGTGTCCATAATATATGTGTCACATAGATACCTTGGAGTCGGTCCAAAAACAATTTCTTTTCTGCTTACGTGGTTAGAACCCGAACTTAAACCTTCCATCAAATGAATATCGTTTGAATCTTATTTCATTACCATCGTTACACTCACGTAGAATAACATTGAATTCTACATTTATACTTAACTTTTTTCAGGGCAATATAAATAGCTCTTATCATTATTTAAGTAGTCTCAATATTAATATACCTGCACATGCTACAAGGAACTATGATTTTATATGCTTATAAACTTATAATTGTAACTACTTAAAATTTGAATCTTTCAGTAATGCCTATATAGATTTCAACAAAGTTTATTATTTAATAAGTTTTTCCGATTCATTCATTCAATATTATTGGTCTTGCAATTATTATTAATTTCATCAACACTAATCTATCCACACTTATCGAAAGCTTTTAATATTATAACGGATTATCACAATTTGCCTATTCTCGAATTTTATATATCTTGTAATGTGAATATACATATGTACAAAAAAATAAAGAGGCAAAGAGGAAAGGTGTTTTTTTCTTTCCCCAACATTTTGACGACCACGGCCAACATGGCCGCCAACATGGCTGCTAATAGTGTTAATTAGGGACAAGTTTGGGTTGATGCAACCAGTTCGAGCACTCTTGGACTCTTGTTCAGAATTAAACTTTATTACAGAAGAAATGGCAAAACAGCTTCAGCTCGACTTTCATCAAAACGATCAAGAAGTCGCGGGCATTGGCGAAGTTCGTACAAATTTGACAGTGTATTCACAACAATAAGATCACGATTCAACGAGTTTGAATATACAGCTACAGTCGCAGTATCAAAATCAATTTCGGCCCACCAGCCCGGAGATCAAATCAACACCAGGGATTGGGCATTACCAGAAGGAATTCAACTCGCTGATCCACTGTTCTACAAACCCCAGCGCATAGATTTACTCATAAGCACTGAATTGTTTTTCGATCTCCTACGAGATGGTAAAATCTCTGTTGGCAAAGATATGCCTTACCTAATCAACACCGTGTTTGGTTGGGTGGTGGGTGGCAAATTCAAATCAAAATTCGAATCTCGTGCACTAACTTGCAATATAGCAACTAGTCGCCATTTACCAAATCTAGATTCGACTTTACAGCTATTTTGGGAAATAGAGGACTTTCCAAATCAAATATCATCACTATCAGAAGAGGAGCAACGCTGCGAAAAGCATTTCACTGAGAATGTAACGATGTCAGCAGATGGTCGTATAATCGCACGACTTCCCTTTAGAGAATCACCTGATAGTCTAGGTGAGTCGTTTAAAATTGCTAACCGCAGATTTATGTTACTTGAACGACGATTGGAACGTAATGCATCTCCTAAAAGAATGTATATCGAGTTTATGAACGAATACATGGAGTTAGGTCACATGTCTCTCTCAAGGAACAATGATTTAACCAGATCACATTATTTTATACCACACAGCGTAACAACAAAGTTACGTGTTGTCTTTTATGCGTCATCGCGCACTTCGCCAAATCGTTCCCTCAATGATATATTGATGGTTGGCCCAACAATCCAACAAGATCTCATTATAACAGTCTTGTCATTTCGTTTGAACAGGTACGCACTCACCGCTGACATCTGTAAGATGTATCGCCAATTTCTAATCGATGAGCGTGATCAGAAATATCAACTGATCCTATGGAGGAGTGACACGGAGAAACCATTGGAGGTTTTTCAATTAAACACGGTCACCTGCGGCACATCTGCCGCACCTTTTCTCGCTATTCGCAGCTTATACTAAATCGCTTGCACCCATCGGGAAAAATTGCCAATAGGCGAGCGCATACTGACAGAAGATATGTACGTTGATGACTTGTCAACAGGAGCTGATGATTTGGATGAGTTGATACGAATCAAAGAGGAAGTAACGAGCATATTATCGTTAGCCGGCCTTGAATTGGCAAAATGGAATAGTAATCATCTTGAGATGTTTGCTGACAGCTCAGAGGAAATACATTTGAAAATCGCAAAGGAAGAGATTACCACAGCACTCGGGATGGCCTGGAAATCTAAGGAAGATATATTTTGTTTTCGGTTTGAACTTCCCGATATACAGCCAGCCACCAAGCGTTCAGTTCTTGCTGTAACCGCAAGAATATTTGATGTACTCGGACTACTGGGTCCCGTAACCATTCGGTGCAAAATATTGCTTCAGGAAATGTGGATTCGACACATTGATTGGGATGAAAACATTCCTAGTGATCTACGCGAACTTTGGAGTCAGCTCTATGACGATTTATCGTATTGACATACCTCGATTTGTTTTTACCTCTACAAATTGCATCAGTGAAATCCACGGGTTTGCAGATGCATCTCAACGAGCGTACGGTTGCTGCTTGTACGTACGTAAACGCCATGACAACATTTATAAAACTTCGTTACTCATCGCCAAATCGAAAGTGGCGTCAATCAAGGCACCATCATTGCCCAAGCTTGAGCTTTGTGCAGCCGTGCTGCTAAGCAAAACATGGGAAAAAAATAAAATCCTAATTGTCAAAATACACAAACACTGTGTATTTCTGGACCGATTCCAAAATAGTCCTTCAATGGCTCAAAATGCACTCATCCAAATTAAACTGTTTCGTGGCCAACCGAATCGCTGAATTGCAGCAAGATACTCAGGATATAGTATAGAAGCATGTACCATCTGCAAGTAATCCAGCAGATACAATATCGAGAGGTTGTAATGCATTAGACATTTCAATGATTTTAGATCATGACCCTGTAGCGATCAAAACTTCGAACTACTTCCTGTCGACAAGGAACACCGTAAAGCAGTTTCATTCAAATGTAGCAACAGTGGCAGCGTTGGATCCATCATCAACACTATAATAGAGCAAAATTCATCATATCATCGAATTTTGCGCATCGCCTGCTGCGTGTACCGCGCTTCAAATAAGATTCCTGCCAACGCAATCATCACGGTATCTCAAATTATCCACGTACCATATCAAGAGCTAGACAATTGTTTTTGGAAAATTGTTTCTGAAATACAACGGTTGCACTACAGGGAAGAAATTGAGTGTTTGAGTACCAACAAGCTAACAAAATCTAGCATTCAAAAACTATCACCATTTCTACATGAATTAGAAATAGGTGAGAACCTAGTACGTATTTTACGAGTTGGAGGGCGTTTGAGCAACATGACTGCCAACACGGCCGCCATTATGGCCATCCATGTTGGCAGCGATGTTGGCAGCCATGATGGCAGCCATGTCGGCAGCCATGTTGTCAGCCATGTTGGCAGCTATGTTGGCAGCCATGCTGGCGGCCATAATGGCAGTCATAAAGGCATTCATAATGGCAGCCATGTTGGCGGCCATAATGGCAGTCATAGTGGCAGTCATGTTGGTAGTCATAATGGCAGCCATTTACTTTACTTTACTTTTAATGGCACAACAGTCCATGGAGGGCCTAGGCCGAGCTTTTAGCATCCACTTATGTTGTGCGTGTTATATTTGTACATGAATGGAAGGGACCTACAGTTAAATTCCGAATCCGAACGGCGAAGTGAAACGCTTTTCATAGCAACTTTTACTCTTGTAGATTTGCCATTGCCGGCCAAGAGGTGGTGCCGCCAACATGGCTGCTATTATGGCAGGCAACATGGCTGCCATTATGGCTGGCAACATGGCTGCCATTATGGCTGCCACTATGGCTGCCAACATGGCTGACATAATGGCTGCCAACATGGCTGACATAATGGCTGCCAACATGGATGGCCATAATGGCGGCCGTGTTGGCAGCCATAATGGCAGTCATGTTGGTAGCCATAATGGCAGCCATATTGGCAGCTATAATGGCAGCTATAACGGCAGTCATGTTGGCAGCCATGTAGGCAACCATGTTGGCGGCCATAATGGCAGCCATGTTGGCGGCCATGTTGGCAGCCATGTTGGCAGCCATGTTGGCAGCCATGTTGGCAGCCATAATGGCAGCCGTAATGGCAGCTATAATGGCAGCCATAATGGCAGCCGTAATGGCAGCTATAATGGCAGCCATAATGGCAGCCATGTAGGCGGTCGTCAAAATGTTGGGGAAAGAAAAAAACACCTTTCCTGGTTGTCTTCCGAAATGCAAGTGCCTCTTTATTTTTTTGTACATATGTATATTCACATTACAAGATATATAAAATTCGAGAATAGGCAAATTGTGATAATCCGTTATAATATTCAAAGCTTTCGATAAGTGTGGATAGATTAGTGTTGATGAAATTAATAATAATTGCATTAAGTATTCGGTACAATTTATGAGTGGTATGATACCTAAAGTTATAATTAAAAACAAGTGTTTACAAAATTTATATTATATAATTATTCTGCCCGAACATGCTCCCCCCGTTGAAAGAACCTTCTTTCAAGCATCATCGGCAGTTGGCAGCGGCGCCAGTTTATGAATTGGACGTCGCAGTGCCCCCCTTGTGATTTTAAGATCCACTACCCGCACCTTTCCATCAGTACCAGTAATCGTGTTGATGATGCGTGCTAGTAGCCATTGTCGTGGTGGAAGATTATCCTCGTGAACCAGTACCATTTGCCCTAGTGCCAAATTCTTCTCGAGATTTCGCCACTTGGAACGCTCTTGGAGGCTTAGTACATAGTCGCGCATCCAGAGGTGCCAGAACCGTTGCTTTAGGTATGAAATCCGCTGCCAGCGTGTCAAGTACGACGTTTTTGTGTCGTCGAATCGAAATGCGGTGCGCGTGGTGGAATAAAAACAAATTCGAAGCCTGTGATATTACTGTATGTAATTAAGCTGTCCATTGTGTCTGCATTGAAGAAGCTTTGCTGGAACTCTTTCATTTTGGAAGATGCCCCGACAAAGTTTGCCGCGTTGTCGCAATGAAGACGTTGCGGAATACCTCGTCTTCCTATAAATCTTTTCAAACAGAGTAAAAAGGAATTAGTTGATAGATCAGAAACAAGTTCAATGTGGCATGCTTTGGAAGTGAAGCATACGAAAACCGCCACATAAACTTTATAAGGTTACTTCCCACGCAGCCGGTATTAGATAAAGAACGGGCCACAAAAATCGACTCCACTAATCAAGAATGGACGTTGTGATTGTAAGCGGTCAGCAGGAAGGTAACCCATAATTTGACCAATGAGCCTTGGTTTGTAGTGGAAACAATGCACGCAGTTACGCACAACCTTACGAACAAGGTCTCTAGCGTTTGTTACCCAGATCCTCTGGCGAAGTAAACCGATGAGAATCTTTGGTCCAGCATGCAAGTGTTTTCGATGAAGATGCTCAACGAACAGTTTAGTGAATCTGTGCTCCTTAGGCAATAATGCTGGAAACCTAGCATCATATGGAATTGGTACGTTACTCAAACGCCCTCCAACTCGTAAAATATGAACTAGGTTCTCACCTATTTCTAATTCATGTAGAAATGGTGATAGTTTTTGAATGCTAGATTCTCTTGGCCGGCAATGGCAAACCTACAAGAGTAAAAGTTGCTATGAAAAGCTTTTCACTTCGCCACTCGGATTCGGCATTAAAATGTAGGTCCCTTCCATTCATGTACAAATATAACACGCACAACATAA